>JASVEL010002465.1:0-139324 GCA_032618575.1 Nicotiana noctiflora | reverse complement strand
AACCTGTAAAAGTGACAGTTCACGGAGTGAAGCCCGTATTGACTGTAAAAGGGGCGCAGTTAGAGCAAAATTATTATCAAGCCAGTCACTCAAATGCCCATAGTGAACACCAGAACTGTGCCTTGGAACTACAGCAAGATGACTGTCAGGTATAAAGGAAAGGAAATCAAGAAGGAGATTTGTAAAACCCACAGTCTGACCCAGTCAGGGAGATGTTTTGCTCCCGATGAATTGAGGAAGGCAAAAGTTGCAAAAGATAATCCGGCCAATGTAAAGAAAGCCGTCACTGAAGAAGAAGCCGAGGAATTTCTAATAAAATGAAAGCTTAGGATTATTCCATAGTTGAGCAGTTGAGGAAAACACCAGCGCAAATATCTTTGCTATCTTTGTTGATTCATTTTGATGAACACCGAAAAACGTTAATAAAGATCCTGAAAGAGGCCCATGTACCAGAAAAGATCACAGTGAGTCATTTAGAGCAGATCACAAATAAAATCTTCGAGGCAAAAATGATAACATTTTCAGATGATGAACTACCGTTAGAGGGGACAGAGAATAATAGGGCATTATATCTTACGGTAAAGTGCGAAGAATCAGTGGTAACCCGTGTCTTGGTCGATAATAGGTCAAGTGCCAATATATTTCCTTTATCTACTCTAGGCAAGATGAAGATTTGACCACGAAAGAATCCACAAAAATAGCACATGTGTGAGAGGATTTGATAGGGGCGAAAGAACACTGTTGGAGATATCATATTGGATCTCACCATCGGACCGGTAGAATTTACCATGGAATTTCAAGTGTTGGACGTTATGGTGTCCTATAATATCCTACTAGGATATCCATGGATTCATGTTGTACCTTCTTCACTCCATCAAATGGTGAAATTTGAATGGGATCAGCAAGAAATAGTGGTGCATGGTGAAGATAATGTTTGCAATATCATCACGCCATTTGAAGAAGTCGAGGGTGACAAAGGTCCCTGGGTGTAACAAGTCGTGGACACTGTATATGTGGATAAAATATCTAAAGGCAAAAAAATTCCGATGGCCAAGATAGCTTCCGCGGTAGTCATGGTTGCTTTGGAGATGCTGAAAAATGGGTTTCTCCTGGGGAAAGGTTTAGGAGATGCCCTGCAAGGAATAACATAGCCAGTATCTCTTTCGGGTATCACTGATACATTCGGATTGGGTTTCAAGCCAACCAGTGCCGACATACAAAGAGCCAAAAAACTGAAAAGAGATGATGGACCCTCCCCAAGCCTATCCCCAAACTTTCCTATTCATTCGTCAAGCCTGGTACAAAAAGACGTCCGACAATGGTCATGCATAACCAAGCAGAGATAAGGCCAGACGAAGAGCTGTTAGAAAGATTTGAGAGGTTGTTCGAAGATGTGAACATGGTAGAGGCAGTTGAGGGCACAGGTAAAATGGACGTCCAGTTTGTTAGATCCCAGATCAAGCTAAATAACTGGGAAGCTACTCCTCTTCCAACCAGAAGGGAGTTGTGGTAGTTAGCTTTGATGTTCCATTCTTAAATCTGTCGTATTTTAAAATTTGTAATACAAATCCAACGTTTCGTCCAGTCGGACGTGTCAAAACCTTGTTATCTTTTGAAGTTTTAATGAAATGCAATTTCTTTCTTCCTCCATTTTGATAGCTTTATTTCATTTTCTTTTCTTTTCTTGTACAGTACATTTTTCGCTGATTTCAATGATGTGTCATGCATAAGGAATTCTCGGCCCAGTCTTGATAATCAGATAGTTATACAAGAAATTGAACATGATAATGAAGTGGAATATGAGGATGAGGAAGTTTTGGAAGAAATTATTAAAGATTTGAGCCATTATGAGGAGAAACCCGAACCAAACTTGAATGAGATGGAGTCTATTAATTTGGGAGATGAGGAAAACGTTCGAGAAACAAAGATTAGTGTTCATTTGGAAGCCTCACTCAGAGAGGACTTGATAAAGTTACTACATGAGTACAAAGACATATTTACATGATCCTATGATGATATGCCAGGGCTAAGTACTGACTTGGTGGTACATAAGTTGCCCATTTATTCGGAATGCCAACCCGTCAAGCAAAAGTTAAGAAAGTTCAAAACAGAAATCAGTGTAAAAATAAAAGAGGAAGTCAACAAGCAATTCGAGGCAAAGGTCATACGGGTCACCAAATACCCCACCTGGTTAGCTAATATTATACCTGTTCCGAAGAAAGACGGAAAAACCAGAGTGTGTGTTGATTATCGAGACCTCAATAAAGCAAGTCCGAAGGATAATTTTCCATTTCCAAACATCCACATACTAATTGACAATTGTGCCAAACATGAGATTGGGTCTTTCGTGGATTGTTATGCGGGTTATCATCAGATCCTGATGGATGAAGAAAATGTAGAGAAGATAGCCTTTATCACACCATGGGGGACATATTTCTACAGAGTAATGCCGTTCGGATTGAGAAATACCGGAGCTACATATATGAGAGCAATGACCACCATGTTTCATGACATGATATATCAAAAGATTGAAGTCTGTGTGAATGATGTCATTATTAAATCCAGGAAGCAGTATGATCATGTTAAAGACCTGAGGAAGTTCTTCTAAAGGCTTCGGAGATACAATCTCAAGCTCAATCCAGCAAAATGTGCTTTTGGAGTACCATGAGGGAAATTATTGGGGTTTGTGGTAAGCCGGCGAGGTATTGAGTTAGACCGGTCAAAGGTAAAAGCAATTCAGGAGTTGCCTCCGCTAAAGAGCAAGAAAGATGTGATGAGTTTGCTGGGCAGCTTGAATTATATTAGTAGATTTATTGCCCAGTTAACGTCAACTTGTGAGCCTATTTTCAAATTATTAAAGAAAGATACTACAGTAAAATGGACTGAGGAATGTCAAGATGCATTTGATAAAATCAAGGAATATCTGGCCAATCCGCCTGCATTGGTTCCTCCAGAACTTGGATAGGCCCTTGATCCTTTATTTGACTGTGTTAGATAATTCCTTCAGCTGTGTACTGGGGTAGCATGATGAAACATGGAAGAAGGAGCAAGCAATTTACTACCTCAGTAAGAAATTTACATGTTACGAGGTAAAATATACTCACTTGGAAAGAACATGTTGTGCCTTGACATGGGTTGCACAGAAGTTGAAACATTACCTGTCGGCTTACACTACTTATCTTATATCTCGTTTGGACCCACTGAAGTACATCTTTCAAAAGCCTATGCCCACAGGGAAGGCTTGCTAAATGGCAAATTCTGCTCACAGAGTTTGATATTGTTTATGTAACCCACACTGCCATGAAAGCACAAGCAGTTTCCGATCACTTGGCAGAAAATCCAGTCGACGATGAGTATGAACCACTGAAAACATATTTCCCTGATGAGGAGACAATGAATATTGAAGAATTAGAACAACACGAAAAGTCGGGCTGGAAATTATACTTTGATGGGGCTGTCAATAGCAAAAGAGTTAGAATTGGAGCTGTACTCATTTCAGAAACGGGTCAGAATTACCATGTTACCGCTCAACTCTAGTTTTTCTGTACTAATAATATGGATGAATATTAAGAGTGCATATTGGGATTAATAATGGAAATAAACATGGGTGTTCAAGAGATTTTGGTCATGGGTGGCTTGGATCTCTTGATACATCAAATTCAAGGCAAATGGGAGATAAGGGATTTGAATCTCATACCGTACCGACAATGTCTACACGGACTATGTGTGACAAACCAAAGAGTTATCATCGTATTTCTCCCTTTTTCCATGCTTCTGAGGTCTTGGAAACCTCACTCTCAGTTGCATCGATGTGCGTGCACAGTCCAGGCACAAAGTGGGAAAGTTTTTGTGTTAAGATATATGAATTCTATGGAAAATTTGAAGAATTATGATATTATTATTGATATAGTTAACTTTGGTCAAAATATTTGGTAAACAGGCCTGGACCGGTAATGTGACAGTTTCGGGAGGTCTGTAGAAAAATATGGGACTCGGGCATGTGCCCGGAGTCGAAATCCGAAGTCCAAAACCCCTGAGAAAAAATTTTTCCGTTAAATTATTTTTTGAAATTAGTAAGGAAAAATGGAAATGAAAATGAGTTAGAAAATATAAGTATCGGGCTCATATTTTGGTTCCAACACCTGGTACAAGTCTTAAATATTAGTTAAGCGCTTCTTGTGAAATTTGGTCGAAATCGGACGTCGTTTGACATGTTTCGGACCTTAAAAGCTAAAGTTAAAAATTTATGAACTTTGAAAATGAAATCTTGAGTTTTGGAGGTTGATTCTTTGTTTTTGATGTTATATTAGCGATTTGATCGCTCGAGAAAGTTCGTATAATGTTGTTGAGTTAGTGTGTGCATTTGGTTAGGAGCCCCGATGGCTCGGGAGTGATTTCGGGGGTGGTTCAGGATGATTTGCACTTGCAAATCTGGTATTTTTAGCTGTTGCTGGTATCTGGTATGATGTTCTATGTGATCGCATAGGTCCTTCCGCGATCGCATAGTGTAAAATGCAGGAGCCCAAAATAAGTTCTATGCGATCGCAGCGGTTCTTGTGCGATCGCATTGCCCAGCCTCCCATACCTATGCGATCGCATAGTCCCCCTCGCGATCACATAGAGCTTTTCCCTGGCCAGTCGCATCTCCACTATGCGTTCGTCGCTTGCCTTCCGTGATCGCGTAGCATTCCCTCCTTACCCTATGCGATCGCACTGCCTTGTATGCGATCGCATAGGGCATTTTTGCCTAGTGATTTTTCTTAAAAACAGAATAGTTGCACGGGACTTCTTACAAAAATGCATACGGGCTCTTCTCCTCCACCCTCCATTTTCAAGTACCAAGCTCCCAATCCTCCATAACTCTTTGGGTAAGTTTTCCTAATCTCATTTCTTCATTATTTAATTACCTAATCATAATTAATCCTAGCCCTAAGTCATGAATTCAAGGTAGAAAATGGGGGTTTTGGCTAGAACTAGGGCTTGTGGGATTTTGAGTGATTCAACCTCAATTGAGGTCGGATTTTGAAACAAATCATATATTCTAACTCGTGGGGTTCTGGGTGATTGGAATTTGTTCCGAGCCTTGAGTTTGGACCATGTGGGCCCGGTGTCGGATTTTGCTATTTTTGGAAGAATGATGTGAATTTCATTTCTAGGCTATTGGATTATGTTATTGAGCCCTAATTGATGTTATTGAATTAAAAATTACTAGATACCATTGTTTCGGAGTCGAATTCTAGAGAAAAGGCGGTGCTAGAGAATTGATTGCTATTTTCGGACTAAGGTAAGTGTCTGATCTAATCTCGGCTTGAGGGAATAGGATTAGTGTATTATTGCTTGCTATTTGCTAAAGGATTGAGTGCGGTGCATAGGCATGGTGACAAGTATCTATACACTGGCGTCTAGCATGACCGTGAGTCTTATTTGCACTTGCTTTTAGGTATATTTTGAGAACCATTCCTAGCAAATGATGAATTGGACATGATGAGTTAGTTGGGGAATTATTTATGAAACGTGGGATTTCCTGGAGCTTTGGCTCAAATGGTAGTGACTTTTATGAAGTCAAAATTGTAAGTATTGTAAAGAAGTGTGGTTGGATCCCTTGACAGGCTGTATAGATTGTGATTGTTGTTGCTCCCTTATCCGATTGAGCGTTATTTGAAATTTTCATTATTAAGATGTTTGGGCTGCTAGTGGTACCCTTATTGGGTAGATCGTTATATTGCCGAGTTTTCCCTAAAGGGAACTCCTTGAGAGAGGCTATATGGATCATTTATTATATTTATTGGGATCGTGTGGCACGCCGTCCACTTATATTATATTTATAGGGATCGTGTGGCACGCCGTCCACTTATATTATATTTATTGGGATCGTGTGGCACGCCGTCCACTTATATGATATTTATTGGGATCGTGTAGCACGCCGTCCACTCATATTATATTTATTGGGATCGTGTGGCACGCCATCCACTTATATTATATTTATTAGGATCGTGTGGCACGCCGTCCACTTATATGATATTTATTGGGATCGTGTGGCACGCCGTCCACTTATATTATATTTATTAGGATTGTGTGGCACGCCGTCCACCTATATGATAGTTATTGGGATCGTGTGGCACGCCTTCCACCTATATTATAATTATTAGGATCGTGTGGCACGCCGACCACTTATGAAAGTGAATAATGTGAATTTGGTTTAATGTTGTCAGAGATGACCTGCCCCAATTGTTCAATATCTTCTAAGCATGTTCCATTTTCAATCGTATACCTTCATGATGTTGTTCTTTCTGTTATTGTTGTATCTATATATATATCTACACAGGTTGATTTTAGTAAGTCCTGTCTAGTCTCGTCACTACTTCACCGGGGTTAGGCCAGACACTTACCAGCACACGGGGTCAGTTGTGCTGATGCTACACTTCTGTGCGTCTTGCATAGATCACAGTGTTGGAGCAGCTTTTGGACAGCAGCAGCAGTAGGATATCTCTGGGAGTTGTCTTCAGTCCAGGGACACTCGAGGTAGCCTAGCCGGCATTCGCAGGCCGAAGTCCCTATCTCTTATCTCAGTTTGTTTTATTGTATCAAAACAGACTTATGTATTTTTCATTCATTCAGACTTGGTTGTAGTATTCTATAGTAGTCTATGAGATAGAGACACCAGATTTTGGGTTAGTTTTATGTTCAGCATTTTTTCGCATTTTGATTTCTTCTTTTATTGGATTTTAAAGTATTTTATGAGAAGTTTAATTATTCGAGCATATTCTGTTGTTAAGGTTTGGCTGCCCTAGCTTCAATTGAGGCGCCATGACAACTCCCGATGGTGGGAAATCAGGGTCGTGACAAGTTGGTATCAAATCTCTAGGTTGCATGGGTCTCGATACTCACGGACAAACTAGGTAGAGTCTGAGGGATCGGTACGGAGACGTCTGTATTTATCCCTCAAAGGATACAGAGTTAGGAAAAATTTTACTTTTGTTCTTCTTGTCGTACGATTCTGTTTCTCATACAGTGATTTTCCTTCTACTATGTTCTTTCGCAGATGGCGAGAAAACATGCTTCATCTTCTACCGTGCGGCAGCCTGAGCCCACAACTGCACCCACGAGGGGTCGAGATCGAGGTCGTGCTAGAGGCTGAGGTCGGGGCAGAGCCCAGCCCCAGGTAGCCGTTCCATAGGTGGAGCCTTATGTTGACTATGATGAGGAGGTTCCAGCCCCAGCAGTACAGGCAGGCCCAGCTCAGGTCCCAGTAGGAGTTGTGATCACCCTAGAGTTTCAGGATGATATAGTTAGACTATCAGGCTTTATAGAGAGTGTTTCTAGAGTGGGGTTGTCTCGAGCTGCACCAGCCACTTCTCAGGCTGGAGGAGGGGATTAGACTCCTGCTACACGTACCCAAGAGCAGGTAGCTCCTCAGGCCCATGCCCTAGTGATTCAGCCAGGTATTCCAGCTCAAACTGATGATGGAGTGGCCATGACTTCTGACACCTTGTGGAGACTTGATCGGTTCTCCAAGTTATTCACTACCACTTCAACGGTGCTTCATTCTAGGATCCCCAGGATTTCCTATTCAGTTGCCATGAGATTTTCAGGACCATGGGCATAGTGGAGACCAATAGGGTCAATTTTTGCACCTTCTGGCTTAGAGGATCCGGCAAGACTTGGTGGAGGGATTTCTGTCTATCTAGACCAGCAGGGTCTCCGACTTTGTCATGGGATCAGTTTGCAGAGTTATTCTTGGAGAAGTTCCTCCCCGTCACCCAAAAGGAGGCACTTTGAGGCAATTTGAGCGCCTTCAGCAGGGCACCATGGCAGTTTCTCAGTACGAAACCAGATTCATTGACTTGGCATGCCATGCAGTTGTGATACTCCCTATAGAGCGGGAGAGGGTCCGAAGATTTATTGACGGGTTGATTCAGCCGATTCGCCTACAGATGGAAATGGGAGTTGGTAGTGATATTTCCTTCCTAAAGGCGGCCAATACGGCCCGCAGAGTTGAGGTGGCCCTCGCATGGGGAGGTAGTCAGATGTCATATAAGAGACCTCATCATTCTAGTAGATTCAGTGGTACCTCATCTGGAGGTAGGGATTCTTATGGTAGGGGTCAGGCATCGAGGCCCTTTCAGTCAGCTCTTCAGACTTCTCATTGTAGTTCGGGCAGTGGTGGTCCCCGGCAGTATTAGTCAGATCAGCAGTCTATCAGTGCACCCCCACTCCGTTATTCTCACCAGCAGAGGACTTGTTACACTTGTGGTGACGCGAGGCATATTGCTAGGTTTTGCGCTCGAGCTTTGGGAATTTCTCAGCAGCAGGGTCCTCGCACCATGATTCAGGCAGCAGGTGATGCACATCTCTTCCAGCCAGCTAGAGGTGGGGGTAGAGATCTTAGAGGTAGAGGAAGGGACCGTAGAGGTAGAGCTCAGACCGGTAGAGGTAGGGGTCAGCCAGAGGTTGATCGCCCTAGAGATACAGTTCGGGGGGTGGGGCCCAGCCCCATTTTTATGCTTTGCCACCCAGTCCAGAGGATGAGTCTTCCGATACTGTTATTATAGGTACTATTCTTGTCTGTGACAGGGGTGCTTCAGAGCTATTTGACCCTAGGTTTACATTTTCATACGTGTCATCTTATTTTGCCCCTACTTGCCTATGCCTTGCCATGCCTTGGGTATTCCAATATATGTATCTACACCAGTGAGTGATCCTATAATGGTTGATCGGGTCCATCGTTCCTTTATAGTAGTGCTTGAGGGTCTTGAGACCCGTGTTGACGTATTGCTTCTAGACTTGGTAGATTTTGATGTTATATTAGGGATGGATTGGATGTCCCCGCATCATGCGATCTTGGATTGACATGCCAAGACTGTGACTTTGGCTTTACCGGACATACCCCAATTGGAGTGGAGAGGGACTCCAGGACATGCCACCCACAATGTTATTTCTTATGTTAAGGCTCGACGCATGGTTGGGAAGGGGTGTCTAGCTTATTTGGCTTATGTTCGCAACTCCAGCTCAGAGGTTCCTTCTGTTGACTCAGTCCCTATTGTTCGGGAGTTTCCAGAGGTTTTTCCTTCAGACCTGCCGGGTATGCCGCCCGATAGGGATATTGATTTTTGCATTGATCTGGCCCCAAGGACGCAACCAATTTCCATTCCTACGTACCGTATGGCCCATCCAGAGTTGAAAGAACTAAAGGATCAGTTGCAAGATTTATTGGAGAAGGGTTTCATCAGGCCTAGTGTTTCTCCCTAGGGTGCGCTAGTTTTGTTAGTTAAGAAAAAGGATGGTTCTATGCGGATGTGTATTGACTACCGACAGCTGAACAAGGTAACAATTAAGAACAAATATCCACTGTCGAGGATTGATGATTTGTTCGACCAGTTTCAGGGTGGAATGGTGTTTTCCTAGATAGATTTGAGATCGAGTTATCACCGGCTGAGGATTAGGGCGTCTGAAGTCCCTAAGACAGCATTCCGCACTCGGTATGGCCATTTTGAGTTCTTGGTCATGTAATTTGGGTTGACCAATGCCCCAGCATCATTTATGGAGTTGATGAACCGAGTGTTTAGGCCTTATTTGGACTTGTTCGTGATTGTCTTCATTAATGATATTCATGTGTACTCCCGCAGTCAGGTGGAGCATGAGCAGTACCTCAAAGTGGTTCTTCAGACTCTGAAGGATAGCCAGGTACATGGCAAGTTTTCAAAATGCAAGTTTTGGTTGAGTTCAGTGACATTTCTGGGTCATGTCGTATCAACTAAGGGTATTCAGGTAGACCCAAAGAATACTGAGGCAGTTAAGAATTGGCCTCGACCAGCTTCAGTGATAGAGATTTGTAGTTTCTTGGGTTAGCTGGTTATTATCGTCGGATTGTGGAGGGATTTTCATCTATAGTTGCCCCGATGAACATGTTGACCCAGAAGGGTGCCCAGTTCAGGTGGTCAGATGAGTGCGAGGAGAGCTTTCAGAAGCTCAAGACAGCTGTGACTACATCACCGATATTGGTTTTGCCCATAGGTCCAGGACCTTACACTGTCTATTGGGATGCTTCCCGTATTGGTCTTAGTGCGGTATTGATGCAGGATGGCAGGGTTATTGCTTATGCTTCGAGGTAGTTGAATATCCACGAGAAGAACTACCCAGTCCATGATCTAGATTTGGCAGCCATCGTTCATGCCTTGAAGATTTAGAGGCATTATTTATATGGTGTGATGTGTGAGGTGTACATAGATCACAAGAGTTTGCAATACCTGTTCAAGCAGAAAGAGTTGAATTTGAGGCAGCAGAGGTGGTTGGAGCTATTGAAGGATAATGATGTTTCTATCTTATACCACCCGGGTAAGGCCAATGTAGTGGCCGACGCATTGTGTAGGAAGTCTGCCAGCATGGGTAGTCTTGCATATGTTCCGGTCAGCCAGAGACAACTTGCCTTAGATATTCATGCCTTGGCCAATTGGTTAGTGAGGTTGAACATTTCGGAGCCTATCCGACTATTAGCTTGCACGGTCGCTCGCTCTTCATTATTGGAGCGGATCCGTGACCGACAGTTTGATGATCCTTATTTGTGTGACTTGAGAGACATTGTGCAACGTGGAGGAGCCAGGAATGTGACTTTGGATGCAGATGGTGTTTTGATATTGTAGGGGAGAGTATGTGTGCCCAATGTTGATGGCATTCGGGAGTTGATCTTAGCGGAGGCCCATAGTTTTCGATATTTTATTCACTCGGGCGCCGCGAAAATGTATCAGGACTTTCGACAACACTGTTGGTGGCGTAGGATGAAGAATAACATTGTTGTATATGTGGCTCGGTGATTAAATTGTTAGCAGGTCAAGTATGAGCATCAGTGACCTAGTGGTCTGTTTCAGAGGATTGAGCTTGCCGAGTGGAAGTGGGAGCGGATTACCATGGACTTCGTTACTGGACTTCTGGTGACCCGGATGAGGTTTGATACTATTTGGGTCATTGTTGATAGGCTGACTAAGTCAGCGCATTTCATTCTTGTTGTTACTACCTATTCCTTAGAGAGATTAGCTGGGATTTACATCCGAGAGATTTTTCTTCTTCATGGGGTACCGATATCTATCATTTTGGATCGGGTATACAGTTCACCTCGCACTTTTAGAGAGCAGTTCAGTAGGAGCTAGGTACCCAGGTTCAGTTTAGTACATCATTCCACCCTCAGACGGACTGTCAGTCCGAGAGGACTATTCAGATATTGGAGGATATACTCCGAGCCAATGTTATTAATTTTGCAGGTTCTTGGGACCAGTTCTTGCCTTTAGCAGAGTTTTCCTACAACAACAATTACCAGTCCAGTATTCAGATGGCACCTTATGAGGCATTGTATGGTAGGTAGTGCCGGTCTCCAGTCGGATGATTCAAGCCGGGAGAGGCTTGGTTATTGGGTACTGATTTAGTCCAGGAGGCCTTGGACAAGGTCAAGATTATCAAGGAGAGTTTACGTTCGGCTCAGTCTAGGCAAAAGAGTTATGCGGATTGCAAGGTTCGGGATGTGGCTTTCATGGTTGGTGAGCGAGTATTGCTCCGTGTATCGCCTATGAAAGGCGTGATGAGATTTGGGAAGAAGGGCAAGCTTAGCCCATATACTGGCCCATTTGATATATTTGATCGACTGGGAGATGTGGCTTATAGACTTTCCTTGCCACCTAGCTTGTCAGCTGTGCATCTAGTGTTTTACGTGTCTATGCTTCAGAGGTATCACGGTGATCCTACCCACGTGTTAGATTTCAGTACTGTCTAGTTGGACAAGGATCTGTCCTACAAAGAGGAGCCGGTAGCTATTTTAGACCGGCAAGTTTGACAGTTGAGGTCGAAGAGTTTTCCTTCAGTACGTGTGTAGTGGAGAGGTCAGCCTCCTGAGGCTTCGACCTGAGAGTTCGAGTCTGATACGCGGAGCCGTTACCCTCATCTATTTCCTAACTTAGGTACTTCTATCTTTTTTTTCGTTTGAGGAAGAACGGTTTTTTAGAGGTGGAGAATGTGACGACCCAAAGGGTCATCACTGTATTTCTCCCTTTTTCTGCACTTCCGAGGTCTTGGAAACCTCACTCTTAGTTGCCTCGATGTGCATGCACAATCCAGGCGCGAAGCCGGAAAGTTTTTGTGTTAAGATATTGAATTCTATGGAAAATTTGAAGAATTATAATATTATTATTGATATAGTTGACTTTGGTCAACATTTTTGGTAAACGGGTCCGGACCAGTGATGTGACGGTTCCAGGAGGTCCGTAGAAAAGTATGAGACTCGGGCATGTGCCCGGAGTCGAAATCCGAGGTCTAGAACCCCGGTAAAAGAATTTTTCGTTAAATTGTTTTATGAAATTAATAAGGAAAAATGGAAATGAAAATGAGTTAGAAAATATAGGTATTGGGCTCGTATTATGGTTCCAACGCCCGTTACAGGTCTTAAATATTGGTTAAGCGCTTCCTGTGAAATTTGGTCGAAATCAGACATTGTTTGACGTGTTTCGGACCTAAAAAGCTAAAGTTAGAAATTTATGAACTTTGAAAACGAGATCTTGAGTTTTGGGGGTTGATTCTTTGTTTTTGATGTTATTTTAGCGATTTGATCGCTTGAACAAGTTCGTATGATTTTGTTGAGTTAGTGTGTAGGAGCCCTGAGGGCTCGGGAGTGATTTCGGGGGTGGTTCGGGATGTTTAGCACTTGAAAATCTGATATTTTTAGCTGTTGCTGGTATCTGGTATGATGTTCTATGCGATCACATAGGTCCTTCCGCGATCGCATAGTGTAAAATTCAGGAGCCCAAAATAAGTTCTATACGATTGCAACTCTCCTTGTGCGATCGCATTGCCCAACCTCCCATACCTATGCGATCATATAGTCCCCCCTTGTGATCGCAAAGAGCTTTTCCCTGGCAGTCGCATCTCCACAATGCGTTCGCAGCTTGCCTTCCGCGATCGTGTAGCATTCCCTTCTTACCCTATGCGATAGCACTGCCTTGTATGCGATCGCATAGGGCATTTTTGCCTAGTGATTTTTCTTAAAAATGGAATAGTTGCACGGGACTTCTCACAAATATTGCATACGGGCTCTTCTCCTCCACCCTCCATTTTCAAGTCCCAAGCTCCCAATACTCCATAACTTTTTGGGTAAGTTTTCCTAACCTCATTTCTTCATTATTTAATCACCTAATCATAATTAATCCTAACCCTAAGTCATGAATTCAAGGTAGAAAATGGAGGTATTGGGTAGAACTAGGGCTTGTGGGATTTTGAGTGATTCAACCTTAATTGAGGTCGAATTTTGAAACAAATCATATATTCTAACTCGTCGGGTTATGGGTGATTGGAATTTGGTCCGAGCCTCGTGTTTGGACCAAGTGGGCCTTGTGTCGGATTTTGCTATTTTTGGAAGAATAATGGGAATTTCATTTCTAGGCTATGGGATTATGTTATTGAGCCCTAATTGATGTTATTGAATTAAAAATGACTAGATACCATTGTTTCGGTGTCAGATTCTAGAGGAAAGGCGGTGCTAGATGATTGATTGCTATTTTCGGACTGAGGTAAATGTCTGATCTAATCTCGGCTTGAGGGAATAAGATTAGAGTATTATTGCTTTCTATTTGCTAAATGATCGAGTGCGGTGTATAGGCATGGTGACGAGTATATATACACTGCTTCTAGCATGACCGTGAGTCTTATTTGTACTTGCTTTTGGGTATATTTTGAGAACTATTCCTAGCAAATGATGAATTCGACATGATGAGTTAGTTGGGGAATTATTTATGAAACGTGAGATTTTCTGGAGCTTTGGCTCAAATGGTAGTGACTTTTATTAAGTCAAAATTGTAAGTATTGTACAGAAGTGTGCTTGGATCCCTTGCCTAGACATGTAGATTGTGATTGTTGTTGCTCCCTTAGCCGGTTGAGCGTTATTTGAAATCTTCATTATTGAGATGTTTGGGCTGCTAGTGGTTCCCTAATTGGGTAGATCGTTATATTGTCGAGTTTTCCCTAAAGGGGAACTCTTTGAGAGAGGCTATATGGATCATTTATTATATTTATTGGGATCGTGTGGCACGCCGCCCACTTATATTATATTTATTGGGATCGTGTGGCACACCGTCCACTTATATTTTATATATTGGGATCGTGTGGCACGCCGTCCATTTATATGATATTTATTGGGATCATGTGGCACGCCGTCCACTCATATTATATTTATTGGGATCGTGTGGCACGCCGTCCACTTATATTATATTTATTGGGATCATGTGGCACGCCGTCCACTTATATGATATTTATTGGGATCTTGTGGCACACCTTCCACTTATATTATATTTATTGGGATCATGTGGCCCACCATCCACCTATATGATAGTTGTTGGGATCGTGTGGCATGCCTTCTACCTATATTATAATTATTGGGATCGTGTGGCACGCCGCCCACTTATGAAAGTAAATAATGTGAATTTGTTTTAATGTTGTCATAGATGACCTGCCCCCATTGTTCATTATCTTCTGAGCATGTTCCCTTTTCAGATGTATACATTCATATATAATCGTGTTGTTCTTTCTGGTATCGTTGTATCTGTATATATATATATATATATATCTGCACAGGTTGATTTTAGTAAGTCATGTCTAGCCTCGTCACTACTTCACCGGGGTTGGGTCAGGCACTTACTAGCACATGGGGTAGTTGTGCTGATGCTACAGTTCTGTGCTCTTTGCACAGATCACAGCATTGTAGCAGCTTTTGGACAGCAGCAGCAGTAGGATATCTCTGGGATTTGTCTTTAGTTCAGGGACTCTCGAGGTAGCCTAGCCGGCGTTCGCAGGCCGAAGTCCCTATCCCTTATTTCAGTTAGTTTTATTGTATCAAAACAGACTTATGTATTTTTCTTTCATTCAGACTTGGTTGTAGTATTCTATAGTAGTCTGTGAGATAGTGGCACCAGATGTTGGGGTAGTGTTATGTTCAGCATTTTTCCGCATTTTGATTTCTTCCTTTATTGGATTTTAAAGTATTTTTGAAAAGTTTAATTATTCGAGCATATTCTGTTGTTAAGGTTCGGCTGGCCTAGCTTCGATAGTATACGTCATCACGACTCCCGATGGTGGGAAATCCGGGTCGTGACACTATGTCAGCGGTTTCAATCTAATAGAATTTAAACATATCCCAATAATGCACAGTTAAGTTGCAGATGCTCTGGCTACTCTGTTATCTATGCTATACCATCCGAATAAAGCTTATGTGGATCCATTAAAAATCCAAGTTTATGATCAGAATGCTTATTGTTATACAGTAGAAGAGGAACTTGATGTCAAACCATGGTTCCATGATATCTAAGAGTATTTGAGAATGGGGTGTACCCGGTGCAAGCTATAGGGGATTAGAAAAGATCCATAAGACGATTGGCAAGTGAATTTTTCTTCAGTGGAGGGGTCCTATACAAAAGAACCCTGGATTTGGGTTTGTTAAGATGTATAGATGCAAAGAAGGCTACTACAATCATGACTGAGGTACACGTATGAGCCTGTGGAACCCACATGAGCGGATATGTTTTAACGAAGAAAATAATCATGGCTGGATACTATTGGCTCACTATGGAACGAGATTGTGTCAGATATGTATGAAAATGCCATCAATGTCAGATACACGGGGACTTGATTCATTCTCCGCCATATGAATTGCATACGATGTCATCACCATGGCCTTTCGTTGCTTGGGACATGGATGTTATTGGGCCCAAAGAACCAGCAACATCTAATGGGCACAGGTTTATTCTGGTTGCTATTGATTATTTTACGAAATGGGTGGAGGCGAAAACATTCAAAGCAGTAACAAAGAAGGCAGTGGTGGATTTCATACATGCAAACATCATTTGCCGTTTCGGAATTCCAAAGGTAATTATTACAGATAATGGAGCCAACCTTAACAGTCATCTTATGGCAGAGACATGTCAAAGGTTTAAAATTATGCATCGCAATTCTACACCTTATCGGCCCAAAGCAAATGGAGCACTTGAAGCCGCGAATAAGAATATCAAGAAAATCCTTCGAAAAATGGTGGAAGGGTCGAGGCAATGGCATGAGAAATTTCCTTTTGCTTTATTGGGTTATCGCACTACAATGCACATTTCGATTGGTGCAACCCCTTATTCATTGGTGTATGGCATTGAGGCAGTGATACCTGCGGAAGTTGAAATACCTTCCCTTCGAATCATTGCGGAGACAAAGATCGATGATGAAGAATGGGTAAAATCCCGGTTAGAACAACTGAGCTTAACTGATGAGAAGAGATTGGCAACAGTATATCATGGACAACTGTATTAACAGAGGATGGCCAGAGCATATAACAAGAAAGTACGTCCACAAAAATTCGAGGTTGGAAAATTGGTGTTGAGACATATTTTACCACATTGGGTAAAAGCAAAAGGGAAGTTCGCTCCTAATTAGCAGGGACCATTTGTGATATTTCAGGTGTGTCCAATGGAGCATTATATTTAACAGATGTTGAAGGGAAATGCGCAGAGACTACCATTAAATGTGATGCATTCAAGAGATACTCTGTATGATCTTTCATGTATCTAATTGTATTTGTCATATTTTTGAAATTGAAATGGTGAAGGCATTTTATTTCTCTATCCAAACACTTTACATGTTGCTATCCCTTTGAGCCTTATTGTATTATTCTTTCATACCCCTCTTTCAGAATCAATAATGAAGTAAAAAATGAATAATGAAATGACAAAAAAGGAAAAAGCAAAAAAAAAACAAAAAAAAGAGAGAAGAAAAGTTTAAAAAAATGTGAAAAATGACAAAATAAAAAAAAGAAAAGAAAAAGAAAAAATATATATAAAAGAAGAAAACCGGGAGAAGTCAAATCGCAACAATGAAGCGATCTTATGATCCGAACTAAATTCTAACTTGATCCCGAAAGGGTACGTAGGCAGCCTCACTGAGGTTCAGTCATAGCAGAAAGGAAATCCAAGGTTCCCCAAACAATGAAAACTAAGGCAGAAGTTATGATTATTATGAAGGATATGATTCCGAAAGTTGTAATTGAAAAACCAAGTTGGAAATTTGAGCCTTTATACCTTTCTTTCTAACCCATCGAAAAGCCACATTACGGTCTAAAGAAAGACCTTCTAATTAATTTCAAGGAAATGACAGTACATGTGAGTGAAGAAAAGCATATTATGGACAACACCTGGGAACTTGAAGATGGAGGATATGAAAAATAATAAAAATGAGAGAGTCTTATTGGTGAAAACCCTCACGGGCACCATAAGGCGATGTGAGTTGAGAGAACTAAAATGAGAGAGTCTTATTGGTGAAAACTTTAACGGGCACCATAAGGTGATGTGAGTTGAGAAAAATGAAATGAGAGAGTCTTACTGGTGAAAACTCTCATGGGCACCATAAGGCGAAAGTGAGAAATGAGTTTGTGAAGGGAAAGCGGAAAAACAAGTAAAGTTTGGGTTGTTGGAAAGAGAAATAAGGTCGGCAAGTGATTTGGTTGGACAGACTGGGTCGGTTAGCCGAATGCATGGCATGGTCAAAGGAATCAACCTTCCCACCTAGATAAGTCTTATCCTTTATTTTGAAAAATATTCCTACCCTCAAATTTTAGGGTCACTGCGTTTCATTTTATTTTTTTAAAATCTATCTACAAGACATTGCTAGTAGAAAGCTAATTACCAGCTTCTTAGTTAAATGACATAGCGAGAATGGGCCCTTCAAAGGACAGGAGAAATAAAACATATGGCGGTCATATAGCCAAAGGGAATAAAAGAGATGAAGAAACAACAAAGGGAATTACAATGAAAGTTGAGCTCTGAAAATTGTTGGAAAACAACCAGGAGTTACAACAAGGTTGTACAAAAGCAAGCTGAAGCAAATTTAAGAGTGGAAGCAAGAACAAGAATGTCAGTTGCTAACCACCATTTTATACTAACAAGTTGTTCACTGATTAAAACAGGGACAAAAGATTCAAATTCTTACTAATCACTTTAAAGTGAATGTGACCAATGTGGACACATAAGGGAACACAAGTTTGGCAAAATCAGGCACCCACCAGGAAAATAAGGGAAAGCAATCAAAAGGAAGCAATAATGGAGGAAGGAATCTATGATGAAAGAATCAGTAATCAGACACGCACATGAATAATAAGGGAAGGTTTACCTTTTATTTCCAATTGAGAATATTACACCCAGTTATCAAACTGTGGCAGAATTCTTTTTCATTCTTTTTCTGAATATTTGCAATCAGGCGTCCACCTAGATAACAAGGGAATAATTTTCTTAATTTTTTGCAATCAAGCGCCCACTGGGATAAAAAGGGAATATTTTTTTAATTTTTGCAATTAGGCGCCCACCTGAATAACAAGGGAATATTTTTTCTTAATTTTTGCAATTAGGCGCCCACCTGGATAACAAGGGAATATTTTTTTAATTTTTGCAATCAGGCACCCACCTGGATAACAAGGGAATATTTTTCTCAATTTTTGCAATCAGGCGCCCACCTGGATAACAAGGGAATATTTTTCTCAATTTTTGCAATCAGGCGCTCACCTGGATAACAAGGGAATATTTTTCTCAATTTTTGCAATCAGGCGCCAACCTGGATAACAAAGGAATATTTTTCTTAACTTTTGAAATCAGGCGCCCACCTGGATAATAAGGGAATATTTTTCTTAATTTTTGCAATCAGGCGCCCACGTGGATAACAAGGGAATATTTTTCTTAATTTTTGCAATCAGGCGCCCACCTGGATAACAATGGAATATTTTTCTTAATTTTTGCAATCAGGCGCCCACCTGAATAATAAGGAGATATTTTTTCTTAAGTTTTTGCAATCAGGCGCCCACCTGGATAATAAGGGAATATTTTTTCTTAATTATTTTGCAATCAGGCACCCACCTAGATAACAAGGAAATATTTTTTTTCAAAATTAAATTCTTTTTTAATCTAACAGTTAATAGCATGATGATTGTAAGCCCCATACTGGGGCAGAAAGTTTTTTCTTTATTCTTGTAGCAAGCAGGCGCCCACCTGAAGAACAAGGGAATGCATTTTAAAGTTTTACAAGAAGAACAAAGGAATATATTTGAAGCAAGTTGCAAGCAAGAAGTCTTATCGATGAATGGAAGATGCAAATGGAACAACACGAAGCAAGTGGAAGATATATATAGGATTTTGTAAAACATAGAGCATAGTTTAGTTTATTTTCTTTTTACCACGGTGTAATAAAGAGATTAGCAGGCAGTAATGACAAGCAGTAGCAGTAGAGCCACAACTCTCTGGTAGTTTCAACTACCAGACATTCCAGAACTACACTGACCTGATTCCTGTTTAGCCCAGGATATGTAGGCAATCCTTGAAGCCGGATGCAGTCAAAACTTTCAAAAATGCTTCACACGAAATATGCGAGTGAGCAAAAATCCCTCAGTACTGCTCACTTGTCTTTGCACTAGAACTCTTCGTGTTCCCGAGCAAAGAGGGGTAGCTGTGAGCACGTGATTTTTTTCCCAAGCAATTAAATCCAAATAGAAATACAAAAAATGATTTTTGATTGAAATTGGTTGATTATTGTGTAGAAAGTACCAGTGTTTATTTTAATTATTAAAAATAAAATAAAGAAAATTAAAACAAAAACACAAAATGAAATTAATTAGAAAATGCCCAAAAAGAAGAAAATTACCAAAGAAATTTAGAAAATCAAAGAAAAATACAAAAAATACAAAATAAAAGGGAAAATACATCAGGAATAAAATACTAAGGAAAACAAGTATAAAATACAAGAAAATACAGAAAATAATTAAATAAATACAAGTTAAAAAATACAAAAAAAATAAGATAAATACAAGACAATACAAATGCACATGGTACTTAGGCCAATTACAAAAGGATAGCCTAATTAATACACCTAACAGACTTGGCCCAATTCAAAATCTAACCGGCCAACCTTTGGAAATATTAAAACAACGATGTATGTCAAAATAAAATCTGGACCGTTGATGATTCAATCAAATGGACCAAGATAGGCGGATATTAAGTAAACAAAATGACATCGTATAAAGAAATAATCACAGCCGTCTGTTTACCTAATCTAACGGATATAATTGATGTCACACTTAAGCCTAACAACACAGTTTAGTCAAATAAATCACAACCGTCCAAGGGACTGATCTAACGAACGAGAAGGAAGTTTCACTTAAAATACACGACGTCGTTTTAATGTCAAAGTGCTCTGGGCCGTTCTACCAATCTAATCTAACGGTGGGAAATCAAAAACACATATCTAATATATACTCACACTCTTCGTTCATAACATTTCATTATACAAACACACCCTCACAAGACAGAAACCCTAGCCGCCCTATTCTCCCATCTCCCTCTCCACAGACCACCGGAACCCTACCGGTGGTCTACCTCTAATCATCTTCTCAGACTCAAGCTTTAACCCCTAAACTCCCCCTTCCTCCTCTAATACCCCACCCCACTAGCCTTACCCAAATAACCCACCATCCCTCCCAGATCTTGAAATTCTATCGCCAGAACCCGAGCCGGCGACCACCTAAACCATGAACCAACCTCCCATCCTTACACCCCTGAACCACCTGAAACTCCTCTTTCACCCTACCTAAGTATCACCTTTCAAATATTAGCCCAGCTTCTCGAATCTTCAAAAATGTTCTGCCGGAACCCTACTCCGACGGACACCCAAATCCAAAATCCTTTCAAACCACAACCCTTGTCCCCAAATACCACCTTTCTACATCCAAACAAGACTCTTAGAGTCTGCCTGTAAGATCTAATATAAAAAGAGACCCAGAGTCTCTAAATCATCGAAGAACCAAGAAAATGAAGAATAATGAAAGAAAAGAAAGAAAAGAAGAAAGAAAGAAAAGGTAAAAAATGCTCCAAAAAGCTGAGTATCCCTAAAACCACTTTTGCTTCTTCTTCTATGTTATTATTCGATTAAAACCTGAGTATTTGCATGATATCTTTGTGTTGATTGAGAACTCTGTTTTTTCTTGTTAAAACTATTTCATTTGATTGCATGCTGATTAGCTATTTGATTGTTCTTGTGTAATAGATCCTATTTCAATTAAGGGTTTGATTGATTTGGATTCAACCATTATCTGTTTGTCTCTCTGAATTTTGATTAGTTAAAATTAGGATTATATTTGCAAATTACATGAAATTGGCTAGTTTTGCAATACAATTTATATGTGTGGATTTCCTGAACATTAGGTCTATATGTGCAAATGATATGGGCTATTGTTGTGACAGTGTGAATTTTGATTGTTAAAGCCATTTGTGGCTATTTCTGAAATTGTTTAGCTTTGAAAATCTTACTTAGTCTAAAAATTGGTTAAAAAAAAAGTTTAGTTTAGTGGTTATATTTTTAATAATTTTGAAGTACCCTAAGTCTTAGTCGGGTGAATACTTGTAAAGTATAAGGGGGTAAAAGGGGAATAGGAATTGATAATTTTGAGGATAATGTAGATGTAGTGAGGGCATAAAAGACAATTGGGATTGGTTTTACTGTAATTAGGTGAATAAAAAGGGGTAAATCAGGCATAGTTAAATGGTGAATAGGTAATAACCCTTAGCAAGTGAAGGCAATAAAGGTATTAACGTCTAATAGAATGGTATAGAATATCCTGGAACCTTCTAGCAGGGGTTCAAGTGTATTCTTATAAAAAATACCCTATACTTAACTGAAATAAATGAAAAAGAGTAGGGGTGGGAAATCTGAATAATTAATTCAAATTTTCCTCCCGTTCTGCTCTATAAATAGTCTTCTCCAGGCCTAACTTAGGGTTCAGAAATTTGAGAGTTTGGAAAATTTGGAGAGATTAGGGGAATGCAGAATTCTTAGAGGTTCGAAAATGTTCAGAAGATATATACACTGAAATACTGTAGGTTTTCAATTGATCTTAACTCGAGTGTTATTCTGGAATCTCTGTTGGTCGTTCTTCACTAGTTTTATTCGACTTTGTTGGGCTTTCCAATTTGCTTGGGTTAATTTGCTGGGTTATATATTCTGGAGTTTTGGTAGCTGTTGATGTGTTGATTCATTTCTACTGCTGTTGCTATATCATTGTTGCTATTTTTGATTTTCTTTCTTCTCCAAATCTAGAACTCATCAATTTGTTACTTGAATCAGGTACACTATTATGTCCTGGAGCTGTAATTGAGTTGTTGTTGAAGAAAGCAAAAATGTTAACTAGTTTTAGTTAACTAGTTATATACCTGTTCTTTTATCTGTAATCATAATGCCTAGATCTTTGTAATTCATTTAGGACTTGGTTGTAATAAGTATTGGACTGGATAAGCATACTTTTAAATTCAGTAGTAGTAATAGTGATATAAACGATAGGTTAAATAAACTAGGTAAAAATGATCACCTAAATCTAAGATTAAAACTTGTCTAAACTTAGTTAAATCACCTATATTTATAACTATTATAAATTAGATGTGTAGTATTAATACTTGGACGTTTTGTTAATCAAGTTTCAAATCTAAATCAATTAATTTGAAAAGCATAAGTATATGACGACCCAAAGGGTCATCACTAGTTTTATTAATCATTTCGAGCTTCTAATGTCTTGAAAACCTCATTTATAGTTGCCTCGATTTGCATGCACAGTTCGGGCGCGAAGCTGGAAAATGTTTATGTTGAAATATGTGAAATATGTGAAAAATTTGAAGAATTTTGATATTAATATTGATATGGTTGACTTTGGTCAACATTTTTGGTAAACGGACCCGGACCCGTGATTTTACATCCTCACAAAATCCGTAGAAAAATATGGAACTTGGGCGTAAGCCCGGAATTGAAATTCGAGGTCTAGAATCCCGGTAAAAGAATTTTTCTGTTAAATTGTTTTCTGAAAATGTTTAAGGAAAATGAAATTGAAATTTGATTGAAAAGTGATGATATCGGGCTCGTATTTTGGTTCCGACGCCCGGTACAGGTCGTATATGTTGGTTAAGCGCTTCCTGTAAAGTTTGGTTGAATACGGACGTCGTTTGACGTGTTTCGGCCTTAAATTGGAAATTTTTGAAACTTATGAAATTTTGAAAGAATTCTTGAGTTTTTAGGCTCAATTCATTGATTTTGATGTTATTTTGGTGATTTGATCGTGCGAGCAAGTTTGTATGATGTTTTTGA
Organism: Nicotiana noctiflora; assembly: GCA_032618575.1. Taxonomy (NCBI): domain Eukaryota; kingdom Viridiplantae; phylum Streptophyta; class Magnoliopsida; order Solanales; family Solanaceae; genus Nicotiana; species Nicotiana noctiflora. The sequence goes on along the minus strand of JASVEL010002465.1, from coordinate 116,149 downwards.
GTCAGTGTACATGTGACGACCCAAAGGGTCATCACTTGTTTTATTAATCATTTCGAGCTTTTGAGGTCTTGAAAACCTCATTTGTAGTTGCCTCGATTTGCGTGCACAGTCCGGGCACAAAGCTGGAAACGTTTTATGTTGAAATATGTGAAAAAGTTGAAGAATTTTGATATTAGTATTGATATGGTTGAAAAATATGGAACTTGGGCATATGCCCGGAATTGAAATCCGTAGAAAAATAGAAAAATATGGAACTTGGGCATATGCCCGGATCCATGATTTGACGGTCTCAGAAAATCCGTAGAAAAATATGGAACTTGGGCATATGCCCGGATTGAAATCCGAGGTCTAGAACCCCGGTAAAAGAATTTTTCTGTTAAATTGTTTTCCGAAAATGTTTAAGGAAAATGAAACTGAATTTTGATTAAAAAGTACTGGTATCGGGCTCGTATTTTGGTTCCGACGCCCGGTACAGGTCATATATATTGGTTAAGTGCTTCCTGTAAAGTTTGGTTGAAAACGGACGTCGTTTGACGTGTTTCGGCCTTAAATTGGAAATTTTGGAAATTATGAAATTTGAAAGAATTCTTGAGTTTTAAGGCTCAATTAATTGATTTTGATGTTATTTTAGCGATTTGATCACGCGAGCAAGTTCGTATGATGTTTTTGAGTTAGTGTGCATATTTGGTTTGGAGCCCCGAGGGCTCGGGAGTGTTTCGGAGGTGGTTCGGGGTGTTTTTGGATTTGAAAACACAGCAGAAATTCTGCAACTTCTGCACAGGGATTTTGTTCTACGCGATCGCGGCCTCATCCACGCGATCGCACAGCATTGGCCGGTCCTTCTACGCGATCGCAGCATTCCTCACGCGATCGCGTAGCTTCCAGTTTTTCCCCTACGCGATCGCAGTCATGTTCACGCGATCGCATAGGCCAAATAGGCTGCCCGGTGAGTTTCCTCTACACGATCGCAGCATCCCTCACGCGATCGCGTAGCTTCCGATCTTTTCTCCACGCGATCGCAACCTTTTTCACGCGATCGCATAAGAGGCCAGTCTTTCCTCTACGCGATCGCAGCCCAATTCATGCGATCGCGTAGGGTAAATTTCCGCCCAGTGAATTAATACCCAAAACAGAACACTTACGGGATTTTATCCCATTTTCACAAACCTCTCTCTTCTCCGCAACTTCTTGGGCGATTATTGAGCAATCCTTCTTCAAACTTCTTGGGTAAGTGATTCTTGACTCGTTTTCTTTGTTTCCTATCAATATTATTTGAATTCCTAGGCCTAAATATGTGTAAATTGGTAGAAAAATTAGAGAAATGGGTATAGGTAGGGTTTTCAAAGAAATTGCGATCTAGACCTCGTTTTGGTGTCAAACTTAAGAACAAATTGTATATTTGAACTCATGGAAGATTGAGTGAACTTATTTTGGTTCGAAACTTGAGCTTCGATTATGTGGGCCCGGGGTTGATTTTTACTATTTCGGGCAGAATGTTGTAAAAACCATATTTAGCAATATGAACTAGTTTGTTAAGTAGAATTGATGATATTAAATCAATTGTGTATAGATACGATTGGATTGGAGTCAAATTCGAAAGGAAAAGGCATTGCTACGGATTGAATCGTTCGTAAACTTTCGAGGTAAGTGTTTGCTCTATCCTAGTTCGAAGGAATAGGAATTTAGTTATGAATAAATTATTGATTAAGAGTTATTGGTGTGACACCGGAAATGGAGATGAATTGTTAAAATTATTATCAATTATTGGTTTAAAACCGGTAATTATAAATATTGTTGATGCAGAGATTATTGGCTAAATGCCGGTAATATATATATTTATGAATTGGGATCGTGTGGCGCGCCGACCACTTATATATTTATGAATTGGGATCGTGTGGCACGCCGACCACTTATATAATAAGAAATGGTATCGTGTGGCACGCCGACCACAAAGTGATTTAAATCTTGGCATTGGCCATAGTTGCCGGTAGCCTATTGATATATTTGGGAGCGGGTGGTATGCCTACCACAAGATGTAGTTGTTGTGATAGTTGGGAGCGGGTGGTACGCCTACCACGAGATATGAAATGAGAGAGGAATTGAGACATGAAAGTAAGATTTATTCTGTTGATTAGATTATTCTGGATATCACGAGTTATTGACTGTTATTTCAGAGCAGAGTCTTTCCTTATAAATGTATTGTATATGTATATATTGCAACTGTACAGGTTTATGTGGGTGACTGGCCTTAGCCTCGTCACTAGTTCGCTGGGATAGGCCAGGCACTTACCAGCACATGGGGTCGGTTGTGCTGATAGTACACTCTGCGCTCTTTTTGCGCAGATACAGGTTACGGACAGCATCAGCGGCAGTAGTGACTTGTGGATTTTCCGACTATAGAGACTACGAGGTAGCCTTGCAGGCGTCCGCAGGACCCATTGTCTCTTCTATCTATGCTTTTCATTTTGTTATCTCATGTAACCGAGATAAACAGCTTGTATTTTCTTTCAGACAATTATGTGTATTATTCTTAGAAGTTCGTGAGTATTGTGACACCAGTCTTGGGTAGTGTATCATGTTTGAGTTTTCTTTATCATATTTGACTAAGCCTTCCGCTAAGTTTGATTATTCCGCTGTAATTTATATGTTTTAATTTTAATGTCTTAATAAGAATTCGGTAATTAATGGAGGAGTAATTAATATTTGGCTTGCCTAGCTTCCATTAGTAGGCGCCATCATGACCCCGATGGTGGGAAATTCGTGTCGTGACAAGTTGGTATCAAAGCACTAGGTTGCATAGGTCTCACAACTCACGAACAACCTTAGTAGAGTCTGAAGGATCGGTACGGAGACGTCTGTATTTATCCTCCAGAGGCTACAGAGTTAGGAAAATATTCCCTTTATTCTTTCCAGTCGTGCAACTTGATCTTTCAAATGTTAATTGAATTTTTACTCTGTTCTTCCGCAGATGGTAAGAACACGTGTATCTTCATCTAGTGACCAGCAACCCGAGGTCCCAGCAGCGGCAGCTCCCGCTAGGGGCAGAGGCCGAGGTCGAGGTCATCCTAGAGGCCAAGGTAGGGGCAGAGCTCAGCCCCGAGCAGCAGCACGAGTGGAAGAACCTCAGGCTCATATCGAGGAGGAAGTTCCAGCCCCAGCAGCTCCAGTAGGCCCAGCTCGGGTCCCGGGAGGAGTTTTGTTTTCACCGGATCTTCAGGATGCTTTGGTCCGGATAGCAGGTTTTATGGACAATATCACCAGAGCAGGTTTATTACCAGTAGCACCAGCCACTTCTCAGGCTGGAGGAGGTAATCAGACTCCTGCTACGCGCACTCCGGAGCCAGTAATTCCCCAAGCTCAGGTTCCTGTGATTCAGCCAGTTGAGGCAGCTCAGAGCCTATTATTGTGACTCCGTCTAATGATGGTGCAGCCATGTCCGCTGACGCGTTATGGAGATTGGACAGGTTTACCAAGCTGTTCACTACCACATTCAGTGGCACTCCTTCAGAGGATCCACAGGATTTCCTATACAGCTGCCACGAGGTTCTCCATACTATAGGCATTGTGGAGACTAATGGTGTGGACTTTGCTACTTTTCGATTATCTGGTTCTGCCAAGACTTGGTGGAGGGATTATTGTCTATCCCGGCCAGCGGGATTATCATCTTTGACTTGGGGGCAATTTGCAGAATTATTCTTGGAAAAATTCCTTCCAGCAACTCAGCGGGAGGCTCTGCGCAGACAATTTGAGCGTCTTCATCAGGGTTCTATGTCAGTCATACAGTACGAGACTATGTTCATGGACATGGCTCGTCATGCTACTATTATACTTCCCATAGATCAGGAAAGGGTGAGAAGGTTTGTTGATGGCTTGAATCAGCCAATTCGGCTATAGATGGCTATGGGGGCAGGAACTGAAATCACTTTTTAGGAGGCGGCTAATGCAGCCCGCCGGATCGAGATGGCTCTGTCACAGGGAGCAAGACATGGATCAGATAAGAGATCTCGTAATTCGGGTAGATTCAGTGGTACCTCATCTGGAGATAGAGATTTTCATGATAGAGGCCATCCTTCTTGGCCTTATCAGTCAGCTCTTCAGGTTCCTCATGATGCTTCAGGTGATCGTAATTCTCAGCCACGCTACTCTGATCAGCAGCCTATCAGTGCACCACCACTTCGCTATTTTCAGCAGCCGAGGGCTTGTTTTACGTGCGGTGATCTTAGGCACATTGAAAAGTATTGCCCTTGAGCTTCTGACAGATCTCACCAGCAGGGTTCTCGTGCCATGATTCAGGCCCCAGTTCCCTCACAGCCTGCCCAACTAGCTAGAGGCGGAGGTAGAGGACATAGAGGTGGAGGTAGAGGTCATAGAGGTGGAGCTCAGACCGATAGAGGTAGAGACCAGCCAGCAGCTGATCGTCCTAAAGATACTGCTCAGGGTGGTGGGGCACAGCCCCGATGTTATGCACTTCCCGCCAGACCAGAGGCTGAGTCTTCTGATGCCGTCATTACAGGTATTATTTTGGTTTGTGATAGAAAGGCATCAGCATTATTTGACCTTGGGTCTACATATTCGTACGTGTCTTCCTATTTTACACCGTACTTGATTCAGCCCAGTGATCCACAGTGTTCCTGTTCATGTGTCTACACCAGTAGACGATTCTATTGTGGTTGATCGAGTTCATCGGTCATGTATTATAGTAATTGAGGGTCTCGAGACCCGTGCTGATTTATTGCTCCTAAATATGGTGGATTTCGATATTATATTAGGCATGGATTGGCTATCTCCATATCATGATATTTTAGATTGCCATGCCAAGACTGTGACTTTAGCTCTGCCGAATTTGCCTCGTATAGAGTGGAAAGGAATTTCAGGTCATACTAGCCGCAATGTTATTTCTTATGTTAAGGCTCGACGTATGGTTGGAAAGGGATGCTTGGCTTATTTGGCCTATGTCCGTGATTCCAGTGCTGAGGTTCCTTCTATTGACTCTGTGCCTGTGGTTCGCGAATTTTCTGAAGTATTTCCTTCAGACTTGCCAGGTATGCCGCCCGATAGGGACATTGATTTTTACATTGACTTGGTTCCAGGCACTCAGCCCATTTCCATTCCCCCATATCATATGGCTCCGCCAGAGTTAAAAGAATTGAAGGAACATTTGCAGGATTTACTTGAAAAGGGTTTCATTAGACCCAGTGTTTCGCCGTGGGGTGCGCCAGTATTATTTGTAAAGAAGAAAGATGGTTCGATGAGAATGTGCATTGAATATCGACAGTTAAACAAGGTGACTATCAAAAATAAATATCCACTTCTGCGAATTGATGATTTATTTGACCAGCTTCAGGGTGCCAAGGTATTTTCAAAGATAGATTTGAGATTTGGCTATCATCAGCCGAAGATTAGGGCATCCGATGTCCCTAAGACAGCGTTCCGCACTCGGTATGGACATTATGAATTTCTAGGTCATGTCTTTTGGGTTGACAAATGCTCCAGCAGCTTTTATGGAATTAATGAATCGGGTGTTCCGGCCTTATTTAGACTTGTTTGTAATAGTCTTCATTGATGACATATTAATATATTCCCGCAATCAGGAGGAGCATGCGCAACATCTCAGAGTGGCCTTGCAGACTCTGAGAGATAGCCAGCTATATGCAAAATTTTCAAAGTGTGAATTTTGGCTAAGTTCAGTTGCATTCCTGGGTCATATTGTGACGGTAGCAGGTATTCAGGTTGATCCGAAGAAAATTGAGGCAGTCAAGAACTGGCCTAGACCGACATCAGCCACGGATATTCGGAGTTTCTTGGGGTTAGCGGGTTATTATCGCCGATTCGTAGAAGGATTTTCGTCTATTGCAACCCCACTGACCAGATTGACCCAGGAAGGGTGTTCAATTTGAATGGTCCGATGAATGTGAGGCGAGCTTTCAAAAGCTCAAGACAACCTTGACCACAACACCGGTATTGGTTTTACCCACAGGTACGGGACCTTATACCGTTTATTGTGATGCTTCCCGTATTGGGCTTGGTGCAGTGTTAATGCAGGATGGCAAGGTTATTGCCTATGCTTCGAGGCAGTTGAAGATTCATGAGAAGAACTATCCGGTGCATGATCTAGAATTGGCGGCGATTATTCACGCATTGAAGATCCGGAGGCATTATTTGTATGGTGTAGCATGTGAAGTATACACCGATCATAAGAGTCTTCAGTATTTGTTTAAGCAGAAAGAGTTGAATATGAGGCAGAGAAGGTGGCTAGAGTTGCTAAAAGACTATGATGTTACGATTTTATATCACCCAGGTAAGGCCAATGTGGTGGCCGATGCATTGAGTAGAAAGTCTGCCAGCATGGGTAGTCTTGCATACATTCCGGTCAGTCAGAGACCATTAGCTATAGATGTCCAGGCATTGGCCAACCGGTTCGTGAGATTAGACATTTCTGAGCCTAGCAGGGTGTTAGCCTGCACGGTCGCTCGTTCTTCATTATTAGAGCGTATCCGTGAGAGGCAATTTGATGATCCTCATTTGCGTGAGTTAAGAGATATAGTACAGTGGGGAGGTGCCACACAGGTAAATCTAGATGATGATGGGGTATTGAAATTGCAGGGTCGAGTTTGTGTGCCCAATGTCGAAGGGATTCGAGAGTTGATCTTAGCGGAGGCCCACAGTTCGCGGTATTCTATTCACCCAGGCGCCGCGAAGATGTACCAGGACTTACGGCAACACTATTGGTGGCGCAGAATGAAGAAAGATATCGTTGCGTATGTCGCTCGGTGTCTAAATTGTCAGCAGGTGAAATATGAGCACCAGAGACCTGGTGGTGTATTCCGGAGGATTGAAATTCCCGAGTGGAAATGGGAGCGGATCACTATGGACTTCGTTACTGGACTTCCTTTGACTCGGAGGAAATTTGATGCTATTTGGGTCATTGTTGATAGGCTGACCAAGTCAGCACACTTTATTCCAGTATCTGTCTCCTACTCGTCGGAGAGGTTAGCGGAGGTTTACATTAGGGAGAATGTTCGTCTTCATGGGGTGCCAGTATCTATTATCTCTGATCGAGGTACGCAGTTTACCTCGCGGTTCTGGAAAGCGGTCCAGCACGAGTTAGGCACCCAGGTTCAGTTGAGTACAGCATTTCATCCTCAGACGGATGGCCAGTCCAAGAGGACTATTCAGATTCTAGAGGACATGTTTCGAGCCTATGTTATTGATTTCGGAGGCTCGTGGGACCAGTTTCTGCCATTAGCAGAGTTCGCCTACAATAACAGTTACCAGTCTAGCATCCGGATGGCTCCGTATGAGGCGTTGTATGGTAGGCGATGTCGATCACCAGTTGGATGGTTTGAACCGGGAGAGGCTCGGTTGCTGGGTACAGATTTAGTTCAGGAGGCCTTGGATAAGGTCAAGACTATTCAGGAGAGATTGCGTTCAGCTCAGTCCAGGCAGAAGACTTATGCGGATCGCAAGGTTCAAGATGTAGATTTCATGGTTGGTGAACGAGTATTGCTCCGAGTGTCACCTATGAAGGGCGTGATGAGGTTCGGGAAGAAGGGCATGCTCAGCCCTAGGTATATTGGTCCATTTGAGATTCTAGACAGAGTGGGAGGGGTGGCTTACAGACTAGCTTTGCCGCCTAGATTATCAGTCGTGCATCCAGTTTTTCATGTATCTATGCTTCGGAGATACCACGGCGATCCGTCGCACGTGTTAGATTTCAGCACTGTCCAATTGGACAAAGATCTGTCCTATGAGGAGGAGCCGGTAGCTATCCTAGATCGGCAGGTTCGATAGTTGAGGTCGAAGAGTTTTCCTTCTGTGCGAGTTCAGTGGAGGGGTCAGCCTCCTGAGGCATCGACCTGGGAGTCCGAGTCCGACATGCGGAGCCGATATCCTCATCTATTCCTTGACTCAGGTACTTCTTTCTTTTGTCCGTTTGAGGACGAACGGTTGTTTTAGAGGTGGAGAATGTGACGACCCAAAGGGTCATCACTTGTTTTATTAATCATTTCGAGCTTTTAAGGTCTTGAAAACCTCATTTATAGTTGCCTCAATTTGCGTGCACAGTCCGGGCACAAAGCTGGAAAAGTTTTATGTTGAAATATGTGAAAAATGTGAAAAATTTGAAGAATTTTGATATTAATATTGATATGGTTGACTTTGGTCAACATTTTTGGTAAACGGACCCAGATCCGTGATTTGACGGTCTCATAAAATCCGTAGAAAAATATGGAACTTGGGCTTATGCTCGAAATTGAAATCCGAGGTCTAGAACCCAGGTAAAAGAATTTTTCTGTTAAATTGTTTTATGAAAATGTTTAAGGAAAATGAAACTGAATTTTGATTAAAAAGTACTGGTATCGGGCTCGTATTTCTGTTCCGACGCCCGGTACAGGTCATATATATTGGTTAAGCGCTTCCTGTAAAGTTTGGTTGAAAACGGACGTCGTTTGACGTGTTTCGGCCTTAAATTGGAAATTTTGGAAATTATGAAATTTGAAAGAATTCTTGAGTTTTAAGGCTCAATTCATTGATTTTGATGTTATTTTAGCGATTTGATCGCGCGAGCAAGTTCGTATGATGTTTTTGAGTTAGTGTGCATATTTGGTTTGGAGCCCCGAGGGTTCGGGAGTGTTTCGGAGGTGGTTCGGGGTGTTTTTGGACTTAGAAAACACAATAGAAATTCTGCTGTTTCCGCACAGGGATTTTGTACTACGCGATCGCGGCCTCACCCACGCGATCGCACAGCATTGGCCAGTCCTTCTACGCAATCGCAGCATTCCTCACGCGATCGCGTAGCTTCCAGTTTTTCCCCTACGCGATCGCAGTCATGTTCACGCGATCGCATAGGCCAAATAGGCTGCCTGGTGAGTTTCCTCTACGCGATCGCAGCATCCCTCACGCGATCGCGTAGCTTCCAGTCTTTTCTCCACGCGATCGCAACCATTTGCACGCGATCGCATAAGAGGCCGGTCTTTCCTCTACGCGATCGCAACCCAATTCATGCGATCGCGTAGGGTAAATTTCCGCCCAGTGAATTAATACCCAAAACAGAACACTTACCGGATTTTATCCCATTTTCACAAACCTCTCTCTTCTCCGCAGCTTCTTGGGCGATTATTGAGCAATCATTCTTCATACTTCTTGGGTAAGTGATTCTTGACTCGTTTTCTTTGTTTCCTATCAATATTATTTGAATTCCTAGGCCTAAATATGTGTAAATTGGTAGAAAAATTAGAGAAATGGGTATAGGTAGGGTTTTCAAAGAAATTGCGATCTAGACCTCGTTTTGGTGTCAAACTTAAGAAGAAATTGTATATTTGAACTCATGGAAGATTTAGTGAACTTATGTTGGTTCGAAACATGAGTTTTGATTATGTGGGCCCGGGGTCGATTTTTACTATTTCGGGCAGAATGTTGTAAAACCCATATTTAGCAATATGAACTAGCTTGTTAAGTAGAATTGATGATATTAAATCAATTGTGTATAGATACGATTGGATTGGAGCCAAATTCGAAAGCAAAAGGCATTGCTACGGATTGAATCATTCGTAAACTTTCGAGGTAAGTGTTTCCTCTATCCTAGTTCGAAGGAATAGGAATTTAGTTATGAATAAATTGTTGATTAAGAGTTATTGGTGTGACACCGGTAATGGAGATGAATTGTTAAAATTATTATCAATTATTGGTTTAAAACCGGTAATTATAAATTGTTGATGCAGAGATTATTGGCTAAATGCCGGTAATATATATATTTATGAATTGGGATCGTGTGGCGCACCGACCACTTATATATTTATGAATTGGGATCATGTGGCACGCCGACCACTTATATAATAAGAAATGGGATTGTGTGGCACGCCGACCACAAAGTGATTTAAATCTTGGCATTGGCCATAGTTGTCGGTAGCCTATTGATATATTTGGGAGCGGGTGGTACGCCTACCACAAGATGTAGATGTTGTGATAGTTGGGAGCGGGTGGTACGCCTACCACGAGATATGAAATGAGAGAGGAATTGAGACATGAAAGTAAGATTTATTATGTTGATTAGATTATTCCGGATATCGTGAGTTATTGACGGTTATTTCAGAGCAGAGTATTTCCTTATAAATGTATTGTATATATATATATATATTGCAACTGTACAGGTTTATGTGGGTGACTGGCCTTAGCCTCGTCACTAGTTCGCCGGGATAGTCCAGGCACTTACCAGCACATGGGGTCGGTTGTGCTGATACTACACTCTGCGCTCTTTTTGCGCAGATACAGGTTACGGACAGCAGCAGCGGCAGTAGCGACTTGTGGATTTTCCAACTACTGAGACTACGAGGTAGCCTTGCAGGCGTCCGCAGGACCCGTTGTCTCTTCTATCTATGCTTTTCATTCTGTTATCTCATGTAATCGAGATAAACAACTTGTATTTTCTTTTAGACAATTATGTGTATTATTCTTAGAAGTTCGTGAGTATTGTGACACCAGTCTTGGGTAGTGTATCATGTTTGAGTTTTCTTTATCATATTTGACTAAGCCTTCCGCTAAGTTTGATTATTCCGCTGTAATTTATATGTTTTAATTTTAATGTCTTAATAAGAATTTGGTAATTAATGGAGGAGTAATTAATATTTGGCTTGCCTAGCTTCCATTAGTAGGCGCCATCATGACCCCGATGGTGGGAAATCCGGGTTGTGACAGTACATGAATGGTTTGAATTCCGGAGGGCTCGGGTGAGTTTTGGATAGGCATCAGGATGATTTTGAACTTAAGAAAATTGCAGAAAATCTGCAGTAGGCAATCCTTCATCGTGTTCACGTCCGTCAGGTCGCGTTCGCGATGGCCAACCTATTCTCTTCAATGCGTTTGCGTCCAGTTGGTCACGTTTGCGATAGCCAAATTGATTCTTCATCGCGATCGCGGACAGCTCCTCGCGATCGCATAGTATTAAATTTGAAGCTAGTCCTTTTCTCTACGCGTTCGCGTGGCTGTTCCCGCGTTCGCGTAGGCCAAATTGTAAGACCCCCAAAATTTCCTCTTCGCGTTCGCGACTAGCCCCACGCGAACGCGATGTGTAACATTTTTTCTTCATCGCGAATGCGACCGGGTTGTCGCGAACGCGATGAACAAACTTATGCCTAGTGAATTTAAGCCAGAAAATAGAACAGAAACAGGTTAAAAATCCCATTTCCGTTCTACTCTCTTCTCCACATCTCCTTGGGCGATTTTTGAGCGATCCTTCATCAAACTTCTTGGGTAAGTGATTCTTAACTTGTTTTCTTCATTTTCCATCAATATTATTTGAATTTCTAAGCCTAAATAGGTGTAAATGGGTAGAAAAACTAGAGAATTGAGTATAGTAAGGGTTTTCAAAGAATTTGCGATCTAGACTTTATTTTGGAGTCGAGCTTAAGAACAAATTGTATATTTGAACTTGTGGATGATTGGGTGAATTTTTTTTGGTTCGAAACTCGAGTTTCGATTATGTGGGCCCGGGGTCGATATTCACTATTCCGGGCAGAATGTTATAAAAATTATAATTGGCCATATGAATTAGTTTGTTGAGTAGTATTGATGATATTAAATCAATTGTGTATAGATACGATTGGATTGGAGCCAAATTCGAAAGGAAAAGGCATTGTTGCGGATTGAATTGTTCGTAAACTTTCGAGGTAAGTGTTTGTTCTATCCTAGCTTGAAGGAATAGGAATTTAGTTATATATGAATTATTGATTAAGAGTTAATGGTGTCACACCGGTAACGGAGATAAATTATTGATTTATTATCAATTATTGGTTCAAAACCGGTAATTATAAATATTGTTGAAGCAAAGATTATTGTTTCAAATGGGTAATACTTTTATACACTTACTGTGGATCAGGGATTATTGGTTAAATGTCGGTAATATATATATTAATGAATTGGGATCGTGTGGCGCGCCGACCACTTATATATTAATGAATTGGGATCGTGTGGCGCGCCGACCACTTATATATACGAAATGGGATCGTGTGGCACGCCGACCACAAAGTGATATAAATCTTGGCATTGGCCATAGTTGCCGGTAGCCTATTGATACATTTGGGAGCGGGTGGTATGCCTACCACAAGGTATAACTTATTGTTACATTTGGGAGCGGGTGGGTCGCCTACCACATGATATGAAATGAAAAATGAATTGAGACATGAAAGTAAGATTTGTTCCGTTGACTAGATTACTCTGGATATTATGAGTTATTGACTGTTATTTCAGAGCAGATTCTTTCCTCATAAATGTTCGATAACGTTTTCTGCTGTTGTATATGTATATATATTTCAACTGTACAGGTTTATGTTGGTGACTGGCCTTAGTCTCGTCACTACTTCATCGGGATAGGCCAGGCACTTACCAGCACATGGGGTCGGTTGTGCTGATACTACACTCTGCGCTCTTTTTGCACAGATACATGTTACGGACAGCAGCAGCGGCAGTGGCACGATTGTGGGTATTCCGACTACTAAGACTACGAGGTAGCCTTGCAGGCGTCTGCAAGACTCGTTGTCTCTTCTATCTATGTATTTCATTCTGTTATCTCATGTATTCGAGATAAACAACTTATATTTCTTTCAAACAATTGTGTGTATTATTCTTAGAAGTTCGTGAGTATTGTGACACTAGTCTTGGGTAGTGTATCATGTTTGGGTTTTCTGTATCGTATTTGATAAAATTGACTAAGGCTTCCGCTAAATTTAATTATTCCGCTGTAATTATATGTTTTTAATTTAAAGTCTTAAGAAGAGTTTGGTAACTAATGAAAAATGTAAGTAATAGTTGGCTTGCCTAGCTTCCACTAGTAGGCGCATCATGACTTCCGATGGTGGGAAATCCGGGTCGTGACAAGTTGGTATCAGAGCACTAGGTTGCACAGGTCTCACAACTCACGAATAATCTTAGTAGAGTCTGAGGGATCGGTACGGACACGTCTGTATTTATCCTCCAGAGGCTACAGAGTTAGGAAAATTTTCCCTTAATTCTTTCCAATCGTGTGACTTGATCTTTCAAATGTTAATTGAATTTCTACTCTGTTCTTCTGCAGATGGAAAGAACACGTGCATCCTCATCTACTAAGATGGAAAGAACACGTGCAGCCCGAGGTCCCAGCAGTGGCAGCTTCTGCTAGGGCAGATGCCGAGGTCGAGGTCGTCCTAGAGGCCAAGGTAGGGGCGGAGCTCAGCCCCGAGCAGCAGCACAAGTGGCAGAACCTCAGGCTCATATCGAGGAGGAGGTTCCAGTCCCAGCAGCTCCAGTAGGCCCAACTCAGGTCCCAGGAGGGGTTATATTTTCACCGGATCTTTAGGATGCTTTGGTCCCATTAGTGATTAGTAGAGTTAAATGAACAGAGCAGGTTTATTTCCAGTAGCACCAGCCACTTCTTAGGCTGGAGGAGGTAATCAGACTCCTGCTACGCGCACTCCGGAGCCAGTAATTCCCCAGGCTCAAGTTCCTGTGATTCAGCCAGTTGAGGCAGCTCAGCCTGTTATTGTGACTCAGGCAGCAAAGTACGAGACTAGGTTTGTGGACCTGGCTCGTCATGCTATTATCATACTTCCCACAGATCGTGAAAGGGTCAGAAGGTTTATTGATGGCTTGAATCAGCCAATTCGACTACATATGGCTTTGGGGGAAAAACTGAAATCACTTTTGAGGAGGCGGCTAATGCAGCCTGCCGGATCGAGATGGCTCTGTCACAGGGAGCAGGACATGGATCAGATAAGAGATCTCGTAATTCAGGTAGATTCAGTGGTACCTCGTCTGGAGATAGAGATTTTTATGATAGAGGCCATCCTCCTAGGCCTTATCAGTCAGCTCTTCAAGTTTCTCATGATGCTTCAGGTGATCGTAATTCTCAGCCATGCTACTCTGATCAGCAGCCTATCAGTGCACCACCACTTCGCTATTTTCAGCAGCCGAGGGCTTGTTTTATGTGTGGTGATCTTAGGCACATTGCAAAGTATTGCCCTCGAGCTTCTAACAGTTCTCAGCAGCAGGGTTCTCGTGCCATGGTTCAGGCCCCAGTTCCCCCACAGCATGCCCAGCCAGCTAGAGGCGGAGGTAGAGGACATAGAGATGGAGGTAGAGGTCATAGAGGTGGAGCTCAGACCGATAGAGGTAGAGACCAGCCAGCAGCTGATCGTCCTAGAGATACTGCTCGGGGTGGTGGGGCACAGCCCCGATGTTATGCACTTCCCGCCAGACCAGAGGCTGAGTCTTCTGATGCCGTCATTACAGGTATTATTTTGGTTTGTGATAGAAAGGCATCAGCATTATTTGACCCTGGGTCTACATATTCGTACGTGTCCTCCTATTTTGCACCGTACTTGATTCAGCCTAGTGATCCACTAGGTGTTACTGTTCATGTGTCTACACCAGTAGGCGATTTTATTGTGGTTGATCGAGTTCATCGGTCATGTATTATAGTAATTGAGGGTCTCGAGACCCATGCTGATTTATTGCTCCTAAATATGGTGGACTTTGATATTATATTAGGCATGGACTGGCTATCTCCATATCATGCTATTTTAGATTGCTATGCCAAGACTGTAACTTTAGCTCTGCCGAATTTGCCTCGTATAGAGTGGAAAGGAATTTCAGGTCATACTAATCGCAATGTTATTTCTTATGTTAAGGCTCAGCGTATGGTTGGGAAGGGATGCTTGGCTTATTTGGCCTATGTCCGTGATTCCGGTGCTGAGGTTCCTTCTATTGACTCTGTGCCTGTGGTTCGCGAATTTCCTGAAGTATTTCCTTCAGACTTGCCAGGTATGCCGCCCGATAGGGACATTGATTTTTGCATTGACTTGGCTCCAGGCACTCAGCCCATTTCCATTCCCCCATATCGTATGGCTCCGCCGGAGTTAAAAGAATTGAAGGAGCAGTTGCAGGATTTACTTGAAAAGGGTTTCATTAGACCGAGTGTTTCGCCGTGGGGTGCACCAGTATTATTTGTAAAGAAGAAAGATGGTTCGATGAGAATGTGCATTGACTATCGACAGTTAAACAAGGTGACTATCAAAAATAAATATCCACTTCCGCGAATTGATGATTTATTTGACCAGCTTCAAGGTGCCAAGGTATTTTCGAAGATAGATTTGAGATCTGGCTATCATCAGCTGAAGATTAGGGCATCTGATGTCCCTAAGACAGCGTTCCGCACTCGGTATGGACATTATGAATTTCTGGTCATGTCTTTTGGGCTGACAAATGCTCCAGCAGCTTTTATGGAATTGATAAATCGGGTGTTTCGGCCTTATTTAGACTTGTTTGTAATAGTCTTCATTGATGACATATTAATATACTCCCGCAGTTAGGAGGAGCATGCGCAACATCTCAGAGTGGCCTTGCAGACTCTGAAAGATAGCCAACTATATGCAAAATTTTCAAAGTGTGAATTTTGGCTAAGTTCAGTTGCATTCCTGGGTCATATTGTGACCGCAGCAGGAATTCAAGTTGATCCGAAGAAGATTGAGGCAGTCAAGAACTGGCCTAGACCGACATCAGCCATAGAGATTCGGAGTTTCTTGGGATTAACGGGTTATTATCGCCGATTCGTAGAGGGGTTTTCATCTATTGCAACCCCATTGACCCGATTGACACAGAAAGGTGTTCAATTTGAATGGTCCGATGAATGTGAGGCGAGCTTTCAAAAGCTCAAGATAGCCTTGACCACATCACCGGTATTGATTTTACCCACAGGTAAGGGACCTTATATTATTTATTGTGATGCTTCCAGTATTGGGCTTGGTACAGTGTTAATGCAGGATAGCAAGGTTATTGCCTATGCTTCGAGGCAGTTGAAGATTCATGAAAAGAACTATCCAGTGCATGATCTAGAATTGGTGGCGATTATTCACGCATTGATGATCTGGAGGCATTATTTGTATGGTGGAGTATGTGAAGTGTACACCAATCATAAGAGTCTTCAGTATTTGTTTAAGCAGAAAGAGTAGAATTTGAGGCAAAGAAGGTGGCTAGAATTGCTAAAAGATTATGATGTCACCATTTTATATCATCCGGGAAAAGCAAACGTGGTGGCCGACGCATTGAGTAGGAAGTCAGCCAGTATGGGCAGTCTTGCTTATATTCCAGTCAATCAGAGGCCACTTGCTTTGGATGTTCAGTCCTTGGCCAACCGATTTGTGAGGTTGGATATTTCTGAGCCTAGTCGAGTATTAGCTTGCACGATCGCTCGCTCTTCATTATTGGAGCATATCTACGATCAACAATATAATGATTCTTATTTATGTGACCTTAGAGATATGGTTCAGCAACGGGGTGCTAAACAGGTCACCTTAGATGCTGATGGGATCCTAAGGATGCAAGGGCGCATTTGTGTGCCAAATGTTGATGGGCTTAGAGAATTGATTCTAGAATAAGCTCACAGTTCGCGGTATTCTATTCATCCAGGCGCAGTAAAAATGTATCAAGATTTGCGTCAACATTATTGGTGGTACAGAATGAAGAAGGATATTGCGGCATATGTGGAACGGTGCCTTAATTGTCAGCAGGTTAAGTATGAACATCAGAGACCTGGCGGTTTATTTCAGAGAATTGAACTTCCTGAATGGAAGTGGGAGTGAATCACGATGGACTTCGTTTCTGGACTTTCGATGACTCGGAAGAAGTTTGATGTTGTTTGGGTGATCGTTGATAGGCTAACCAAGTCAGCTCTTTTTGTTCCCGTTGCCACTACCTATTCCTCCGAGAGGTTAACTGAGATTTATATCAAGGAGATTGTTCGCCTTCATGGTGTGCCTATCTCTATTATTTCATAATGAGGTGCACAGTTTACCTCACATTTCTGGAAGGCGGTTCAACGAGAGTTGGGAACGCAAATTCAGCTAAGTACAGCCTTTCATCCCCAGACGGATGGTCAGTCCAAGAGGACTATTCAGATATTGGAAGATATACTTCGGGCGTGTGTTATTGATTTTAGAGGTTCGTGGCATCAATTCCTGCCGTTGGCATAGTTTGCTTATAGTAATAGTTATCAATCGAGCATCCAGATGGCTCCTTATGAAGCATTGTATGGTAGGCGGTGTCGTTCTCCGGTTAGATGGTTTGAACCGGGAGAAGCTCAGTTATTGGGCATGGACTTAGTTCAGGAGGCCTTAGATAAGGTCATGATTATTCAAGATAGGCTTCGCACAGCTCAGTCCAGGCAAAAGAGCTATGCAGATCGCAAGGTTCGAGATATAGCTTTCAAGATTGGGGAGCGAGTATTGCTCCGAGTGTCGCCTATGAAGGGCATGATGAGATTTGGAAAGAAGGGCAAACTTAGCCCTAGGTTTATTGGCCCATTCGAGATTCTTGATAGTGTGGGAGAGGTGGCATATAAACTTGCCTTGCCACTTAGCTTATCAGCTGTGCATCTAGTGTTTCATGTATTCATGCTTCGAAAATATCACGGCGATCCATCGCACGTGTTAGATTTCAGCACTGTCCAATTGGACAAAGATCTGTCCTATGTGGAGGAGCTAGTAGCTATTCTAGATCGAGAGGTTCGACAGTTGAGGTCGAAGAGTTTTCCTTCTGTGCGAGTTCAGTGGAGGGGTCAGCCTCCTGAGGCATCGACCTGGGAGTCCGAGTCTGACATGCGGAGCCGATATCCTCATCTATTCCTTCACTCAGGTACTTCTTTCTTTTGTCCGTTCGAGGACTAACGGTTGTTTTAGAGGTGGAGAATGTGACGACCCAACGGGTCGTCACTTGTTTTATTAATCATTTCGAGCTTCTGAGGTCTTGAAAACCTCATTTATAGTTGCCTCGATTTGTGTGCACAGTTCGGGTGCGAAGCTGGAAAATTTTTATGTTGAAATATGTGAAATATGTGAAATATTTGAAGAATTTTGATATTAATATTGATATGGTTGACTTTGGTCAACATTTTTGGTAAATGGACCCGGACCCGTGATTTGACGGTCTCAGAAAATCCGTAGAAAAATATGGAACTTGGGCGTATGCCCGGAATTGAAATCCGAGGTCTAGAACCCCGGTAAAAGAATTGTTCTATTATATTGTTTTCTCAAAATGTCTAAGGAAAATGAAACTGAAATTTGATTGAAAAGTGGTAATATCGGGCACGTATTTTGGTTCCGACGCCTGGTACATGTCATATATGTTGGTTAAGCGCTTCCTGTAAAGTTTGGTTGAAAACGGACGTCGTTTGATGTGTTTCGGCCTTAAATTGGAAATTTTGAAAGTTATGAAATTTTGAAAGAATTCTTGAGTTTTTAGGCTCAATTCAATGATTTTGATGTTATTTTGGCGATTTGATCGCGCGAGCAAGTTCGTATGATGTTTTTGAGTCAGTGTACATGAATGATTTGAATTCCCGAGGGCTCGGGTGAGTTTTGGATAGGCATCGGGATGATTTTGAACTTAAGAAAATTGCAGAAAATCTGCAGCAGGCAATCCTTCATCGCGTTCGCATCCGTCAGGTCGCGTTCGCGATGGCCAACCTATTCTATTCAACGCGTTCGCGTCCAGTTAGTCGCGTTCACGATAGACAAATTGATTCTTCATCGCGATCGCGGACAGCTCCTCGCGATCGCGTAGTATTAAATTTAAAGCCAGTCCTTTTCTCTACGCGTTCGCGTGGCTGTTCCCGCGTTCGCGTAGGCCAAATTGTAAGCCCCAAAAATTTACTCTTCGCGTTCGCAACTAGCCCCACGCAAACGCGATGTGTAACATTTTTATTCATCGCGAACGCGACCGGGGTGTCGCGAACGCGATGAACAAACTTATGCCTAGTGAATTTAAGTCTGAAAACATAACAGAAATGGGATAAAAATCCCACTTCTGTTCCACTCTCTTCTCCACAGCTCCTTGGGCGATTTTCGAGCAATTCTTCATCAAAGTTCTTGGGTAAGTGATTCTTAACTCGTTTTCTTCAGTTTCCATCAATATTATTTGAATTCCTAAGCCTAAATAGGTGTAAATGGGTAGAAAAACTAGAGAATTGAGTATAGTAAGGGTTTTCAAAGAATTTGCGATCTAGACTTCGTTTTGGAGTCGAGCTTAAGAACAAAATGTATATTTGAACTTGTGGATGATTGAGTGAATTTATTTTGGTTCGAAACTCGAGTTTCGATTATGTGGGCCCGGGGTCGATATTCACTATTCCGGGCAGAATGTTACAAAAATTATAATTGGCCATATTAATTAGTTTGTTGAGTACTATTAATGATATTAAATCAATTATGTATAGATACAATTGGATTGGAGCCAAATTCGAAGGAAAAGGCATTGCTACAGATTGAATTGTTCGTAAACTTTCGAGGTAAGTGTTTGTTCTATCCTAGCTTGAAGGAATAGGAATTTAGTTATGTATGAATTGTTGATTAAGAGTTATTGGTGTCACACCCATAACGAAGATAAATTGTTGATTTATTATCAATTATTGGTTCAAACCGGTAATTATAAATATTGTCGAAGCAAAGATTATTGGTTCAAACCGGTAATACTTTTATACACTTACTGTGGATCAGGGATTATTGGTTAAATGCCGGTAATATATATATTAATGAATTGGGATCGTGTGGCGCGCCGACCACTTATATATTAATGAATTGGGATCGTGTGGCGCGCCGACCACTTTTATATAGGAAATGGGATCGTGTGGCATGCCGACCACAAAGTGATTTAAATCTTGGCATTGGCAATAGTTGTTGGTAGCCTATTGATACATTTGGGAGCGGTTGGTACGCCTACCACAGGGTATAACTTATTGTTACATTTGGGAGCGGGTGGTACGCCTACCACAAGATATGAAATGAAAAATGAATTGAGACATGAAAGTAAGATTTGTTCCGTTGACTAGATTATTCTGGATATTATTAGTTATTGACTGTTATTTCAGAGCAGATTCTTTCCTTATAAATGTTCGATAACGTTTTCTGCTGTTGTATATGTATATATATTTCAACTGTACATGTTTATGTGGGTGACTGGCCTTAGTCTCGTCACTACTTCGTCGGGATAGGCCTGGCACTTACCAGCACATGGGGTCGGTTGTGCTGATACTACACTGTGCGCTCTTTTTGTGCAGATACAGGTTACGGACAGCAGTAGCGACAGTAGCACGATTGTGGATATTCGGACTACTAAGACTACGAGGTAGCCTTGCAGGCGTCCACAGGACCCGTTGTCTCTTCTATCTATGTATTTCATTCTGTTATCTCATGTATTCGAGATAAACAGCTTATATTTCTTTCAAACAATTGTGTGTATTATTCTTAGAAGTTCGTGAGTATTGTGACACTAGTCTTGGGTAGTGTATCATGTTTGGGTTTTCTGTATCGTATTTGATAAAATTGACTAAGTCTTCCGCTAAATTTAATTATTCTGCTGTAATTATATGTTTTAAATTTAAAGTCTTAAGAAGAGTTTGGTATCTAATGAAAAATGTAAGTAATAGTTGGCTTGCCTAGCTTCCACTAGTAGGGGCCATCATGACTCCCGATGGTGGGAAATCCGGGTCGTGACAAAAGTAGTTTGAATTTAAAATTGTATTACTGTTCTCATTAGTTAAACTGACTTAGCTACAAATTCACTTTAAGATTCTGCGATTTGATAATCTGATAACAGTAATTCGAGTATGCTTAGTGAAAAATTAGAATATTGTTTTCTCCAGTTCAATAAAAGCGACAAAAATAATTCTACAATTAGTGTCTTAATAACGATATGAATATCAGACTCTGTTAGCTGAATAACAAAACTGACATAAACCATTGTGTTAGGGTTCTTAATTAATTGTCAAATGTTAAAAGCAGTAGTGATTAAATGCAAATTGGCGTTTATAGAAATAATTAATTGTTAATACTAATTGTGACATTCATAAGTGTTGTTATAAAATGTTAATTAGTCCTTACCCTGTTTTAAATATAAATGATTTGGGTCTAATTTAGAAATCAGGCCTCGATCAAATTGAAATGGTAATTATGCCTGTAAATGGAAATAGAAATGAGTGCTGGGCTCCAGAGGCCCGGTTTCACTTGGCTGCAAATTGCTAAGCCAGTTCAAGGTCCAGGCCCAGTAATAAAATATGGCCTGGACTCTAATACTCAATAGTACGAAATTAATACAAAAACAGTTATATTAGGAAAAAAACATAAATAGAAAATATAGTGCACAAATAGGATTGACCTTTTAAAAATAAGGGAAGAGCCTCGTTACAAACTTGAAAAATACGGGCCCCCCAAATAATAACTAAATTGTAGATTCGGAGGGATCGTTTAGAAAATTTCACGATCTTTCCCAAATACAATAAGAGTAGACCTCATTAGGAATAATTTAATATAGATTTCTAATACGGGTGCACATTTATGTGATCCAAATCCAAATCTCAATGAAGTCGAAATGTATCAAAAAGCCATAGGCGTACTGGCACGGTGTGGCCCGAAATGCATTTTCACAACGTTGCAATTCTTTAAAAAATGATAAAGAAGAACATTAATAAAGGCACATTAAAGCAAAACATATAAAGAAATCAGATAAAAAGCAAAAACAACAGTTAAGCGACCGTGCTAGGACCACGAAATCCGGGAGTGCCTAACACCTTCTCCCGGGTTAACAGAATTCCTTATTTGGATTAACAGAGTCATAATTTCCTCAGTTCGGGATTCCACCGGTGACTTGAGACACCATTAATCTCTCAAGTGGTGACTCTGAATCTAAATAAACAAATCCCATTCCGACTGTCCTTTAAGTGGAAAAACTCTTTCCTTTATTTATTATATCCCTTCCCGGGGGTGTAGTAAAATAAAGCGGGGTGTAAAGAAAAAGGAGGTGTGACAGCAGGTGCATGCACAACTACTGATAAGGAAAATAAAATACAACATCTGTCCAAAATACAGTGGACATGGAATAAAATGCAAAATGCTGAAAGGAACTACACTAGCTGCGGGTCGCCTAGAACAATACAACTCACGTAGTCCCAAAATCATCCGCGCTGCTACGCCCCGTAGACTGATAGAGATATATATACATGTGCAACATAAATATACAGAAGTGTACTATAAGTACGTAATCAATGTGTACTTAATGAGTATCTCATCTAATCTCGAAGAAGTAGAGACGAGATGGACAACTCTGACACTCACTAGAAGTCAATTAACAATATTCTAGAAATGCGAGGAAAATCATGGATTACATAGTAGTTCTAATTCGCGAAGCCAGAAAACAGGTAAACACCTTTAACAATTAATCAAGGGCTTCCAAGTTTTATTCTTTATTATCTTATCAATTTATATCAAACCACGTAGTGTCAATTCCACATTTAAAATTTTGAAGCGACAAATAACATGCGCAAATCACACCGATACGACGACCCAATCCAACAAAAATATAATATGTGCATCGCCACGGGTCGAACAGACAAAACCAATAGATGCATCTATTACCCCGCTCGTGAATCTATCCACACGACACGATCAACATAAAATAATAAACACCCTGCTCCCGAATCATCCATGCCACGCAGGTACACATAAAATACATGCTCAAATAGCCAATTAAGAATTTATTGGGAAATAATTATCCAAATAAAATCAATTCTCCTTTAACAATTTTTAAGAAACAAAGTTTAATCCTTTTAGAAATTCACCTACTAATTCAATGTGATATATGCAATTCAAGCTGTCAATGGGTTCATAAATAATCCAAGTATAACATGTTTTTGGGTCCTAACTACCAGGACAATAGCATATTAGTAGCTCTCGTCACCTCATGCGTACGTAACCCTCACAAATCGGAGCACATAATCAATTATTTCACATATGGGGACAATTCTCTCTTATATGGTTAGAAAGGAGACTCACCTCGCTCCGGAGATCCACACCGGCATTACACGCCCTTTCGAAGACTCTAATTGATGCACCACGCTCTAAAACTAGCCAACGCTTATGCTAATCCATTAATATATGCTCACTTATTCCTTAGAATCTAATTTACAGCAATTCCTAACTCTGATCGAAAAGTTGACAAAAATGCCCTCAAGCCCACGTGCACGGAATCCGAATTTTTTTGAAGATAAAGATTATCCATGACCTTAGGAACTTGAATATATAATTTTCTCTAAATTCATAACCAAAATCATCGATAAATTCCATGAATATAATTTTTTAGGTTTTCCACCAAAACCTCAATTTTTGTACTAATTTCATGCTCAAATCCATACAAAATTGATGTATTTAACTCAAAATAGGCGGGGATAACTTACCTTAATATTGATGACAAAATTCCCTCTTGGAGCTCCCCAAAAATTGCCCAAGCCATGAAAAATGTGGGGGTAATGAACTCAACCCCGATTTAAAAAAAAAACCATTCTGCCCTAGCTAATTTTGCTTCTGCAAAAATATTTCCGCTTTCGTGGTCCCGCTTTTGCGGAAAAGATTCTGCTTCTATGGTCACTGGGCTCCAACCCAATTTTATTTCTGCGGATGGTCCACCGCTTCTGCAGTTCCGCTTTTGCGAATATAGGGCATCTTCTACAATCATGGGCTGCCTGTCCTCTAAGCGCTTCTGCGGCTTCATCCTCGCTTTTACGGTCCCAAATCTGTAGAAGCGCAAATACCAAAAGTAGCAGCACCAACCCACCTTCAAACTCCAAATTCGATCCATTAGCCACCCATAATCCACCCGAGGTCCCCCGGGACCTTAACCAAAACTACTAACCAATCCCAAAATACCTTACGGACTTGCTCGAGGCCTCAAATCATGTCAAATAACGCTAAAACCATGACTTACACCCCGATTCACTCTTTATGAACTTTAAACTTTCCAACTTCAACTTCTGATGTTTAAACCTATCAAATCATATCTGATTGACTTTAATTTTGGACAAAAGTCATATTTGCATTCCGGACCTACTCCAACTTCCAGAATCAAATTCCGACCCTGATATCAAAAAGTCCACTTCTGGCAAACTTCTTAAAAACCTTTAAATTTCCATCTTTAGCCAAATGGTTTCAAAATGACCTACGGAATTCTGAATTCACTTCCGATCACGCCCCCAACTCCAGAATCACCGTACGGAGCTATTCACAGTCTCAGAATCCCAAACAGACATCGATAACACTAAAATGCACTTCAAGCCAAACTTATAACATTCCTTCTAAAATGCTATCTTCCATAATAGGCGCAGAAACGCTCCCGGGTTATCCAAAACCTGAACCGGGCATACGCTTAAGTCTAAAATCATCATAAAAACCTGTAGGAACTTTCAAATCCTGGTTTCGAGGTTGTTTACTCAAGATTCCAATCCTAGTTGATTCTTTCAAACTTTAAGCTTCTGAAACGCGAACTCTCTTCCCAAATCAACCCCGAACTTCCTGAAATTCATTTCTAACCATGCGTACAAGTCATAACACCTAAAATGAGCTGCTCATGGCCTCAAATTATGGAATGATGCACTAGGGCTCAAAAATGACCGGTCGGGTCATTACATTCTCTCTCACTTAAACATACGTTCGTCCTCGAACGTGCTGAGAACTATGCTAGAGTGGTTTGAATTGAAGTTTAAATTCTCATGAACCTTCCTGTGCTACAAAGAATTTAGTTGAGCACATTAGCTCGATCAAGTCTAAAGATATTTTCTTTTATTCAAGCAGATACGCCTCAAAGTCCACTTCTAACATCCAAAACTAAATGCTAGGCCTGTTTCCAACATATGATCACCATATCAATCACTATACGCTTTACGCAAACATGATTGCATAACTTTGTTGAATCCACACTTTGCATTACTTGCTCATAGGACCACAATGACCCTTCTGATTGAATTACTCAAAATTCCACGAATCTGATGCGCCCATTGCACCTCATGACCTACATGGGTCTTGATCTAACTTTTACAACAACGACCCGATGGAAGAGATGTGCCGAAATTTATAACCAATTGTTGAATCAACAAATCATTGGGTCTATACCCCTAACAAGAGTCATTGCCTCTTCCAGAACCATCTAATGGTCTTCACTCCTTAATACCCTTCATATAATCCAATTGCACTTGTCCTAATTCCAAAACTCTCGTCTAACCCAGTACGAACTGCTCATGCCATAAACCACCTTGGACTCAATCAAAAGTCACATATGATGCTACCATGTGCCAATAGGCTACCAATTAGAACGTGATATAAGAGGAAATGAACTTCGAAAAGGAGGTGTAATTAGCCCGCTCACGGATCATACATGCTACACATGCTCATAGCTAGAACGAGCTCTCTTCTTAAAATGGGAAATAAAATGCATACAGACAAATGAGGGAACTGTACCGAATATCACACTGTTGCAGCGTGCAACCTGATCAAAATAATGTACCTATGGAGTCGTGCCACCCGGTCCAAATAACGTACCATGGCGGCGTACTAACCGATCCACACATAGAACTCACAAAAGGATATATACATCAAGCTAAATTGTCACGAACCAAAATTTCCATCCTCGGGAGCCATGATGGCGCCTACTAATAGGAGCTAGGCAAGCTAATTATCAAATACCTCTTCTAGCGAACATCAACAATTTTATCAATAATGAAGCATTTAACAAATAAAGCGGAAGTCTCAAATAAAACTTACTAAAAGAAATGCGGAAGTTTAAC
Organism: Nicotiana noctiflora; assembly: GCA_032618575.1. Lineage (NCBI taxonomy): Eukaryota > Viridiplantae > Streptophyta > Magnoliopsida > Solanales > Solanaceae > Nicotiana > Nicotiana noctiflora. The sequence goes on along the minus strand of JASVEL010002465.1, from coordinate 90,522 downwards.
AATCCTCTACCCAAGACTTGTGGCACAATACTCACGAACATCTAGAGAATACTACATATAAGGTGTGAATGAAACATGAAACTGTCTGCTACGTTACAACAATAACAAACTCAATAAAATAGAAAGCACTCCAGGCCTGCAGACGTCAGCAAGACTGCCTCAAATGTCCATGGACTGGAAACTTGCTCCCAGAATGCTACTGCTACTCAAATGCTACTCCAACACCTAGATCTGTGCAAAAGATTCACATTGTGTAGTATCAGCAGAACTGAGCCCATGTGCTGGTAAGTGCCTGGCCTAACCCCGGCGAAGTGGTAGCGAGGCCGGGCTACCAAACAAACCTGTGCATTTTAAATATATACATGCAATAGAAGAGAATACAAAAATTTAACAAGTCAAGAGGAAGGGGGGGCATGCTATAGGGGTTGTAGCAGTTTAGAATACAAGGTCAATAAATAAGGAATGAAATGGTACAACTACAAACTTAACGAGACCAATAATCAAAACACGGCACGGAATGTCCCTTCATGTATTAATAATCAAAACATGGCACGGAATGTCCCTTTTTACATTAATGATGAAACACATGGCGCCGAATGTCCCTTCGTGCATTAATAATCAAAATATGGTACAAAATGTTCTTTCGTGCATTAATAATCATAACATGGCACGAAATGTTTCTTCGTGCATTAATAATCGAGACATGGCAAGAAATGTTCCTTCCCGCAATAATAATCAAAACATGGCACGAAATGTTCCTTCATGAAATAATAATCAAAATATGGCACAGAATGTTTCTTTGTGCAATAATAATCAAAATATGGTACGGAAAGTTCCTTCGTGCAATAATAATCAAAATATTGCACAGAATGTTCCTTCGTGCAATATTAATCAAAACATGAAACGGAATATTCCTTCGTGCATTAGTGTACATATCACAATCGTGCACGACATCACCCTTCATGCTTAATCGCTCGTCCTTACCCAAACAACAACCACAAACAATGGGGCGAGGGAATAGACAAACAAAAATAGAAATCCTGGCAAGAGAACAATTACAACAATTTTATTATCCCGGCAAGGGAGAAAAACTACCAAACAACAAAACATCATGGCAAGGGAATAACCAATAACTCATTAGCTTCTCTTTATTTCTTACTTCACATCTCACTTTATCACTTGAACCAATGCTCCCAAGAATTTTATAATCTTAGAAATACCTTTTTAATTTGTATTACAATCGAGCCAATACACCACGAGAACTAAGTGATCAAAATGTTTTTCACATGTTCTTTACAATATAAAGAAATCCTCAATTAACATGGAATTCACAACAAAGTCATGATAATCACAATTTAAGGACTCGCAGTCATGCTAGACACCAATGTATAGATACTCGTCACCGTGCTTATGCAACGTATGCGATCAATTAGCAAATAGCATCCTATTCCCTCAAGCTAGGGTTAAATCGAACACTTACCTCAAATTCTCCAAACCCGACTCAAGCCTCTAGAATAGCTTTACCCCTCGAATTTACCACAAAAACACTCGAATCTAGTCACAAATTACTTGAATGTATCAACAAATGCTAGTTGACAATTTGAATGCGTGAAGATGAATTTTCCAAAGTTTTACTCAAAATTTCTCAAAATGCCCCCATGCCTACATGGTCAAAACCTGAGGTTCAAACCAAAACCCGGTTACCCATTCCCCCACGAGTTCATATCTATGTTTTATTTTGAAATCGGACCTCAAATTGATGTCCAAATCCCCAATTTTAAAAAAACCTAAGTTCTACCCAAAATTCCCATTTTCACCCATGGAAATCCTTGATTTTAAGATGAAAACATGTTAAATGATGTTAAAGATTGAAGAAATTAATTAAAAGTTGAGTTACAAATGGATTGGAGAAGAAAGATTTTTTTGAAAATCGCTTATGTGTGTTTAGCTTACTTGGCGTATGTTCGCGACTCCAGCGTAGAGGTCCCTTCTATTGACTCTGTCCCTATTGTTCGGGAGTTCCCCGAGGTTTTCCTTCAGACCTGCCGGGTATGCCGTCCGACAAGGATATTGATTTCGGTGTAAAAATTGATAAATTTTGATAATAATTTGATTAAAGTTGACTTGGGTCAACATTTTGTGTAAACGGACCCGGACCCCAGATTGGACGGTCCCAGAATGTCCATAGAAAAATATGGGACTCGAGAATATGCTCGGTATCGAAATTCGAGGTCCTGAGCCCGAGTAATAAATTTTTTAAAAAAATATTTTCTGAAATTAATTAAGGAAAATGGAAAGGAAATTTGATCAGAAGACTATGGTATCGGGCTCGTATTTTGATTCTGACACCCGGTACAAGTCTTATATTGATTTAAGCACTTTTTGTATAATTTGGTTGAAATCGGATGTTGTTTGACGGGTTCCAGACCATAAATTCCAAATTGAAAGTTCATGAAACTTAGAAGAAAATCATGTGATTTGAGGCTTGATTATATGTAAGTGATGTTATTTTGGCGATTTGATTGCACGCATAAGTACATATGAAATGGTCCATAATCGGAATAGTCTGAAGACGACCTCAGAATGGAAATCTGATGGTTCCGTTAGCTCCATTAGGTGATTTCGTGGCTATAGAAGCGTATTCGGAATATATTTTGGAGGTTCGTAGCTCATTTAGGGACCAAGTGTCCCAAAACATTCTGAATCCTAACATCGAATGTCTCGGCAAACCAAAATTGCAGAAATGAAATTAGGGGAAGCAGTTAATGGGGAATCGGGGCGTAAATTCCAAAAATGATCGGTCGGGTCATTACATAAATTGCCCATTACAACAAGATATCGAATTTGGTCACAAGCATGCTAAGTGCATAATACCATCCCTGGGGGACATATAGCGCCATATGCTATGAAACTCAAGCACAATTGAGGTGCGATATATAATCTAAATCTCAAGAGCCATTTTGCTCATAATACGACATTCCCACGCAGGTCCTCAACACATACACAATTTCTCAGGCCATCTCACAACTCACACGGTGCAATGCATCACTACATGAAATATCTGACAACGAAATAACACCCTGACTACTCCATAAGGAGCGCGCTACTGAAATGAACACAACTGGCCTGACATAGAGCCCATATTCACATTTAAACCCATACACCAACCTCAAGTAGATCCTGATCACAACAAACTAAGCCAATAACCTTTCAAAGGCCCATACTAATTTCCCTCTTCTCATAACATACAAGAACAACTGTCATAACCGGAGCAAACGTCATCGGTTCATAACCAAATAAACAAAGTGCCCTCCAGGCATAAATTCTCAAGGTAATTACCACAATTCCCCATACTTGGTTTAAATCCTTAGTCACACAAGTGAATACATGTCACCTTGGTACAATCTTCCTGTGGGACACGTTCCCATAATCTTTCAAAATATATGACGGGTCCTCACATCTAAACCATCGGCCACATTAACACTAAAAAGCGATCAAGAATCCCTAACCAGGATGCGAAGTCTCTTTGACAACATATCGATCTCGGGTGATGCTATACAATGCCAATTTACTTTAAACATTCCACCCCTCTTCTTGCTCATCCAAGCTCGTGCCATCCCTACCAACAACAAACTGCAAACTCGATCCATACTGCAAATGTTCATGCTACTCACCGCACCCAACGTGCCAACATAGGATAGAACACAATTTTTCATCGTAACTCCAAAATGGTTAATATTTTAACACTTCATCATATAAGAACTTTTCACTTGACTCACTTCAGGAGAATCATAGCAATACACAGGTAAATTCCCATAGCCGTAGGATTTGCAAATCTCTAAGTAGTGGTCCAAGCCAATATAGCCCTTCCGGAACCCACTTCCACTTAATAAGACGTAACAAAAAAATGTTTCTGAATAATATCAATTACGGCGACCGACAAGCCTCACACGTACCACCACAAATCATATGCATATCTCGATCGTGCTGAATGAACTGATCACTGACCCCAATATGCCAATTCAACTATGGTTAATCAATCTGCCTCCTACCAGTTTATCCTTGATTTCCCTGGAACTAATACTAACTCTATTCAACACATAACATACTCCATCTACACTTACCCCGGGTGTCCTTCAGTCACGAGACCATACTGTCTCACATCCCTCAAACTATTTCATATCTCATAAATGCTACACCACAAGTTAAAATATCATAGAACCTTCTGGGCACCTTCTCATAAGCTACTACAAAGCTTGATTCTTAACCGTACTCATAGGCTTGAATTCATTTGGCACCACAGTTTATCCCTTGGTATCCACTAGGACCGTTGTTGATAGCCACCCACTCTAACTTTGTCCCGAATATAATCAACTCCATGAATCTTCTAGCACATTCATACCCTCTAAAAGAAGCACCTGGCAGAATCACTCCCCTTTAAACCTGCTTCTATGCAAGGCATAAATCTTAAATCCTTCCCCCAAATCTGAATATGAGCCAATAAGGTCGAACATATCATGCCACCAATAATTCATCTACTCATTTTACCACTTATGGTCTTTTCCCGTAGCTGGTATAACCCATCAGTATGCTAATAACTAGAAACCTCATGAGCAGTTAACTATGCAACCCCATCATAAGAGGTGACTCTCCTACTTAGCTTGAAGCCATCACACTACAAATTTGGAATTCACCCGCCCTCTTTATCTCTTATTGACATAACCTCACGCAATCAACCACCAAAGCTCTCCGAATCTTTCTGTAAAACCCCTTCTTATATTCTAACTTATCAACATATTTGCATAACCAATTCCCTTGCTATATGGCCGATAGGATTCTTTACAGAAGCATTGCCAACCACGCGACCGCTAACCTGCTCCCTTGGGTAACCCACCTATAGAAGCTCTCCCCGGTCTCTTCCAACACCACTACACGGGGAACAATCACTTCGATATTAATAACCTATACTGGGTCTGAGCTCACTTTCCAACTTCGCATGTCTATTTACCCCTCGTGGACATCATTTAAGTGTGCAACAACATCCTTTCAATTCAGAGACATGCTACATCCATCTTCATTTAAGCAACTTCTTTCTGTTATATTAAATCTCAGGCTGCACACGAATCCCTACTTCAAATTAGATTCGTAGACCCCAATAACCAAAAACCAATATTCTTCAATCGTTCCAGACTCTCCTTAAGGCACATAGTCACCTTATTACCAAGACCCTACACAGCTCTGTTACTCTCCCACTTTGGAAAACTCACTTCTTTAATCAACTGCTCGGCCCATGTTCCCTAATCCTGGCCTTTTAGAAGTAAAACTCCGCCTGACACTTCCTACATGTCTTTCTTATCTCTTGCTACTCAGTTGTTGCCTTAATAAAATTCAACTTCATAAAACTTGAATCCACAAATTGCTACTGACTTAAACCCTTCTGAAAGTCATATTTATCGAATAATCAACATTTGCAGTACTGATTCAATCTAGAACCACCATACCCTGCAATATCTGATAGTTGTATCTCCAATACTATTTCACAATATCTTGCCACAAAGGCAAATTGTAGCAGATCATAACACTGACAAACTTAAAGCGTTCAATTAGGACAACAACAACCCCATATAGAGGAGAACTATGCCACGCTTGCAATTACCACGTTTCATTACTTCGACCAGTCCATATCTAACCATCCTTAGTTCGATTAACTTTCCCCTGCCAGAAATAAAATATTGATTACACACTGAGTAGACCTCCCTTCAATTTATTTACTGCCCTGACACGTGGGCGAACACCCAACCATCACAAAAACACTGCAGAATAATCGCTCATAAGCATTATGGCAACCTATGCCTAGCCTCAAGGCTCTTAGAAGTACCGATGCTGAGCCAAAACAACATAATATCCTTCCACAAGGCGATGATACTAGCTCAAATAACCCCGCATGGAGTAACACCAGCACCACATTCGTAGTGCTATTAAAATGATTTAATTTCTGATATATAATAAGTGCTCGCTGTGAGCACATGATTTTTGCCCTAAGCAATAAATTCCAAAATTAAAATAAATAATATTTTTGGGTGCAATTACATGTTTTGATTGAAATAAGATGCATTTGTGTGATTGAACAATTAGAGATTAAAATTAGAAAATCAAAAAAATAGGTTAAATACAAGTATTTTAATTTAAGTAGTTAAAAAGGAAAATTAACAAAAAGAGCATTAAAAACAGAAATTAAGGGGAAAATAGTAGAAAATTGTAAAAAAATATTAGAAAATTAGTGGAAGTAGGAAATTAAATAATTGAAAATAATATAAAAAAAGAAAATTGAAATACAAAAAGAAAATGCCACAAAAATAATTTAAAATACAAATAAATTACAAGGAAAATACAAGGAAAAGGAAATTGGGCCAAATGCTAGCCCAAATACATTGGCCCAAAGTATTCTCAGATTCCATGTCCAAATGATTTAAATTGAAGCAATCCCAGCCGTTCATCTCTCCAAATCCAACGGCTGAGAATTTGTTCGGAGTTAATTAATTAATTAAGATTTTGAAATTAATCTGGACCGTCCAAGCCTTATGATCTAACGGACAAAAGCTCCCCCCCCACCTAACTTTGAACGGCACCGTTTAATCCAAAATAATCCTGACCGTTGATCTTCATTGATCCAACGGCCAAGGACCAGTCAACCATGACGGGTATTTAAACCCCATCTCTAGAGACGGCCGTTCTTCAACTTATCAAACCCTAGTCGCCCTTCTCTCTAACCTCTTCATCTTCTTCTTCAAAGCCTCGTCGGCCATGGATACTGGCCGTCTCTCATGGCCATCTCCGGCCATCCCTTACTCTCAAACCTCCATTTTCTTGTTTCCCTACCACCAGCCACCATGAGAACCCCAATAAACCTTAAAAAAACCCTAGCTTCTTGTAACTCCGATCATCGGAGTTCATCTACGGTGACCAAACCTATGAGAACAGCTCCCAGATTAACACCACCTTACCCTCGTCCCCTGATCTATCACCCCTCACAAACCTTTTCTCTTGAATATCAGTCCATTTGCTCGAATATTCACAAATAGGCCGCCGGAACCCTAACTCCGGCGACTCAAACAAATCACCACCCAAAAATCTCACCTTTTCCACCTCTAACACCCATCCCCAAACAAAAAGACTTCAAAGCTGAAGTCTTGGATCTGAAAGAAGAAAACCAGAAAATAAGAAAATAAGAAAAAGAAAAGAAAAACTGGAAAAAAGGAAAAAGGAAGAAAAGAAAAAGAAATAACAAGAAAAGGAAGCTCAGGAGACCAATCGTGTAAGCTAAGTCTTTTTCCCTTTTTTTTGTTTATTTTTCTATAATTTTTTGTTTGTCTTTGCTTGTTTCTTTTATTTTCAGTATGTTTCTAGTATGTTAGCTATTTAAACAACTGCATGGTAGATTAGGGTTATCATCATTGAAAAATCCCTGTTTATTCTGTTTCTCTATTAAGATCTTTTATTCTTTAATTAATCCTTCTTCATCTCCATGTCTATTATCATGTCTTCTACTTAGATTTTCTTCTTTAGACGAATGAATCACTGCATGTTCAGATTAGTCCTTATCTTCTAGAAATCTCTGTTGTTCTGTTTAAACCATGTCTCCTTTTAAAGCTTCTTTTATAAGTTCTACCCGTCTGTGCTTGGTCAAATACAAGTGAGCATGATTAGGGGTTTCAATAGCCTTTTAAACATAAGAAAGTTCTGACTATGCCTGCTTCATGTTTGATTGATACACTGTGTTGTGGGATCTGGATTACAAGTCTTTGATTGAAATTCAACAATATTCAATCTCTTCTCTGAGTTTTGGTTAATTGATAAGTAACTGTGATTTCATGGCTATGTATGCAATTTGGTATGAAAAGATCTATGTTTGCAACAATTTTATGTTAGCTGATTACTGTTAATACCTAGTATGCTTAGGTGGAATTGGTTATAGCTGCAGTAGTGTAGTAACCTACAAAGTGGCTAATTGTGAAAATATGTTTTAAGTAGTTTAAAATTGGTTAAAATTGAAAACCACAAAAAGAGGTCACAAGTGAAATGAATAACAAAGAGTGGTCAGTCTTGCAACTGACCAACTCTAATAATTTTGAAACATTAGCTAAGTGTTAAATAGGCCAAGTGTGTAATAAAATTGACTAAAGTCTAATAGGCTAGGCTTGCAAGGTCCCAATTGGCATGTGTTCACTAGTTGGCTAGACTTGCAAAGTCTTAGCCAGCCCATGTTCATTAATTGGCCCAAAACTGCAAGGCTAAGTCAAGACTTTGGACTAGCCAAATATTAAACAAGTTAGTTCTAAATAATTAAGCAGGCTAGTCCTACAAACTAGCTTCAATAATAGAAAATAAAATAAAAAGAGGTTAGAATTGAAATGAATTGATATTTAATCGGGCCAGGTCTTAAAGATTAATGTAAATGCTGGCCAGTAATTAAATAAGAGCTAAAAAACAGAAAACCTGATCTGGACAAGGTCGGGTAAATAGTGAATATCCTTGAGGGCATATAGGGAATAGAAAATGACAAAGTTGCGGATTTAATAGAGCCTATAGGGACACTAAAGACATTTAGGCTCATGATTTCTACAATATTACACAAGATTAAGGGCACATTGGTCCTAAATAAAAGGTAACTTAGTAAATAACACTAACAAGTAGGGGCACACTAGTAAAAGCCCCAAAAAGGAATCAAATAGAACCTTCCAGCACATGCTGGAAGGCATTTCATAACAGAAAATGGGACTAAAGTGTAAGAATTGGTAAAAAATGAGGGGAGGGAACTCGAATTACTTTCTAGCTTTCCCCCCCAAAATTTTCACCATCTCTCACCTATAAATACTCCCATTTAGAGCCTGTTAAATGGCTGGTTTTTGGAAATCAAAATTTTCAGAAAACTTTATACATAGTATTATAGATATAGCTGCCTGGGTTTTCTAGTGGAAGTTCATATTTAAAGCTGTGTGGATTTCTGATTTTCATTTGGTCTCTATTGTTGTTGTTGTGTTAAGATTCATTGCTCGTTGGGATTCATTCTAGCTTACTGTTGCATTGCCTGTGTTGATTCTAATCGATGTACCTATTCCTTCCCTTAGAACTCATCGGATTTCTTTGCTGAATCAGGTACATATCCTCGTTCGAGCATGTAATTTGAAGCTATTATGATGAAATGAAGAGCTTGATGCGAGTTTAAAGCCTTTTGTCATTTTACATTTCTGTTTTTTTGTAGCTATTTAAATAGTTGAATCTGTAATTCATTAGGAGATCGTGTGTATATGTAGAAGCTCGAACGAAGCAATGTAATAAGTAGTAAGTAGAGATAATGTAGTTATAGTAGCTAAAATCGCTTAGTTAAATAGGCTAAACCGTAAAACTAGTCTAATCAATTTCGAAAAAAGTCCTATAGCACTAAATTCGTAACAACGATTTCAATCAACCCATGAGATAGTTTAACTTGACACTTGTTAGTTAGGTTTAAACAAGTTTAATAAAAACGGCTGTAACAACAAAAACAAAACTGTAGTTTATTTAAGAATGATTTTTACTATATCAAATAAACCAGACTCATAGTAAACTCAGCGGTAAAATACAACTAGCATCTGCAAATGAGCTGCCTTAGTTTAAGTAAATGAATACTGTGTATAAGTAAATGAATCATTTAGTTTAGTCCTGTTTTGCATAGTTAGATAATATCCTGCAACTTAGCTAGTAAATAACTTGGATCATAATATGAATTAGCTATTGAAGAACAAAGTGAAAATAATTTGTTAATTAGGTCTTGTGCATATTAGACATTTGTGATTCAGAATTGATATTGTTAGTTTTGTACAATAATTTTCTCTTAATGAATAAAGTATAATTTGAATTTATTCCTTTTGATTTCAAGTACCTGTTCATATCATGAGTTTTCGATCTTTGTTTTCATTTCCTCTATTTCGTTTTGGTCTGGGCCTAACGTGTAACGCAGGCTTGGATTGTGTTCGAATATCAGTTGGGCTTCTGAACGAAAGCCTCAAGATAATCTGAGTTATTGAGACCCAGATATCGACAGAAAACTGCTGAATACAAGCCCAGGAGTCGAGGCCCAGTAATAATAAAAATAATAAGGCCTGGACTCATTTTCTGGAAACACAAGGTAATTAAATTGGTTAAGGGAAAAACAGTGATAGAAAATATAGTTATATGTTAAGTTTGGATTGTAAAAATGAATGGGATGAGCCTCGCATGGTAATAAAAATAGCGAGGCCCCCATATAAACAAATGATGAATACATAATAGATTCGGGAAGGTTGATAGCAAATTCCACAACCTTTTCCAAAGATTAAAAAACCTCTAGACGATTATTAGGCACGATTTAATAAATATACCTTCCTTAATACGAGTGTGCACTTGGTGTGACTCAAATCGTAGATCCCGGCAAAGCCGAAATGTATTAAAGGTCACAGGCGTACTGGTTGCGGTGTGACTCGAAATACGTTTTCGCGACATCACAATTCATAAAAATATTAAAGCTTGAAACGTGTACACTTTGTTAAAAGGCATATAATAAGTCATATAAAATCAAGTGTGACAGCTCTGGCGACTCTGCTGGGGATAAGCAACCCAGAACTTTGGTTTCAGGGTTTAAGAATTCGAGCTCGTTAGAATTGTCATTCTCGATATTATTTGACTTTGTTAAATGCTTTGAACAACATGCTACGTGCTTTACTGCTTTGATATTATATGGAATGTATATATAAATTGTGCCAAAAAACCTTCTCTTCTTCACCCCCGGGGATGTGCTTTCTGGTTGAGACTCCCCTTTCTGTTAAGTTATACCAAAAATAAGAAACAGAGGCCGGATAAGTTACAAAGCTGATTGACCCCGCGGGTCACCGGTACATAGACCCCTTCTCGATCCGAGTTGTCCACTCGGGTACACGGTCTAGCACTCTTGAAACCATAAGATTTTGAACATAGGTCTAAGACGATTATTTGCATCATAACTGACTTAGGGGACTCAACACAGGGGTTGGGTCCGTCTAGGACAGGTGACCCGGCAATTAAAGACCGAGCATATTATATGTTGCATTTTTAATTATCTTTGATCATTATACGGACCGGTAAAATCCCGAGAAAATAGAAAGAGAATATTTGGAAATAGAAAAAAAGAAAAGAGAGAGATATTAGCGAAATAGTTGTTAGAACTTTGAAAATCAGAAAATAGGAAAATATTGTTGTTAAGATAATTGGTCAATTAATCTGACCGAACTACGCAGGTTTGATTCTCGCCATTAGTTGGGATACGTAGGCAACCCTTGAACGGGTCCAACCACCCTTTTAGAAAATGACCAAAAAATATTTTTGTTTCAAATAATCGAGGTGATCACTATTTTTGGAAATAGCCGAATGTTCCGAAAGGACGCTGGAAGACTGTTTTGGCAAGAATGGCCACTTCGAAAGTCGTGTCTTTTCCTTTTTCAAAATAAAAATCTGAGAAAGTTATAAAATGAAATTTGCTTTGAAAAATATTTTTTCTTTTTCTAAATAAAATCGCCTTTAATAAATGTGCATGATGAGCACGATACAGAATGAACCCTTCACTTTAATGAATAGAATCCCTTTGGAGCTAAGATTATGGTGGAACGACATGGGACAGGAAGGAAAAAATTAGGTCAAATGTTATCTGAAGGACCTTACGGGATTAATGGACATAATTCCCCGAGGCGATATAATCCGAGCACTTGTTACATGCTAGGAACCTGCGCACAACGTTCTGCATTTTTCAGACTTTGAACTCACTCCCACTCTTGAAGAAGTTGCTTACTATATAGGGAAAAATGAGGTCCCCTTAAAAGAGAAATATCCGGTGGCTCCAAGAGCGATAACGGTGCACCGCTTCCTAGACTCTTTGAAAATTGCTCGAAACGTCCACAACGAGGATTTGGTTATTGGGTTTTGCTCCTTAAACTTCATCTACAGTAGATATGGACATGTCGGAGGTTTCAATGACCCCACGAACAAACTCTGTAGTAAGTCCAACCGAGCCAAATGGGAGGAACGTCGACGATTCGCTTTTCTGGTGGCATTCCTCGGGATAATCATATTTGCAAGAAAGGACGGGCACACTGATACGAGATTCGCTGGGGTGGCCAGCACTTTGATTGTACAAGATAATTGCACTTTGGCCCCAATGATCATAGCCGATATCTACCGTGCCTTGACAAAATGTAAAGTAGGGTACAACTTCTTTGAGGGATGTAACTTGATTCTGCAAATCTGGTTGATAGGACATCTATGCCATCATTCTTCGTTCTCAAGCTATGGGTCGACTGAAAGAACGTGCCTCGAAGAGTTCTATACGAGAACAAAAGAAGTTAAGCTGCCAGAGGGAGTTAAAGGTTGGATTTCATATCTATGATCGTTGACCAATAGCCAAATCGATTGGGCATACGGATGGTTGCCCCTCGATGAGGTTATTTACATGCAGACAAAAGGGTCACACTTCTTGATCATGGCTTTAAAAAGTATCCAGCCTTATGCCCCGTACAGGATCCTACGACAGCTTGGAAGATATCAAGTTATACCAAAGGATGGGGACCTCAGTTTGTAAGCAATAGAGATTAGTCCGGATGGGCAATTCCCGGAAGCAAAGGTCCGACAGATTTGGAATGAGTGTCAAAATTTGAAGACGGAAACTTGTGTAGAAAATAGAGCTCAGGGAGAAGTATCGCCAGGGTACACCGCATGGTATCGACGGGGTATTGAGCATGATAGACCATTAAAAAGACCTCACGTTCAAGATTTGGCCGAGCAGTCTATGGAATATGGAAATTGGGTGGCCAAAGAAAATGAGTATAAGGCCAAGATCAGCTCGCTAGAAAAACAGTTGCAAGATATCCAATTCGAGAGCACTTTACATGCAGCATCTGACGAAGGAGAAAAGAAGCAGATGAAAAAGGAGAATGAAATTCTAAAGGATCAAATTGCAAAAATTAAAATTGCATCAGAGACCTCGGTTCACTTAGCCCGAGACGAGAAGCTAATTGAAAATCTTCGGCGCAAAGTGAATGACTACAGCTTCGATCTTGACAAAGCAGAAAATGAGTTAGTCAGGGTTCAGAAAGCAACTGGCCAGAGACGCCGAGGAAAGAGCTAAAATGGTTCAGCAACTACAAGATAAACATGAAGTTGAGGTAGCTCGATTAAGAAAGAAAGTCATCACAGCGACAGTCAAAAGTAATAAAATAATCAAAGAGTTTGAAGAAGAAAGAGAGCATTGTTACACAACTATGGCTCGATTAGAGTTTGAGTTACAACAACTACAGAAAGAGAACCAACAAACCCTAGACGCTCGCGCCAAACAGATCAGCAGGCTACTTCAAGAAAAAGGGGTCATTCGAGAAAGAATTGTCCATATTGCTCAATACATCACCAGAAAATGCAAATTATGTGAAGATATGTCCCAAGCAATTGCATCAGCCGTGAAGTTCTTTGTGAAGCAAGTCATGTCCGACCTAGATAGGCTCCAAAGTGGATTGGCATATAGTCCCGCGGCAAGACCGAACGACGTTTCGCGGACATTAGGAGCATTAATGTACTCATAGGGCATGCATTTTGTATTCGTATTTCTTTTGCATTAGTAGCACAACATCATTTTGTAAATCAATGTTTTTGAGTATTAATGAAAAGATCAAAGAAATTGTTGCTAATCTCATTCCGTTTTATATCAATTGTTTGAACGATCGGCAAATATGTAGGAACGAAAAATAATAAAGAAAAGAAAAAAGAAAGAAAAAAAATAGAGAAAAAAAGAGAAAAAGAGAAAAAAAAAAGATGAATGAAAAAAAAAGGAAGAAAGAAAGGAGATGATTGAATAAGAAACGAATGTTGGCTCACAATGGAATAAATGTCGGGATGATGCATAATGATCAAAGGCAAAAGTTGTGATTGCATCTTATCCCTTTATGTACTAACTATTAACAAGTGTTGTTGTTTATGAGAATCAGATTTCAGCTGGCAACTGGTACTCTGGCTAATCATCATTACAACACACGATCAAAAACTATGACTAAGGCTGTGTCTCAGGAAATTGAGCCAACTATCATGGACCTAGTGCAAGAACAGGAGGTTGTGGATGTTGCGGGGATGAAAGAGGAAATGTATAAGCTCAAGCAGCAAATGTCGAAAATGGACCAGGCTTGGTCCAGGGGTCAACCCTTACCCACATATCCAACCAATCCAGCATATGTCTCTCAGCCAATCCTAACCCCGAGCCACCTACCATGAACTCATCATCCACGTACCCAGATTACCATCACTACTATGCCACTACTTCACAAGCACCACCACCACTGTCCAAGAAAATTCCACCTCAACCACCGCAAGTCGCCCCGGTGTATGTGGCACCACCACATGTTGCTCTACATAAGTCATCAAGTGAACCAGTGTTCCATGTGCAAGACACCCATTACTATCCGCCGGAGCCGACTTTTAGGCGGCATGACTCCTATACCCCACTGATGGAGACGACGGAAGAAAAGCCCGTCAAGAACTTGGAACAAGAGGAAATGGCACGGAAAATGAGGAGTTTAGAACAATCTTTCCGTAACATACAAGGGCTAGGAGGTCAAGTGAGCGTAGCATATAAAGATTTGTGTTTGTTCCCAGAAGTGCAGCTCCCGGTTGGATTCAAGCTACCTAAATTTGACATGTACGATGGACACGGGGATCCTGTAGCCCATCTTAGAGGTTATTGCAGCAAGATGCGTGGTGTAGGAGGAAAAGATGAACTTTTGATGGCATACTTTAGTCAGAGTTTGAGCGGTTCTACGCTGGAGTGGTATACACGTCAGGATCACACTAGATGGTTCATCTGGGACGATCTAGCTCAATCATTTGCCAACCACTTCCAGTATAACTTGGACATAATTCCAGACAGGCGGTCGCTTACCAAGATGGAAAAGAAGCTCGGAGAAAGTTTCCGGGAATACGACTTTAGATGGAGAGAACAAGTGGCACGAGTGGATCCTTCTATGAAGGAGACTAAAATGGTAGATTGTTTTCTGCAGGCCTTATAGCCTACTTACTATGGCCATCTGGTGTCGTGTAACGACCCGGCAGGTCGTTTTAGAAAATTATGCCCCAATCCCCAATTTAACTGTTTCCCTAAGTTCATTTCTGCTATTGTGGTTTGCCGGGAGAGTCGGTTCTGAAATTTAGAGCATTTTGGGACACTTAGTCCCTAAATGAGAGCTTTAAAGTTGGAAAATGGTCCGTAGCCGGAACAGTGTTAAGACGACCTCGGAACGGAAATCCGATGGTTCCATTAGCTCCGTTAGGAGATTTCGGGGTTGGGAGCGCGTTCGGAATGTATTTTGGAGGTCCGTAGCTCAATTAGGCTTGAAATGCCGAAGTTTAAAATTTTGGCGAATCCGAACGATAGGTGAGATTATGATCTGAGGGTCGGAATGGAATTCCGACAATTCCTGTAGCTTCGTTATGTGATTTTGGATATGTACGCAAATATTCAGGTCATTCGGACGTCATTTGGTTGGGTTTTAGATCGGATGTGCAATTCGGAAAGTTTTAAGAAATTTAGGCTTGAATTCGATGTGAATTATGGGTTTTGATGTTGTTAGACGTGTTTTTATGATTGGAATAAGTTCGTATCATGTTTTGGAGAAGGTTGGTGGTTTTCGTTGGGGTCTCGGGGGCCTCGGGATGAATTCGGGGGTCCAAACGGACCATTTTGGTGCCAAGTAGTCATATTACTACTTAAAGTAATGTCATATATAAAATAATACTTTATCATAGCTGCTCATGCGATCGCGTAAGAGGAAATTATTGGGCTCTGCGATCGCGAGGGGGAGTCTGCGATTGCGTAGGGTGAATTTGGGAAGCTCTGCGATCGCGAGGTTGAGTCTGCGATCGCGTAGGGTAGCGGAGTGAGAACTGGGAGTTGTTCTTCGCGAACGCGACGCGAGGGATGCGATCGCGTAGGGTGTTAATCGAAAACAGTGCGATTACGGTCGAGGTGATACGATCGCGTTGAATGGCCAGGTTGATCACTGCGATCGCGTCCAGGACCACGCAATCGCGTAGAGGAAAATAGGCCACCCATGATTTTGTGCATCGCGATCGCAAGCCCAGTGCTGCGATCGCGTAGAGTAAATTGGCATGGCAGTGACTTTAAGTCCAGAACATTTCACTTGCGGCCTAACACACAAAAACCGCCATTGTTGAGCTCCAAGAGAGGAAATTGAAGGGGAAACGCTGGGATATCATCTGGAAATCATCGGGGGTAAGTTTCTTGACCTTAATTCGTTGGTTTATCATGAAATCCGTGATTATTTCACTGAAAATGAGAGATTAAAGGTGGGTTTGAGCCCTAGGCCTAAATTTTTGAAAACCTTTGATTTGAATGGGCAAACGGAGTCCGATTTCGATAAATTTTATATGTACGGACTCGTGTCGAGATAAGGAACCCGAATATATAACTTTAGTAATTTTTCGAGAAGCGTACCGAAAGTCGGGTTTTGGCAACTTGTGGGTTTTGGTGTATTTTGAGTTATTTTGATTGGGAATGCCCAATTGGCCTATTTTGATGTGATTCTATTGATTTTTATCAGATACTACACTTGTGGAGGCCGACATTCGCGGCAAGAGGGTTATTTCTTAGCGGTTTTGTACCGGAATTGAAGTAAGTGGCTTGTCTAACCTCGTGTGGGGGACTTTCACCCCTAGGATATTATGTGATAGTTTAAATGCCTTGTATGCGAGGTGACGGGCGTGTACATGCGCTGGTTGTTGTAACTCACTTTACTTGAATTGTTCAATTCGTGATATTCCTATTTTTAATTTATTTAAATTGTGACATTTACCTGGTATTCGTTAGGGAAACATGATTTGGTAAATTTATCTGTCTAATTGCCTAATTGTCCTACTTGAACTTCTTGATAATTGTTGGCACTAGTCCTCGGTGAAGTTGTAGTTAAGCATATTATTTTTTTTTTGTGAGAGTTTTCTTTATTTGTTGTATTTGTGGACTGCGGGTTCAATTCCCGGAGATCCAAGGGCTGCGGGTTCGATTCCAGGAGACCCGGAGTTTATTGATATATTATTGGTAGGGACTGCGGGTTCGATTCCCGAGATCCTGAGTTATTGGTAGGGACCGTGGGTTCGATTCCCGAGATCATGAGTTATTGGTAAGGACTGCGGGTTCGATTCCCGAGATCCTGAGTTATTGGTAGGGAGTGCAGGTTCGATTCCCGAGATCCTGAGTTATTGGTAGGGATTGCGTGTTCGATTCCCGGAGATCCTGAGTTATTGATATATTATTGAGACATGGGCTGCGGGTTCGATTCTCGGAGACCCAGGGGTACTGTTTATGGGATTGTGGGTTCAATTCCCACAGGTCCTGGACTTGTTAATTGAGTTGTTACTTGTTGTTAGTTTACTTGTAGATGGTTGCAGTAATCACCTTATTGTTGTTATTTAAAGATTATTGTCATTTAAACTGCTCATTATTGTTATTGTCTTTTTGTTATTGTTCTCTCAGTAGGGCCACGACCTTCCTCGTCACTACTCCATCGAGGTTAGGCTTGGCACTTACTGAGTACCGCCGTGGTGTACTCATGCTACTCTTCTGCACACTTTTGTTGTGCAGATCCAGGTACATCAGGACAGGCTCATACTAAGTGATATCGGCAGCACATTTGGAGACCTCGAGGTACGATCTGCTACGTCCGCGGATCCGGAGGCTCTCCTTCTATTCTTGATAGTTTTGGTAGATGTTTCTCCTTCCTTTCGTTGTTTAGATACTCTTTACACATAGATCCACAGTTGTATTTCTCTTTTAGTCTGTGTTATCCGTGGGATTCCGGGTCTTTGTGGTGTTATATACAGTGTGTTCTTGACGGGTGTATGTGCCAAGCGGCACGGATTACACTTTATTTATATTATTTCGCTGTTATCTTATCTTTAACGTTCATAACTTGTATATTCCGCAACGTGTTAGGCTTACCTAGTCGTGGGGACTTGGGTGCCATCACGACATGTTCACGATTGGTGAACTAGGGTCGTGACAAGTTGGTATCAGAGCCCTAGGTTCGTAAGAGTCACGGGACACAGACCGGTTACTTAGATTCTTACTGATCGATACGGAGACGTCTGTATTTATCTACGAGGGGCTACGTAACTGTTTAGGAAACTCTTCAATTCTTTGAATTTCCTTATCGTCCACCATTTATTCAGTTGGAGCCTATGTCATATGTTCTTTTGCATCCACTCGTGTATTGAAATTTCGCGTTCGGCATCAAGTATGCGCCGACGGTTCGTGACGCTGCAGAGAGATCTCAAGGGAGTCAAGAATTTACTCAACCATTGTTACCGCGTGTCATCCATATCGATAATGCAAGAGAATTGAGAGTTTTCAATTGTGCACATGGGGGTGCACTAGGTTCTGACATTCGATTGATAAGTACGGTCTTGAGAAGATTTACTTAACTGCCTAATCGTCACAGCAATGGTAGAATCACAAGGTGGATGTAGATCTAAAGATAGTTGGTGGTAATAAAGACTATATGGTTCATATGAGATATCTATTTAGTAAAGGATGCAGCCAGCAGAAATACTGGGGGGATATGAGTTTAACTGTCTTAAGAAGGACATGTGCCAAACGAATGTCTTGGGCTGTCTTATGATGAAGACGTGCAAATGATAAAGGCTATTGTCATGGATTAGCAAGATGTATCTTAAGGCTTCGTGCCAAGTGAAAGGATTTCACTATCAACGATCAAATTATGGGTTTTGTGTCATATCAGATTTGGCCTGCGATGTATTTAGGTACTATTCAATAAGTTCTTGAAAACTTGCGGATGGGCAAGAGTTGAGGCTCGTATGGCATGATGCTGGGACTTTAGATGTTCTTGTGTCCCTAATAAACTCTGCATTTTATTATCAGCAGGGAAATATTTGACAAAGGCTACATGGTGCTTCGTAGGCGTGTGAGAATCATAGTATGTTTTAAGATGTTGTTGGTAGAGAGTGCTCGGTGCATGGAGCGGGATGATGTTTGGTTGTATTGGGATGAGGTCAAACCCTATGATGTTAGAGTGCTAATAGAGCACATGTGGTTATATTCGTTGGATCAAGTGAGTTGCGGTTGAATAATAGTAAATGACTTGAGAGAATGGTTCTAATGTGTTCGAGAGTCGTGTAATAGTGGCTT
Source organism: Nicotiana noctiflora (assembly GCA_032618575.1). Classification (NCBI taxonomy): domain Eukaryota; kingdom Viridiplantae; phylum Streptophyta; class Magnoliopsida; order Solanales; family Solanaceae; genus Nicotiana; species Nicotiana noctiflora. The sequence goes on along the minus strand of JASVEL010002465.1, from coordinate 71,279 downwards.
TGGGCTAAGTGGGAGAGTCCCACCGCTTAAGATTGGGTTGCATTGTTAATTATCTGTGTGAATTCTGGATATTAGCGTATTAATGGGTCATTGCAGCTACGGAAAAAGACCATGAGTGGTAATTTGAGTATATGAATTGTTGAATGCATGTTATGGTTAGCCTTACTGGCTCATGTTCAAACTTGAGGAAAGATTCATGATTTATGCCTCGTATAGGTGCAGGCTTCGCGGGAAGTGATTCCGCTGGGTGCTTTATCTAGAGGGTATTCATATGTTATAAACATTCAGTAGAGTTGGTCGCGTACTGGGCCAAGTCAGAGCCGGATGGTTCTCAATAAGCAGTCCTAGTGAATTCAAGAGGTAAAGTGTGGTGCATGATAATTCTGAGTCTATAAGTACAGTTGAGGCTCAAGCTTTTGAAAAATAATGTTCTATGATGTTATGACTTGTGGCATAGCATTTGAGAGACATGAAATGGTCGTCATTTTTGAGACAGCATGGCCTCATGATTTAAGGTCACTCGGGGTGAGTGCGGTTGGAATAAGTTAGGTATTGAAGGGAGATATTAATATTTCTAAGGCAATCAAGGATAAATTGGAAAGAAGTAGATTGATTAGCCATAGTTGAGTTGGCATATTGGTGTCAGTGATCGGTTCATGCAGCGTGATCGAGTTATGCATGTGATTTGTGGCGGTGCATTTGAGGATTGTCGGCCGCTGTGATTGGTGTTATTCTGAAGTATTCTTCTGTTAGGGTCTGTTATGAGTAGGCGGATCTTGGAAAGGGTTATGGTGGCTTGAACCACTACTTGGAGATTGGCATATTCAATGGTTATGAGAACTCGCCTGTGTGTTGCTATAGTTCTCCTGAAATAAGTTAAATGGAAAGTCTTATGTGATGGAGTATTAGCCTATCGTCAGTTCTAGAGTTGTGATGGAAATTGTGTCTATCGTATATCGGCACGTGAGGTGCGGGAAGTAGTATGAAATTTGAAGTAAGGACCAAGGTCACAGTTTGGTCAATGAATGTGATATAAAGAGCTCGGATGAGCAGGAAAGGAGTTTCAGTGTTTTGAGTAAGATGAGTATGAACGTCAGTATCACTTGAGATCGGTATTCTGTGAGAAAGGCTTTGCATCCCGGTTAGGGACTCCTGATCGCTTTTCAGTGTTAGTGAAGCTGGTGGGTTGACTGTGCAAGCCCGTTTAAGTATTCGGAAGATGGTGGGAGCTTGTCCCACAAGAAGATTGTATAAGTATGACATGTAGTCACTTGATTGGTTAGAAATTTAAACCAAGTATGAGGATTTTGATGATATCATCCATTGAGAACTTATGCCTGGAAGGCACTCTGCTTATTGGGTTATAGACCTGTGAAATACTATTGACTTAGCTTGGCACGACCAGGATAGACTTAAGGTCGGTGGATAGATTTAAATGTGAAAGTGAGCCTTGCATCAGGCCGGTTATGTTTCTTCCAGCAATGCGCCCTTTATGGAGGGATAGTCGCGGTCTTATTTTTGCGGTTAGTTAATTCATGTAAAGATATATTGCACTGTATGAGTGCGAGACGGCTTGGTAAGTTCCTTACGTGTTGGGGTTCCGCTCAGCGGTGATGTTATTTGAGCATGATGGCTCTTGAGACTCAGATCTTATATCGCACCTCAGGTTGTGCTTGAGTTCATAGCCTATAGCGCTATATGTTTTCATTGAGTTTGATATCATGCACCTTCGTGTGCTTATGATCGATATTCAGTATTTTGATGTGACGAGCTATTCAGCTCGACATATGACTCCTTGTGTTTGTTGGGATCGGGTGGCACACCGCCATGGTTATATTGTTGGGATCGGGTGGCATGCCGCCATGGTTATATTGTTGGGATCGGGTGGCACGCCGCCATGGGTATACTGTTGGGATCGGGTTGCACGCCGCAATAGTGTGATGTTTATTTCAGTGTCCATAATTGCTCTTATGTGTTCTGTTTCCTATTTTTCCGAGGAAGTCCATGTTAGTGTGAGAGTTGAATAGTTCTCTCTAGTGTTCTCCTTCCTTTTGTATCACGTACGAATTAGTGGATTACTAGCACATTGAGTCATCTTGTGGGACTTTTGATTATGTCTGATATGGCTTATCGCCTGAGCAGTTCATACTGGGGTGAGATGAGATTATGTGATTTGGGGTCAGTGCAAACTGATTATATGAAGTATATTATAGAGGAAAGAATCATCCTCTGGTTTAGGACAAGGTAATGGATCCTGTCAAGAGTATAGACCCGATGAATTGTTGATTCAGTAGTTGGTTATGGATATCGGGACATCTTTTCCGTCGTGTCAGTATTGTAAAAGTTGGAACGAGATCTATGTAGATCGTGAGGTGCAATAGGAGCATCTGATTCGTTGAATTTTTGGCTAATTTGATCATAAAATATTATCGTGGTCCTGTGGATTTAGTGTTGCAAGGTAAGAATCCAGCAAGGTTATGCAGTCATGTTTGAGGACGGCGTTTGAGGAATATTGAGTGATCTCTTGATGAAAACAAGCCTGACATAGAATTCCGGATGTTGGAATTATTAATTGTTGAACAAGAGGGAATATCTTCAGATTATATCAGGCTAATGTGCCCAGCTGAGTCCTAGATCTATTGGCCCTTTTAAGATTTTGAGACGTGTTGGGGAGGTCACTTATGAGTTGGCCTTACCTCCCAGCCTAACCGGAGTCCATCTCGTATTTCATGTCTCCATACTCCGGATATACCATGGTGACCCGTCGCATGTGTTGGATTTCTTTTCTGTTCAGCTAGACAAGGATCTGTCTTATGTTGAGGAGCCAGTAGCCATTCTAGACAGGCAGGTCAGAAAGCTAAGGTCAAAGAACATCGCTTCGGTAAAGGTTCAGTGGCGGGGTCAGCCGGTCGAGGGGGCAACTTGGGAGACCGATCAGGATATGCGCAGCCAGTACCCCCATCTTTTCACCACTCCAGGTGTGTTTTCTATGCTCGTTCGAGGACGAGCGAATCTTTAAGTGTGGGAAGATGTAACGACCCGGCCGGTCGTTTTAGAAAATTACGCCCCAATCCCCAATTTAACTGTTTCCCTAAGTTCATTTCTGCTATTGTGGTTTGCCGGGAGAGTCGGTTCTGAAATTTAGAGCATTTTGGGACACTTAGTCTCTAAATGAGAGCTTTAAAGTTGGAAAATGGTCCATAGCCGGAACAGTGTTAAGACGACCTCGGAACGGAAATCCGATGGTTATTAGCTCCGTTAGGAGATTTTGGGGTTGGGAGCGCGTTCGGAATGTATTTTGGAGGTCCGTAGCTCAATTAGGCATGAAATGCCGAAGTTTAAAATTTTGGCGAATCCGAACGATAGGTGAGATTTTGATCCGAGGGTCAGAATGGAATTCCTACAATTCCTATAGCTTCGTTATGTGATTTTGGATATGTCCGCAAATTTTCATGTCATTCGGACGTTGTTTGGTTGGGTTTTAGATCGGATGTGCAATTCGGAATGTTTTAAGAAATTTAGGCTTGAATTCGATGTGAATTATGGGTTTTGATGTTGTAAGACGTGTTTTTATGATTGCAATAAGTTCGTATCATGTTTTGGAGTAGGTTGGTGGTTTTCGTTGGGGTCCCGGGGGCCTCGGGATGAATTCGGGGGACCAAACGGACCATTTTGGTGCCAATTGCACTGCTGGTTCTGCTGCAATATTGCAGAGAATTTTTGTGCTTCGCGATCGCGAAGCTGCTCATGCGATCGCGTACGAGAAAATTATTGGGCTCTGCGATCGCGAGGGGGATTCTGCGATCGCATAGGGTGAATTTGGGAAGCTCTGCGATCGCGAGGTTGAGTCTGCGATCGCGTAGGGTAGCTGAGTGATAACTGGGAGTTATTCTTTGCAAACGCGACGCGAGGGATGCGATCACGTAGGGTGTTAATCGAAAACAGTGCGATCGCGGTCGAGGTGATGCGATCACATTGAATGGCCAGGTTGATCACTGCGATCGCGTCCAGGACCACGCGATCGCGTAGAGAAAAATAGGCCGCCCATGATTTTGTGCATCGCGATCGTAAGCCTAGTGCTGCGATCGCGTAGAGTAAATTGGCCTGGCAGTGACTTTAAGTCCAGAACATTTCACTTGCGGCCTAACACACAAAAAGCGCCATTGTTGAGCTCCAAGAGAGGAAATTGAAGGGGAAACGCTGGGATATCATCGGGAAATCATCGGGGGTAAGTTTCTTGACCTTAATTCGTTGGTTTATCATGAAATCCGTGATTATTTCACTGAAAATGAGTCCGATTTCAATAAATTTTATATGCACGGACTCGTGTCGAGATAAGGAACCCGAATATATAACTTTCGTAATTTTTTGAGAAGCGTACCGAAAGTCGAGTTTTGGCAACTTGTGGGTTTTGGTGTATTTTGAGTTATTTTGATTGGGAATGCCCAATTGGCCTATTTTGATGTGATTCTATTGATTTTTATCAGATATTATACCTGTGGAGGCCGACATTCGCGGCAAGAGAATTGTCTCTTAGCGGTTTTGCACCGGAGTCGAGGTAAGTGGCTTGTCTAACCTCGTGTGGGGGAACCTTTACCCCTAGGATATTACGTGATAGTTTAAATGCCTTGTACGCGAGGTGACGGGCGTGTACATGCGCTGGTTGTTGTAACTCACTTTACTTGAATTGTTCAATTCGTGATATTCCTGTTCTTAATTTATTTAAATTGTGACATTTACCTGGTATTCGTTAGGGAAACATGATTTGGTAGATTAATCTGTCTAATTGCCTAATTGTCCTACTTGAACTTCTTGATAATTGTTGGCACTAGTCCTCGGTGAAGTTGTAGTTAAGCATATTATGTTTTCTGTGAGCGTTTTCTTTATTTGTTGTGTATGTGGACTGCGGGTTCATTTTCGGAGATCCAAGGGTTGCAGGTTCAATTCCCGGAGACCCGGAGTTAATTGATATATTATTGGTAGGGACTGCGGGTTCGATTCCCGAGATCTAGATTTATTGGTAGGGACTGCGGGTTCGATTCCCGAGATCCTGAATTATTGGTAGGGACTGCGGGTTCGATTCCCGAGATCCTGAGTTATTTGTAGGGACTGCGGGTTCGATTCCCGAGATCCTGAGTTATTTGTAGGGACTGCAGGTTCGATTCCCGAGATCCCGAGTTATTTGTAGGGACTGCGGGTTCGATTCCCGGAGATCCTGAGTTATTGATATATTATTGAGACATGGGCTGCGGGTTCGATTCCCGGAGACCCAGGGGTACTGTTTATGGTCCCACAGGTGCTGGACTTGTTAATGGAGTTGTTACTTGTTGTTAGTTTACTTGTAGATGGTTGCAGTAATCACCTTATTGTTGTTATTTAAAGATTATTGTCATTTAAACTGCTAATTATTGTTATTGTCACTTTATTATTGATTTCTCTCAGTAGGGCCCTGACCTTCCTCGTCACTACTTCATCGAGGTTAGGCTTGTCACTTACTGAGTACCGCCGTGGTGTACTCATGCTACTCTTCTACACACTTTTGTTGTGCAGATCCAGGTACATCATGACAGGCTCATACTAAGTGATATCAGCAGCACATTTGGAGACCTCGAGGTACGATCTGCTACGTCCGCGGATCCGGATGCTCTCCTTCTATTCTGATAGTTTTGGTAGATGTTTCTCCTTCCTTTCGTTATTTAGATACTCTTTACACATAGAGCCATAGTTGTATTTCTCTTTTAGTCTGTGTTATCCGTGGAATTCCGGGTCTTGGTGGTGTTATATACAGTGTGTTCTTGACGGGTGTATGTCCCAAGCGGCACGGATTACACTTTATTTATATTATTTTGCTGTTATCTTATCTTTAACGTTCATAACTTGTATATTCCGCAACGTGTTAGGCTTACCTAGTCGTGGGGACTGGGTGCTATCACGACATGTTCACGATTGGTGAACTAGGGTCGTGACATGTCGGCTATTGGTAAGAATTTCAATGAAGTAGTGAAAATGGGGAGTTTTGTAGAGGAAGGATTGAAAAAAATCATGAGCATTTCTGCTATCAAGGCCAAGAATCAGGCGATATAGACCGGAAATGGAGGGTCTATTGGAAAGAAGAAGAAGGAAGAGGTTTCAGTTGTAGAAAGTAGACCATGGACTCGGAGCCAAAATACATACCATCACCCACCTTGCCCATACCAATCATACTCTCCAGCACCTTACAACCCTCCTCCACCATATTATCCACCCACTACCCCACATTATCCCATCCCACAAACTCAGCATTACCCATCGCCTCCACATGTATGGCGAGCCCAAGCTCCACAAAATGTCTATCATACACAGAACACCTACCCTCCTTCCAAAACCTACAAGAACCCAAATAGACCCAGCTTCCGACCTGATCCAGAAATGAGAAACAGAGCCCAAACGAAGAAAACATTCACCCCATTGGGGGACTCTTATACCAGCCTTTATCATCGTCTGAAAGAGTTGGGGATGCTAAACCCGATTGAGACAAAACTTCTAAACCCACCTCCCAAAAACATTGACCAGTTAGTAAGATGTGAATATTGTTCCGGGGCACCGCGGCACGATACTGAAAAGTGTTGGCACTTGAAATCTGTCATACATGAGCTTATTGACAGTAAAAGGATCAAGGTGCAGGCTCCAGAGACTCCAAACATTACTCATAATCCACTACCAACTCATTATGAGACACACATGATAGAGTTAGAATGAGAAGAGAGCAGCAAAAAGCCATCCCAATTGGTAATGATGATAAAAGCCAATAGTAAAGTGGAGAAAGAGGTTGAGAAAGAGAAAGTGATAGCCGAGTTGCCAGTGAAAAAGCCGCCAGTGGTTGAGACTATGAAAATTGTGGTGCTAGGGGCCAAGCCATTATTGACAGTGAAAGGAGCATACATGGAACCGATGGTCATAAAGTCGGTGGTGCAAATGCCAGTGGTAGATACTAAAGCCATACCTTGGAACTACAACAAGGTCACAGTAATGTACAGGGGGAAAGAAGTCACAGGGGAGGTTAATGAAACACATGGCCTCACTCGTTTCGGGCGGTGCTTTGCCCCGGAAGAGTTAAGAAAAATGAAGGTGGTAAAGGAGAGTCATGTGAAGAAGCCGGTCTCTGAAGAAGAAGCAGAAGAGTTTTTGAAGAAAATAAAAGCTCAAGACTACTCGATAGTAGATCAGCTGAGAAAGACGCATGCACAAATCTCATTGCTTTCATTGCTAATTCACTCAGAGGAGCACAGGAAGGCGCTGTTAAACATACTGAATGAAGCTCATGTCCTCGAAAAAATTTCAGTCTGCCATCTTGAAAAGATCACCAACAAAATTTTTGAGTCGAACAAGATAACATTCTCGGACAATGAATTGCTTGTTGAAGGGACTGAACACAACAAGGCACTCTATCTTACCGTCAAAAGTGAAGAATCAGTGGTTACTCGGGTTTTAAAAGACAACAGGTCGAGTGCAAACATTTGTCCACTCTCAACTCTCGTAAAATTGAAGATGAATCCTGACAGAATTCGTCGAAATAGTGTAAGTGTTTGAGGGTTTGACGGAGGAAGCAAAAATACCTTGGGAGATATTGTGCTGGAGGTCAGCATTGGGCCGTTAGACTTTATCATGGAATTTTAGGTGTTGGACGACACTGTGTCTTATAATCTATTGCTGGGACGGCCATGGATCTATGCGGCCAAAGCTGTAACATCTTCCCTACACCAAATGGTAAAGTTCAAATGGGAACAGCAAGAAATTACAGTGCATGGAGAGGAAGACATGTGTAATACCATAATGCCTTTCGAGGAAGTCGAGGGGGTCATGGGCCCATGGGTGTATCAGGTGACAGACACTGTGGTAGTTAACAAGATAGCCGAAAGAGAGAGCTTGCCAATCCCTGCAGTGGTATCTACCGCAGTAATGGTAGCTAAAGATATGATCAGAAATGGGTTCACACCGGGAAAAGGTTTGGGGATAGCTTTACAGAGAATAACACAACCTTTCCATCTACCGGGAAACAATGATACCTTTGGCTTGGGCTTTAAACCTACCTACACCGACATCCAAAAAGCCAAAAGAACCAAAAATAAAAGTTGGACCCTCCCGAAACCAGTCCTAAAATTATCCGACACCTTCACTAAGCCTGGTACCCAACGACATTTGATGACTGCTGCGTCAAGCTATGCTGAGATAAGGCTAGATGTGGAACTCCTCGCAAGGTTTGAAATGTTATTTGGGAATGTGAACATGGTGGAGATGGGCGAGGGGACCAGTAAGTGGATATCCAGTTCGTGGGGCCCAGTGTTGCACTTAATATATTGGGAAGCCACTCCTTTTCCAATCAGGAGGGAGTCTTGGTAGTTATCTTTCAAAGTATATCATCCTTTCCCAAAAGCAATTTTATTTTTGTAATCCCTACTAAAATCAAATGTATCCAACCTCTGTTATCTTTTCGAAAAATATCAATGAAATGCAATTTCTTCTTCTTTCTTCATTTTTGCCTTATTTTTATTATTTTTTTCTTTTCTTCTTTTTGTACAGTTCAATATACGCTGATTCTGATGATATGTCATGCATGAAGGATTCCCCACCCAGTTTTGACAATCGAATTATTATGCAAGAAATTGAAAATGACGATGAAATAGAACATGAAGATGAGGAGATACTGGAGGAAATAAGTAAACCGAACTTAAGTGAGACAAAATCTATTAATTTGGGGAATGAGGATAATGTCCAGGAGACAAAAATTAGTGTACACCTAGAAGTTTCCCTCAGAGAAGAGCTAATAAAGTTGTTGCATGAATACAAGGACATCTTTGCCTGGTCCTATGATGACATGCCCAGACTTAGCACTGATTTGGTGGCACACAAGTTGCCTATTTGTCCCGAATGCCGGCCGGTAAAACAAAAGTTGAGAAAGTTCAAAACGGACATCAGCGTGAAGATAAAAGAAGAAGTGAATAAGTAGTTTGAGGAAAAGGTCATACGAGTTACCAAATACCCCACTTGGTTAGCAAATGTTGTGCCAGTTCCAAAGAAAGACGGGAAAACCAGAGTGTATGTGGATTATAGGGACCTCAACAAGGCTAGTCCAAAGGATGACTTCCCATTGCTGAATATCCATATACTAATCGACAATTGCGCCAAGCATGAAATTGGCTCTTTTGTAGATTGCTATGTGGGTTATCACCAGATCCTAATTGATGAAGAAGATGCAGAGAAAACAACTTTTATCACGCCTTGGGGAATATACTTCTATAGAGTGATGTCGTTTGGGTTAAAAAATGCCGGATGTACTTATATGAGGGCAATGACCACAATGTTTCATGATCTGATGCATTGAGAAATTGAAGTGTATGTAGATGACGTCATCATAAAGTCCAAAAAGCAACATGATCATGTCAAGGACTTGAGAAAGTTTTTCCAAAGACTCCGAAGGTATAATCTTAAACTCAATCCTGCGAAATGCGCTTTTGGAGTACCTTTTGGGAAGCTATTGGGATTTATAGTAAGTCGGTGAGGTATCGAACTAGATCCGTCGAAGATAAAAGCCATCTAGAGTTTGCCTCCACCGAAGAACAAGAAGGAAGTAATGAGCTTACTAGGCAGGCTGAATTACATTAGCCGATTCATCGCTCAGTTTACATCAACATGTGAACCTATCTTCAAGTAGTTAAAGAAGGATGCAGCAGTGAAATGGACCGATGAATGTCAAGAAGCCTTGGATAAAATCAAGGAATATTTGGCAAATCCTCCAGTGTTAGTTCCTCCGGAGCCAAAAAGTCCTTTGATCTTATATTTGTCGGTGCTTGATAACTCCTTTGGCTATATACTAGGGCAGCACGATGAGACTGGCAAGAAAGAGCAAGCTATATATTACCTTAGTAAGAAATTCACATCTTACGAGGTAAAATATACTCAGTTAGAGAGAACATGCTGTGCATTAACCTGGGTAGCTCAGAAATTGAAGCATTATTTGTCAGCATACACTACATATCTCATATCACGGTTAGACCCTCTAAAGTATATATTCCAGAAGCCCATGCCTACGGGGAGACTTGCTAAATGGCAGATTCTTGTCAATAAATTTGACATCATTTATGTAACACGTACGGCGATGAAGGCACAAGCAGTTGCAGATCACTTAGCAGAAAATCCAGTGGATGATGAATATGAGCCACTAAAGACATATTTTACGGATAAGGAGGAAATGAATGTTGAAGAAATGGAACGAAGTGATAAGCCAGGATTGAAAATGTACTTCGACGGAGCCGTCAACAGTAAAGGAGTTGGGATTGGAGCAGTGCTTATTTCAGAAACGGGTCAACATTATCCCGTTACTGCTCAGCTTTGAGTTTCTGTACCAACAATATGGCCAAATATGAGGCATGTATATTGGGATTAAGGATGGCAATAGATATAGGTGTTCAAGAGATTTTGGTCATGGGTGACTCGGATCTTTTGATACATCAAATTCAGGGAGAATGGTAGACCAGAGATTTGAAATTGATACCTTATCGGCATTGTCTACATGAATTGTCCCAAAGATTCCAATCCATAGAGTTCAAACATATCCCAAGAATGCACAATGAAGTAGCAGATGCTCTGGCCACACTATCCTCAATGTTACATCATCCAGATAAAGCCTATATAGATCCACTTCAGATACAAGTGTATGATCAGAATGCTTATTGTTTTGCTGTGGAAGGAGAGTTAGATGGGGATCTGTGGTATCACGATATCAAGGAATACTTGAAGACAGGAAAATACCTAGAACAAGCCACAGGAGATCAGAAGAGAGCTGTAAGACGCTTAGCGAATGGCTTTTTCCTCAGTTGAGGAATTATATATAAAAGAACACCAGACTAGGGCTTGGTGAGATGTGTGGATGCGCAACAAGCTGATATGATTATGACTGAGGTGCACGCTGGAGCTTGCAGACCTCATATGAGCGGATATATCTTAGCAAAGAAGATTTTGAGAGCAGGATATTATTGGCTCACCATGGAGCAAGACTGTATCAGGTATGTGAAGAAATGCCACCAATGCCAAGTACATGGAGATTTAATTCATTCACCACCTTACGAACTGCATACGATGTTTTCACCTTGGCCGTTTGTCTCCTGGGGCATGGATGTTATCGGACCAATAGAGCCTGCAGCTTCCAATGGACATAGATTCATCTTGGTCGCGATTGACTACTTTACTAAGTGGGTGGAGGCAAAAACATTCAAGGTGGTAACGAAGAAAGCCGTGGTGGATTTTCGTGCATGAAAATATTATATGCCGATTTGGAATTCCCAAAGTAATTATCACAGACAAAGGGGCAAATTTGAACAGTCACCTCATGGCGGAAGCATGTCAGAGGTTTAAGATCCTGCATCGTAACTCTACACCTTACAGGCCAAAGGCAAATGAAGCAGTAGAAGCTGCAAATAAGAATAGAAAGAAGATCCTCAGGAAAATGGTGGAAGAGTCTAGAAAATGGCATGAGATGCTGCCTTTCGCACTTATGGGTTATCGTACAACAATGCGTACTTCTATTGGCGCCACACCCTATTCATTGGTGTATGGGACAGAGGCTATGATACCTGCGGAAATCTAAATACCGTCACTTCGAATCATAGCTGAAGCTGAGATCGATGACGATGAATGGGTAAAAGCCCGATAGGAACAACTAAATCTGATCGATGAGAAGAGGTTGGCAGCAGTTTGCCATGGGCAATTATATCAACAAAGGATGGCCAGAGCATATAATAAGAAGGTGCATCCTTGGATGTTTGAAGTTGGACAACTGGTATTGAGGCATATCTTACCATATTGGGCCGAAGCGAAAGGTAAATTCGCACCAAACTGGCAAGGACCGTTCATGGTATCACGGGTGTTGTCTAATGGGGCACTATATCTGACAGATGTTGAAGGGAAATTTGTAGAGACTGCTATCAATTCAGATGCAGTCAAAAGATACTATGTATGATTCCTTTTCATTTGTATAATTGTATTTTGTTGTGATTTTGGAATTGAAATGATGAAGGCATTTTATTCTCTATCCAAACACATTATCCATTGACATCCCCTTTGAGCCGTGTTCGATCTATTCTTTCATACCCCTCTCTTGGAATCGCTTATGATTCAAAAGAAAAATAGAAAATGAAAAATGAGAATGAAAAAAAAGCAAATGCAAACAAAAGAAAAAGACAAAGAAATCGGGAAAAAGTCAGACGAAACAATGAATTAATGACGTGGTCGGAACTACGTTTTGACTTGATCCCGAAAGGGTACGTAGGCAACCTCATTGAGGTTCAATCACAAAAAAGGAAAATCAAAAAATCCCCCACATATTGAAACTGGGGCAGATGTTATGTTTTATAATTCCGAGAGTTGTAAATATTTTAAACCCTCGTAAATTTTCGAGCCTTTATATCCTTCTTTCTTAACCCGTCCAAAAGCCACATTATGGTCCAAAGGAAGACCTTTTGATCAATTTCAAGCAAATAACAAATACAATAAGAATAAAGAAAAACAGGGCACGGACAACACCAGTGGTTCAGAAAAACAAAAGACAAAAGAAAAATATATAAAAAAAATGAGGGAGTCTCATCGGTGAAAACCTTAATCGGCACCGTGAGGCGACCATGAGGTTGAAAGAAATAAAATGAGAGAGTCTAGTCAGTGAAAACCTTTACCGGCACTGCAAGGCGACTGTGAGGTTGAGAGAAATAAATAAGAGAGTCTTGTCAGTGAAAACCTTTACCGGCACTGCAAGGCGACTGTGAGGTTGAGAAAAATAAATGAGAGAGTCTTATTGGTGAAAACCTTTAACGGCACCATAAGGCGATTGCGAGGATTATTTTGTAAAAAAGAGAAAAGCAACAAAATAAGATCGGTTTTGGGTTGCAAGAAAGTTGGAGTTGGAATAATGGATTGAACAAACTGGGTCGCAGTTTAAATACATGGCATGGTCAACAGAATTAGCCAACATACCCAGATAAGTTCTATCACTTCTCCAAAACACCCTCACCCCTTTTGAAATTCATTTGTTTCTGTATTTCATTGTTTGTCCTTTGAAAGCTAACTACCAACTTCTAATGATAAAAGTTGAAATAACACTGGATCAGAAAATAAAGAAAAGAAAAGGAGTTGAAAAGAATTAATGAAGGGTGGCAATCAGAGCCGAAAGAAAAGAAAACAAAAAGGGTGAAAAGCCAAGGGAAAATACAAAAGAGTTTACAGAAGATAGTCAACTGAAAGATTACACAGCAAAAGAAAAGCAAAAAGAGAAAGGCAATAAAAGGCAGGAGCGGCAGATGCCAGTTGCCAGCAACTTATAACTAATAAGATTTTGTTTTTGTGATTTAGACAAGAACAAATCGTCACTAATCACTTTAAAGTAAATGTGACCAATGTGAAAAGAAAGAAAACATAAAAAGAAGTTCAGCAATAAATGGAGGAATCCATGGATGGAGGAGTCAGTCAATCAAGAAAATACCAAAAAACAACATGAAGGTATCATCTTTAAAATTCACACCCCAGTTATCAAACTCAGGGAATAGGTTTTCTGCATTCACATTTCATGCATCAGGCGCCCACCTGGATAACAAGGGAATACTTTTTGGCATTCACATTTCATGCATCAGGTGCCCACCAGGATAACAAGGGAATACTTTTCTGCAATCGCATTTCATGCATCAGGCGCCAACCTGGATAACAAGGGAATACTTTTCTGCATTCGCATTTCATGCATCAGGTGCCCACCTGGATAACAAGGGAATACTATATTACATTCGCATTTCATGCATCAGGCGCCCACCTGGATAACAATGGAATATTTTTCTGCATTCGCATTTCATGCATCAAGCGCCCACCTGGATAACAAGGGAATACTTTTCTGCATTCGCATTTCATGCATCGGGCGCCCACCTGGATAACAAGGGAATACTTTTCTACAAATTTTAATTTCTGCATCAGGCGCCCACCTGGATAACAAGGGAATATTTTTCTGCATTTTTAATTTTTGTTCAGGCGCCCACCTGGATAACAAGGGAATACATTTTTGCATATTTTAATTTCTGTTCGAGCGCCCACCTGTATAACAAGGGAATACATTTCTGCAATTTTAATTTCTATTCATGCGCCCACCTATATAACAAGGGAATACATTTCTGCAATTTTCATTTCTGTTCAGGCGCCAACTTGTATAACAAGGGAATACATTTCTGCAATTTTAATTTCTGCAATTTTGGTTTGTGTTAGCTAACATGAGTAACACCGAAACACGAAAAGCCCACACTGGGGAAGAATAAAAAGTTTGTTGTTTTGTTTTGTTTTGAGCAGGTATCAGTTTGAAGGCGAGGAGTACCATCGAAAATCACAAAAAAGGGAAGCAAGGAAAAAGAAAAATCAACCAAAAAAGAAAGACAGTGGCACAGAAAATCAAGGAAAAAGAGACAAAGAAGAATAAAGAGACAAGAAGTTAGATAGGAACAATTGTAACTCGTAGAATTATAGCTTAGAATAACTTCTTTAATTTACATTTTACCCCCTGGTGTAATAAGGAGTAGGTCAGTAATTCATAACAGTGTCAATGCAACAGTAAGTCTGGTAGTTTTAAACTACCAGACCTTCCCGAACTACACTGACCTGATTCCTGTTTAGCCCAGGATATGTAGGCAGCCTTTGAGGCAGGGAGCGGTCAAAAGGTTTTCAAAAATGCTTCTCACGGAATATGCCAATGGGCAAAAATCTCTAATTACTGCTCACTTGTCATTGGGCAGCTGTGAGCACGTGATTTTTTCCCTAAGCAATAAATTCCAAAATTAAATATTTTTGGGTGCAATTACATGTTTTGATTAAAATAAGATGCATTTGCGTGATTGAACAATTAGAGATTAAAATTAAAAAAATCAAAAAAATAGGTTAAATACAAGTATTTTAATTTAATTAGTTAAAAAGGAAAATTAACAAAAAAGAGCATTAATAACAGAAATTAAGGGAAATATTAGTAGAAAATTGTCAAAAAATATCAAAAAATTAGTGGAAGTAGGAAATTGAATAGTTGAAAATAATATAAAAAATAAAATTGAAATACAAAAAGAAAATACCACAAAAATAATTAAAAATACAAAGAAATTACAAGGAAAATACAAAGAAAAGGAAATTGGGCCAAATGCTAACCCAAAGTATTCTCAGATACCCGGTCCAAATGAGTTAAATTGAAGCAATCCCAGCCGTTCATCTCTCCAAACCCAACGGCTGAGAATTTGTCCAGAGTTAATTAATTGATTAAGATTTTGGAATTAATCTGGACCGTCCAAGCCTTATGATCTAACGGACAAAAGCTCCCCCCACCTAACTTTAAATGGCACCATTTAATGCAAAATAATCCTGAACGTTGATCTTGATTGATCCAACGGCCAAGGACCAGTCAACCATGACGAGTATTTAAACTCCATCTCTAGAGACCGCCGGCCATTTCTTCAACTTATCAAACCCTAGCCGCCCTTCTCTCTAACCTCTTCATCTTCTTCTTCAAAGCTTCGCCGGCGATGGAGACTGGCCGTCTCTCATGGCCATCTCCGGCCATCACTTACCCTCAAACCTCCCTTTTCTTGTTTCCCCACCACCAACCACCATGAGAACCCCAAGAAACCTTAAAAACCCCTAGCTTCTTGAAACTCCGGTCATCGGAGTTCATCTCCGGTGACAAAATCTATGAGAACGGCTCCCAGATTAACACCACCTAACCCTCATCCCCTGATCTATCACCCCTCACAAACCTTTTCTCTCGGATATCACTCCAATTGCTCGAACATTCACAAATAGGTCGTCGGAACCCTAACTCCGGCGACTTAAACAAATCACCACCCAAAAATCTCACCTTTTCCACCTCTAACACCCATCCCCAAACAAAAAGACTTCAAAGTTGAAGTCTTGGATTTGAAAGAAGAAAACCATAAAAAAATAAAATAAGAAAAAGAAAAGAAAAATTAGAAAAAAGAAAAAGAAGAAAAGAAAAAGAAATAACAAGAAAAGGAAGCTCAGGAGACCAATCCTGCAAGATAAGTCTTTTTCCCATTTTTTTTGTTTATTTTTCTGTGATTTTTTGTTTGTCTTTGCTTGTTTCTTTTATTTTCAGTATGTTTCTAGTATGTTATCCATTTAAAAAACTGCATGATAGATTTGGGTTATCATCTTTGAAAAATCCCTGTTTATTCTGTTTCTCTGTTAAGATCTGTTTTTCTTTGATTAATCCTTCTTCATCTTCATGTCTATTATCATGTGTTCTACTTAGATTTTCTTCTTTAGACGTATGAATCATTGCACGTTCAGATTAGTCCTTATCTTCTAGAAATCTCTGTTGTTCTGTTTAAACCATGTCTCCTTTTAAAGCTTCTTTTATAAGTTCTACCCGTCTGTGCTTGGTCAAATACATGTGAGCATGATTAGGGTTTTCAGTAGCCTTTTAAACATAAGAAAGTTCTGACTATGCCTGCTTCATGTTTGATTGATACACTGTGTTGTGGAATCTGGATTACAAGTCTTTGATTAAAATTCAACAATATTCAATCTCTTCTCTGCGTTTTGGTTAATTGATAAGTAACTCTGAATTCATGGCCATGTATGCAATTTTGGTATGAAAAGGGCTATGTTTGCAATAATTTTGTGTTAGCTGATTACTGTTAATACCTAGTATGCTTAGGTGGAATTGGTTATAGCTGCAGTAGTGTAGTAACCTGAAAAGTGGCTAATTGTGAAAACATGTTTTAAGTAGTTTAAAATTGGTTAAAATTGAAAACCACAAAAAATGGTCACAAGTAAAATGAATAACAAAGAGTGGTCAGTCTTGCAACTGACCAACTCTAATAATTTTGAAACACTGGCTAAGTGTTAAATGGGCCATGTCTATAATAAAATTGACTAAAGTCTAATAGGCTAGGCTTGCAAGGTCCCAATTGGCCTGTGTTCACTAGCTGGCTAGACTTGCAAAGTCTTAGCCAATATGTGTTCGTTAATTGGCCCAAAACTGCAAGGCTAAGTCCAGACTTTGGACTGGCCAAATCTTAAACAAGTTAGTTCTGAATAATTAAGCAGGCTAGTCCTGCAAACTAGCTTCAATAACAGAAAATGAAATAAAAAGAGGTTAGAATTGAAATGAATTGAAGTTTAATCGGGCCAGGTCTTAAAGATTAGTGTAAATGCTGGCCAGTAATTAAATGAGAGCTAAAAATAGAAAACCTAACCTCAAGGTCGGGTAAATAGTGAATGTCCTTGAGGGCATATAGGGAATAGAAAATGGCAAAGTTGTGGATTTAATAGAGCCTATAGGGACAATAAAGACATTTAGGCTCATGATTTCTACAATATTACACAAGATTAAGGGCACATTGATCCTAAATAAAAGGTAACTTAGTAAATAACACTAACAAGTAGGGGCACACTAGTAAAAGCCCCAAAAAGGTATCAAATAGAACCTTCCAGCACATGCTGGAAGGCATTTCATAATAGAAAATGGGACTAAAGTGTAAGAATTGATAAAAAAGGAGGGGAGGGAACTAGAATTACTTTCTAGCTTTTCCCCCAAAAATTTTCACCATCTCTCACCTATAAATACTCCCATTTAGAGCCTGTTTAAGGGCTGGTTTTTGGAAATCAAAATTTTCAGAAAACTTTATACACAGTATTATAGATATAGCTGCCTGGGTTTTCTAGTGGAAGTTCATATTTAAATCTGTGTGGATTTCTGATTTTCATTGGGTCTCTATTGATGTTGCTGTGTTAAGATTCAATTGCTCGTTGGGATTCATTCTAGCTTATTGTTGCATTGCCTGTGTTGATTCTAATCGCTGTACCTATTCCTTCCCTTAGAACTCATCAGATTTCTTTGCTGAATCAGGTACATATCCTCGTTCGAGCTATGTAATTTGAAGCTATTATGATGAAATGAAGAGCTTGATGCGAGTTTAAAGCCTTTTGTCATTTTACATTTCTGTTTTTTGTAGTTGTTTAAATAGTTGAATCTGTAATTCATTAGGAGATCGTGTGTATATGTAGAAGCTCGGACGAAACAATGTAATAAGTAGTAAGTAGAGATAATGTAGTTATAGTAGCTAAAATCGCTTAGTTAAAATAGGCTAAACCGTAAAACTAGTCTAATCAATTTCGAAATAAGTCCTATAGCACTAAATTCGTAACAACGATTTCAATCAACCCATGAGATAGTTTAATTTGACACTTGTTAGTTAGGTTTAAACAAGTTTAAAAAAATGGCTGTAACAACAAAAACAAAACAATAGTTTATTTAAGAATGATTTTTACTATATCAAATAAACCAGACTCATAGTAAAGTCAGCGGTAAAATACAACTAGCATCTGCAAATGAGCTGCCTTAGTTTAAGTAAATGAATATTGTGTATAAGTAAATGAATCATTTAGTTTAGTCCTATTTTTCATAGTTAGATAACATCCTGCAACTTAGCTAGTAAATAACTTGGATCATAATATGAATTAGCTATTGAAGAACAATGTGAAAATAATTTGTTAATTAGGTCTTGTGCATATTAGACATTTGTGATTCAGATATGATATTGTTAGTTTTGTACAGTAATTTTCTTTTAATGAATAAAGTATAATTTGAATTTATTCCTTTTGATTTCAAGTACATGTTCATATCATGAGTTTTCGATCTTTGTTTTCATTTCCTCTGTTTCGTTTTGGTCTGGGCCTAACGTGTAACGCAGGCCTGGATTGTGTTCGAATATCAGCTGGGCTTCTGAACGAAAGCCTCAACATAATCTGGGTTATTGAGACCCAGATATCAACAACAATCTGCTGAATACAAGCCCAGGAGTCTAGGCCCAGTAATAATAAAAATAATAAGGCCTGGACTCATTTTCTAGAAACACAAGGTAATTAAATTGGTTAAAGGAAAAATAGTGATAGAAAATATAGTTATACGTTAAGTTTGGACTGTAAAAACGAATGGGATGAGCCTCGCATGGTAACAAAAATAGCGGGGCCCCCATATAAACAAATGATGAATACATATTAGATTTGGGAAGGTTGATAGCAAATTCCACAACCTTTCCCAAAGATTAAAAAACCACTAGACGATTATTAGGCACGATTTAATAAATATACCTTTCTTAATATGAATGTGCACTTGGTGCGACTCAAATCATAAATTCCAGTGAAGCCGAAATGTATTAAAGTTCACAGGCGCACTGGTTGCGGTGTGACTCGAAATATGTTTTCGCGATGTCGCAATTCGTAAAAATATTATAGCTTGAAACGTGTACACATTGTTAAAAGGCATATAATAAGTCATATAAAATCAAGTGTGACACTCGCGTCATGTAAGATTGAGTAGGAAAGAATCAAAGGCATAAGCCTCAAAAGAATCGAACCGCACGATAAGGGATCAAGAAAGGAAGTGCTCCCAACAGCCCTGTAGCCTCCCGAGGATAAGTACAGATGTCTCCGTACCAATTCGCGGGACTCTACTTGACTTGCTCATGACTCATGAGACCGATGGGAACCTAGTGCTCTAATACTATGTTGTTTTGACCCAAAATCCACTAAGGGTCGTGCTGGCTCCAGACACCTTTGTCAGTGTCACGACCCAAACCCGGTCGTGATGGCGCCCAACACTAAAGCTAGACGAGCTAGACAAACAACATTTTCCAAATAGAAAACCAGTCCTAAAAAGATAAATTCAAGAGGAATAAGAGTCAATAAATACTCCAATAATAATAGTATGAATAAATACTGAGAAGTGCGAATATCGAAAATAATACTCCCAAAGGACCTGGGATCACGAGTCTAGAGCCTCTAAACAAAACTGAATAGTAATAGAATACTGAATAAAATACTAAAGTTTGGAACATAAATTAATAACTGAAACGAAGAGAGAATCTAGGTTCGGCGAATGCCAGCAGCTACCTCAGCAACTCGAATAAACTCTGATATAGGCTGGAGTGCTCGTCCAACCCTTTTGTGTACCTGAATCTGCACACAAAGGTGCAGGGAGTAGGGGTGAGTACTAAGTACTCAGTGAGTAAAAAATATATAATAATAGCTGAAAGCAGGAAATCCACATAATACCACAGAGCAAAGCTAAAACTACAGTCCGATACCTACCACAAACTAACAACAACAACAAATCATAATTAACACCGATAATTTACAAATAAAAATGCAATGCAATGCACATGACCGTTGCGACGCGTAGCCCGGTCCATTTAACGTCGACAGTGCTCACTGGGGTGTGTATAGACTCTGGAAGGGCTCCTCCAGCCCAAGCGCAAAATTCATATCATCAACTGCAGCGTGCAGCCCGATCCATCCTCAGTCCACAACATGCAAATGAGTCACACAACAGTTCAATTTATTTATTTCCAGGTTCCAGTTCATTAACAATGAAAATTACTTTAATTGTATTTAATTTTTCAAGAACAGGTGACTTAGCATTTCATGATAGTGTTTTCAAACCAGCACTGACATCCGTGACTATGCATACCAAGATATCACATAGGTATTTATCCCCTAGGGATATTACAGGTCGGCACAAGGCCCCAAACATGGCTTACATCCCACAAATAAATCTAACACAATGTGCGTCTCAACTGCCAATATAATATTATTCATATTCGGGATGGACCAAGTCTCAATCCCCAGTCATAAGCAACCCCGCACATGTCATGGGATGCGAGCCACGGCCTAATAGCGTCACAATGTGCTAAACCGGGGTTTCAAACCCTCAGGCAACCATATACACTAACTATTCACCTCTAGCCGGCCGTGGACTCGTCCGCGAGGCCTTTTCCCTTCGAATTTGCTGCCTCGTGCATCGAATCTAGTCAAAACCACAGCAATTACATAAATATGGGTCAAAGAAACCTAACCCAATCAAACCTACTTGAAAAACACAATAATACACAAAGTTGGTAAAACTCGAGCCCCGGGCCGACTTCTCGAAAAATTCCAAAATTCATACCATCGTATTCCTCGTCTCGCCACGAGTCCGTGCATATAAAATTTATCAAAATTGGAGTTTGAATGGCCTTTCAAAACCCAAAAACTCATTTTCAAAATTTAGGCCCTAGTCCTTCACAATTTCTACCCGATATCATGAGTTTTGGTGTTGATTCTAGCATAAAATCGTGTTTTTGAGTCACGAAACTTACCTCCAATGTTTTCCCGACAATCCTCTTACTTCCCGTCTAAAAGCTCTCCAAATCACTCACAAATGGTGTAAAAATAGGTTTTGCTCTTGAGGGTTCTGTTATTAAAACCCCTCTGTCAGGCCCGATTTTTACTTTATGCGATCGTGGCACCATGCACGTGATCTCAATGAACAAATTTCCTAGGCCCTCATTTTACCTTACGCGATCGCAGGAGTCAGTACGTGATCACAGTGAACCAACTTCCTGTGACGACCCAAAGGGTCATCACTTATTTTATTAATCATTTTGAGCTTCTGAGGCCTTGAAAACCTCATTCCATCTTGCCTCGATTTACGTGCACAATCCGAGCATGTAGCCGGAAAGATTTTTGTGATAGAAAATATGAATTCTATGAGAAATTTGGATAAAAATGATATTAATATTGATATGGTTGACTTCGGTCAACATTTTTGGTAAACGGATCCGGACCCGAGATTGAATGGTCCCGAGAGGTCCGTAAGAAAATATGGGACTTGGACATGCGTCCGGAGTCGAATTCTGAGGCCTAGAGCCCAAGTTATGAATTTTTCTATGAAATTGTTTTTGATGTAATTATTAAAGGAAATGAATTAATTGACCTTGGTATTGGGCTCGTATTTTGGTTCCGACGCCCGGTACAAGTCTTAAATATTATATATGTGATTTCGGTAAAGTTTGGTGACATTCGGATGTCGTTTGAGATGTTTTGGACCTTGAGTCCCAAGTTTGAAAGTTTTGAAAACCAAAAGTATGAAAATCATGAATTTGAGGCTTGATTTGATGAAAACGATGTGATATTGGCAATGTGATCACACGAACAAGTTCATAATGTGTTTTTGATGTTGTGTACATGTTTGGTTTGGAGCCCGGGGAGCTCGGGTAAAGATTTGATAGGCCGTTGGATGAAATTCTGAATTTTTGCACTGCTGGTTTTTCACCCAGCTGTTGTCTTCGCAATTGCGAAGCATTTCTCGCAATTGCGAAGGTGGCAGGTCAAGGCAGGGTTCGCAAATGCGAACCCTTGGTCGCAAAGGCGAAGGGTGCCCAGGACCGTTTGGGTTCGCAAATGCGAACCAAACCTCGCAATTGCGAGGCCTCCAGTGAAAAGGCATGCTTCGCAAATGCGAAGCATTCTTCGCAAATGCGAAGGTCCCTCGGCCCAGCCTTGTTTGCAAATGCGAACAAATGTTCGCAAATGCGAAGGTCCCTGGAGGCAGCCTTGTTCGCAAATGCGAACAAATGTTCGCAAATGCGAACAAATGTTCGCAAATGCGAAGCCCCCAGATTTGCCTTGGCTTCGCAAATGCGAACAAAAGTTCGCAAATGCGAACTTGCGAACCCATGTTCGCAAATGCGAACACAGAGACCTGTAAAACACGATTTTACGTTCATTTCTTCACTTTTTACAAAACAAAAACACCCATTTGCGATTCTTCACGGATTCCTTCTTCATCAAAACAATTGTAAGTCACTTTTTACTTAATTCTTTCAATTCCTAACATCATTAAACATGTTTTTCAATAGAAATCAAAGGTTTTCATGGTAGAATTTCTTGTCTTTGTTAGAATATAGGGTTTTTCATAAATTGGGAAATTGGACCTCGAATTGAGGTCCGATTTTGAAACAAATCATATACATGAACTCGTGGGGGGATGGGTAACCGGATGTTGGTCCTAACCCCGAGTTCCGACCATGTGGGCCAGGGGTCAAAATTCACTATTCCGGGCAGAATGTTGTAAAAGTTGTATTTGGTCTTAGGAATTAGTTTGTTGAGTAGTATTAATGATATTAAATCAATTGTGTATAGATACGATTGGATTGGAGCCAAATTTGAAAGAAAAAGACATTGCCACGGATTGAATTGTTCATAAACATTCGAGGTAAGTGTTTGTTCTATCCTAGCTTGAGGGAATAGGAGTACGTGTTATGTGTTATGTGATCGAGTGCGGTGTATGGGCTGTGACGAGCATCCATACACTGGCGTCTGGTATGACCGTGAGTCGTTGAAAATGCTTATTTTGAGATATATTTACAGATGAATTGTTATTGTCCTCCCTTGTCGGGACTTGTTGTGAAGATAATTATTGATTGCCCGTGTTGGGACAGGTTATGAATTTCTGCTTCTTTCTTTGCCCTTAACTGTGATTGTTATTTGGGTGAGGAAGAGTGATAATGCACGAAGGGTGATGCCGTGCCTTGATTTATTATTTATGCACGAAGGTTAATGTCGTGCCATATTTTATTGATTATGCACAAAGGATCATGCCATGCCCTGTTATTGAACCATGTACGAAGGATCATGCCGTACTATGGATGTGAGGATGAGAGTAAAAGCACGAAGGGTGATGCCGTGTACTTTATTTGCTTATTAGGTGAGGATGAGAGTAAAAGCACGAAGGGTGATGCCGTGCAACTGCTTGCTATTCCTTGATTTGATATTAGTTGTGTTTCCATTATACTTTGTTTTTCCTTGTGAATTTATTAACCTGTTGTTAATTGTTGAATTCTTTGAGATATTCCTTATTGTGTTATTACCTGGTTATTTCTTGTTATTCTGTGGTATACATATATATTGAATTGCACGGGTTTATGTGGGTGTCTGGTCCTAGGCTTGTCACTACTTCGCCGGGATAGGCCAGGCACTTACCAGCACATGGGGTCGGTTGTGCTGATACTACACTTCTGTGCGTTTTTGCACAGGTCCAGGTTACGATCAGGAGCAGCAGCAGTAAATCGATTGCGTGGGAGTTGATCACATTTGAGACCGAGGTAGCTTGCAAACGTCCGCAAGCCCGGCGTCTCTCTCTTTATTTATGTTACTAGCTGTAGTCTCTTTGTTCCGAGACAAACAGAATTATGTTATATTTCTTTCAAACTTTTATGTGTAGTATTCGGTAGTAGTTCGTGAGTTGGTGACTCCACGTCTTGGGTAGAGGATTTCAGTATGATTTTCATCTTGTAATTAGTTATTTCCATTTCGATAAAGTATTCCGCATTTATTTAATTAAAAATTGTGTTAAAAACAGGATAGTATGTATACAGTGGCTTGCCTAGCTACCACGAGTAGGCGCCATCACGATCCCGATGTTGGGGGAAAATCCGGGTCGTGACAAGTTTGAGAGGTAGGTACGGAGACGTCTGTACTTGTCCTCCCGAGTCTATTGAGTTAGGAAAGAGTCTCTCATTTGTTCTTTCTTGTCGTGCGACTTGTTCATCAATTACCGATTGAATTTCTATTACGTCCTTTCGCGGATGGTGAGGACACGCGCTCTTCGTCCGCCGACCGGCGGCCCGAGCCCCGAGCGGCTCCGTGAGGGCGGGGGCCAAGGCCGTATCGAGAGGCCATGGTAGGGGTAGAGCTCGGCCCCGGGCAGCACTCCGAAGTGGAGCCTCATATTGAGATCGACGAGGAGATTCCGGTTCCAGCAGCCCCAGCTCAAGTCAAAGGAGAGGCTTTATTTACCCGGATCTTCGGGATGCTTTGGTCGAGAATAGCGGGATTTATGGACGGCATTGCCGGAGCGGGCTTATTATCGGTTGCACCAGCCGCTTCTCGGCTGGAGGATGGGCCCAAACTCCTATTGCTCGTACTCCCGAGCCGGTAGCTCCTCGGCCTCGGGCACCAGTGGTTCGACCAGCTGTGGCCACTCGGTCGGGTACCACAGACTCATGCCAGTGATGGAGCGGCCATGACTTCGATTCGTTATGGGGGCTTGATCGGTTGTCCAAGCTATTTACCACTACATTCGGTGGAGCCACATCAGAGGATCCTCGGGACTTCTTATTCGGTTGCCATGAGATTCTCAAGACTATGGGGATCGTGGAGTCAAATGGAGTTGACTTCGGTACATTCAGACTTGCAGGATCCGCCAAGACTTGGTGGAGAGATTATTGCTTGACTCGACCGGCAGGGTCCCCAGCTTTATCATGGGATCGGTTTGCGGAACTATTTATGGAGAAGTTTCTCCCTGCTACTCAGCGGGATGTACTTCGGAGGCCGTTTGAGCGCCTCCATCAGGGCACTATGACTCACACAGTGCGATACGAGATTTGTCGATTTGGCTCGTCATGTAGTGGTGATACTCCCCACAGAGAGGGAGAGGGTCCGCAGGTTTATAGATGGGCTTAATCATCCGATTAGACTCCAGATGGCTATGGGCGTGGGGAGTGACATATCATTTCAGGAGGCAGCAAATGCAGCACGCAGAGTTGAGATGGCTCTCGCTAGAGGAGGCGGTTATTCTTCGGATAAGAGGCCTCGTCATTCGGGTAGGTTTGGTGCTTCTTCCTCTGGTAGCAGAGAATCCTTTGATAGAGGCCAGTCCTCCAGGCCTTTTCATTCCGCCCTTCAGGCTTCACAGGGTGGACCAGGTGATCGTGGTTTTCGTGGGCATTATTCAGACCAGCCTCCTATTAATGCTCAGCCTCTTCAGAGTGTTCGTGGAGGCCATTCAGGTCTTCAAGGCCAGCAGCCCTATTAGTCTAAGAGTTTCTACGGCTGTGGTGACCCAGGTCATTTTATCAGGAATTGCCCTCTAGCAGCGGGCAACTCTCAGCAGCGAGGTCCTCGTCCTATGATGCTGACCCTCAGCCTGCCCAGCCAGCCAGAGGCGGGGGTAGAGATTATAGAGGTGGAGGTCGAGACCGTAGAGGTGGAGACCGTCCAGCCGAAGGTAGAGGTCAGCCAGTTGATGGTCGTCCTAGAGACGCAGTTCAGAGGGGAGGTGCAGATCCCCGATTCTATGCTTTACCAGCCAGGCCAGAGGCAGAGGCATCAGATGCCGTGATTACAGGTACTATTCTTGTGTGTGGTAGAGGTGCTTCATTATTATTTGACCCTGGATCTACATATTCCTATGTGTCTTCCTACTTTGCACCGTATTTGGCCGTGCCCAGCTATGCTCTGGATATTCCAGTTTACGTGGCTACACCGGTGGGTGACTCCATTGTAGTCGACCGAGTGCATCGTTCGTGCGTAGTTATATTTGGGGGTCTTGAGACCCGTGTTGATCTGTTGCTTTTGGATATGGTAGATTTTGACGTCATATTGGGGATGGACTGGTTGTCCCCATACCATGCTATTCTAGATTGTCATGCTAAGACCGTGACCTTAGCCTTGCCAGAATCACCCCGATTAGAGTGGAAAGGTACCTCAAGCCACTCCGTTCGCACTGTTATTTCCTATGTTAAGGCTTGACGCATGGTCGAGAAGGGGTGTCTAGCTTATCTGGCTTATGTTCGTGATTCCAGCGCAGAGGTTCCTTCCATTGAGTCGGTCCCTATTGCACGGGAGTTTCCTGAGGTTTTCCCTTCAGACCTGCCGGGCATGCCACCCGATAGGATATTGATTTCTGTATTGATCCGGCATCGGGCACTCAGCCCATCTCTATTCCACCCTATCGTATGGCCCCGCCAGAGTTAAAAGAGTTAAAAGATCAGTTGCAAGACCTTCTTAAAAAGGGCTTTATCAGGCCCAGTGTTTCCCCCTGGGGAGCACCTGTATTATTTGTAAAGAAGAAAGATGGCTCGATGCGGATGTGTATTGATTACCGGCAGTTAAACAAGGTGACTATCAAAAATAAGTATCCACTGCCGAGGATTGATGATTTGTTTGACCAGCTCCAGGGAGCGAGGGTATTCTCAAAGATAGACTTGAGGTCAGGCTACCATCAGCTGAAGATCAGGGCGGCTGACATTCCTAAGACAGCCTTTTGTTCTATATATGGGCATTATGAGTTCTTAGTCATGTCCTTCGGGTTGACCAATGCCCCCGCATCATTCATGGAGTTGATGAATCGGGTGTTCAGGCCTTACTTAGATCTGTTCGTGATAGTCTTTATAGATGACATCCTGGTGTACTCCCGCAGCCAGGAAGGGCACGAGCAGCACCTCAGAGTGGTTCTTCAGACTCTGAAAGATAACCAGCTATATGCCAAATTTTCTAAATGTGAGTTCTGGCTGAGTTCGGTAGCATTTCTGGGTCACATTGTATCAGTGGAAGGTATTCAGGTAGACCCAAAGAAGATTGAGGCGGTCCAGAATTGGCCTCGACCAGCTTCAGTGACTGAGATCCGGAGTTTCTTGGGATTAGCAGGTTACTACCGTCGTTTTGTAGAGGGGTTTTCTTCTATTGCAGCCCCGATGACCAGGTTGACCCAGAAGGGTGTCCAGTTTCAGTGGTCAGAGAGTGTGAGGCGAGCTTTCAGAAGCTCAAGACGGCCTTGACCACCGCACCGGTGTTGGTACTACCTACAGGTGCAGGGCCTTATACAGTTTATTGTGACGCATCTCGTACAGGGCTTGGAGCGGTATTGATGCGGGATGGTAAGGTTATCGCTTATGCTTCGAGGCAGTTAAAAATACATGAGAAGAATTATCCAGTTCATGATCTTGAGTTAGCAGCAGTGGTTCATGCCTTAAAGATCTGGAGGCATTATCTATATGGTGTGACATGTGAGGTGTACACTGATCACAAAAGCCTACGGTACTTGTTCAAGCAAAAGGAGTTGAATCTACGACAGCGGAGATGGTTAGAGTTGCTAAAAGACTATGATGTTACTATATTATATCACCCAGGTAAGGCCAATGTGGTGGCCGATGCATTGAGTAGAAAGTATGCCGGCATGGGTAGTCTTGCATACATTCCGGTCAGTCAGAGACCATTAGCTCTAGATGTCCAGGCCTTAGCCAACCGGTTCGTGAGATTAGACATTTCTGAGCCTAGCAGGGTGTTAGCCTGCACGGTCGCTCGTTCTTCTTTATTAGAGCGTATCCGTGAGAGGTAATTTGATGATCCTCATTTGCGTGAGTTGAGAGATACAGTACAGCGGGGAGGTGCCACACAGGTAAACCTAGATGATGATGGGGTATTGAAATTGCAGGGTCGAGTTTGTGTGCCCAATGTCGAAGGGATTCGAGAGTTGATCTTAGCGGAGGCCCACAGTTCGTGGTATTCTATTCACCCAGGCGCCGCGAAGATGTATCAGGACTTATGACAACACTATTGGTGGCGCAGAATGAAGAAAGATATCTTTGCGTATGTCGCTCGGTGTTTAAATTGTCAGCAGGTGAAATATGAGCACCAGAGACCTGGTAGTGTATTCCAGAGGATTGAAATTCCCGAGTGGAAATGGGAGCGGATCACTATGGACTTCGTTACTGGACTTCCTTTGACTTGGAGGAAATTTGATTCTATTTGGGTCATTGTTGATAGGTTGACCAAGTCAGCACACTTTATTCCAGTATCTGTCTCCTACTCGTCGGAGAGGTTAGCGGAGGTTTACATTAGGGAGATTGTTCGTCTCCATGGAGTGCCGGTATCTATTATCTCTGATCGGGGTACGCAGTTTACCTCGCGGTTCTGGAGAGCGGTCCAGCAGGAGTTAGGCACCCAGGTTCAGTTGAGTACAGCATTTCATCCTCGGACGGATGGCCAGTCCGAGAGGACTATTCAGATTCTAGAGGACATGCTTCGAGCTTGTGTTATTGATTTCGGAGGCTCGTGGGACCGGTTTCTGCCATTAGCAGAGTTCGCCTACAACAACAGCTAAAAGTCTAGCATCCAGATGGCCCAGTATGAGGCATTGTATGGTAGGCGATGTCGATCTCCAATTGGATGGTTTGAACCGGGAGAGGCTCGGTTGTTGGGTACAGACTTAGTTCAGGAGGCCTTGGATAAGGTCAAGACTATTCAGGAGAGATTGCGTTCAGCTCAGTCCAGGCAGAAGACTTATGCGGATCGTAGGGTTCGAAATGTAGATTTCATGGTTGGTGAACGAGTATTGCTCAGGGTGTCGTCTATGAAGGGCGTGATGAGGTTCGGGAAGAAGGGCAAGCTCAGCCCTAGGTACATTGGTCCATTTGAGATTCTAGACAGAGTGGGAGGGGTGGCTTACAGATTAGCTTTGCCGCCTAGCTTATCAGCCGTGCATCCAGCTTTTCACGTATCTATGCTTCGGAGATACCACGGCGATCCCACACATGTGTTAGACTTCAGTACTGTCCAATTGGACAATGATCTATCTTACGAGGAGGAGCCGGTAGCCATTCTAGACCGGCAGGTTCGACAGTTGAGGTCGAAGAGTTATCCTTCGGTGCGTGTCCAGTGGAGAGGTCAGCCTCCTGAGGCATCGACCTGGGAGTCCGAGTCTGATATGCGAAGCCGCTACTCACATTTGTTTCCCGACTCACGTACTTCTTTCTTTTGTCCGTTCGAGGACGAACGGTTGTTTTAGAGGTGGGGATTGTGACGACCCAAAGGGTCATCACTTATTTTATTAATCATTTCGAGCTTCTGAGGCCTTGAAAACCTCATTCCATGTTGCCTCGATTTACGTGCACAATCCGAGCATGTAGCCGGAAAGATTTTTGTGATAGAAAATATGAATTCTATGAGAAATTTGGATAAAAATGATATTAATATTGATATGGTTGACTTCGGTCAATATTTTTGGTAAACGGATCCGGACCGAGATTGGATGGTCCCGAGAGGTCCGTAGGAAAATATGGGACTTGGACATGCGTCCGGAGTCGAATTCGAGGCCTAGAGCCCAAGTTATGAATTTTTCTATGAAATTGTTTTTGATGTAATTGTTAAAGGAAATGAATTAATTGACCTTGGTATCGGGCTCGTATTTTTGTTCCGACGGCCGGTACAAGTCTTAAATATTATATATGTGATTTCGGTAAAGTTTGGTGACATTCGGATGTCGTTTGAGATGTTTTGGACCTTGAGTCCCAAGTTTGAAAGTTTTGAAAACCAAAAGTATGAAAATCATGAATTTGAGGCTTGATTTGATGAAAACGATGTGATATTGGCGATGTGATCGCACGAACAAGTTCATAATGTGTTTTTGATGTTGTGTACATGTTTGGTTTGGAGCCCGGGAGGCTCGGCTAAGATTTGATAGGCCGTTGGATCAATTTCTGAATTTATGCACTGCTGGTTTTTCACCCAGTTGTTGTCTTCGCAATTGCGAAGCATTTCTCGCAATTGCGAAGGTGGCAGATCAAGGCAGGATTCGCAAATTGCGA
The DNA here is from genome assembly GCA_032618575.1 of Nicotiana noctiflora. Classification (NCBI taxonomy): domain Eukaryota; kingdom Viridiplantae; phylum Streptophyta; class Magnoliopsida; order Solanales; family Solanaceae; genus Nicotiana; species Nicotiana noctiflora. The sequence continues at coordinate 41,028 of JASVEL010002465.1, read as the reverse complement.
ACCCTTGGTCGCAAATGCGAAGGGTGCCCAGGACCGTTTGGGTTCGCAAATGCGAACCAAACCTCGCAATTGCGAGGCCTCCAATGAAAAGGCATGCTTCGCAAATGCGAAGCATTCTTCGCAAATGCGAAGGTCCCTCAGCCCAGCCTTGTTCGCAAATGCGAACAAACGTTCGCAAATGCGAAAGCCCCTGGAGGCCAGCCTGGTTCACTAATGCGAACAAATGTTCGCAAATGCGAAGCTCCCAGATTTGCCTTGGCTTCGCAAATGCGAACTTCCTAGCCTTAGCTTATTTTTCAAACTCCAGAAATTGGTTAGGGTTCGCAATTGCGAACCCATGTTAGCAAATGTGAACACAGAGACCTGTAAAACACGATTTTCAGTTCATTTCTTCAATTTTTACAAAACAAAAACACCCATTTGCGATTCTTCACGGATTCCTTCTTCATCAAAACAATTGTAAGTCACTTTTTACTTAACTCTTTCAATTCCTAACATCATTAAACATGTTTTTCAATAGAAATCAAAGGTTTTCATGGTAGAATTTCTTGTCTTTGTTAGAATATAGGGTTTTTCATAAATTGGGAAATTGGACCTCGAATTGAGGTCCGATTTTGAAACAAATCATATACATGAACTCGTGGGGAGATGGGTAACCGGATTTTGGTCCTAACCCCGAGTTCCGACCATGTGGGCTCGGGGTCGAAATTCACTATTCCGGGCAGAATGTTGTAAAAGTTGTATTTGGTCTTAGGAATTAGTTTGTTGAGTAGTATTGATGATATTAAATCAATTGTGTATAGATACGATTGGATTGGAGCCAAATTTGAAAGAAAAAGACATTGCCACGGATTGAATTGTTCATAAACATTCGAGGTAAGTGTTTGTTCTATCCTTGCTTGAGGGAATAGGAGTATGTGTTATGTGTTATGTGATCGAGTGCGGTGTATGGGCTGTGGTGACGAGCATCCATACACTGGCGTCTGGTATGACCGTGAGTCGTTGAAAATGCTTATTTTGTGATATATTTACAGATGAATTGTTATTGTCCTCCCTTGTCGGGACTTGTTGTGAAGATAATTATTGATTGCCCGTGTTGGGACAGTTTATGAATTTTTGCTTCTTTCTTTGCCCTTAACTGTGATTGTTATTTGGGTGAGGAAGAGTGATAATGCACGAAGGGTGATGCCGTGCCTTGATTTATTATTTATGCACGAAGGTTAATGCCGTGCCATGTTTTATTGATTATGCACGAAGGATCATGCCGTGCCCTGTTATTGAACCATGTACGAAGGATCATGCCGCACTATGGATGTGAGGATGAGAGTAAAAGCACGAAGGGTGATGCCGTGTACTTTATTTGCTTATTTGGTGAGGATGAGAGTAAAAGCGCGAAGGGTGATGCCGTACAACTGCTTGCTATTCCTTGATTTGATATTACTTGTGTTTCCATTATACTTTGTTTTTCCTTGTGAATTTATTAATTGTTGTTAATTGTTGAATTATTTGAGATATTCCTTATTGTGTTATTACCTGGTTATTTCTTGTTATTCTATGGTATACATATATATTGAATTGCACAGGTTTATGTGGGTGTCTGGTCTTAGGCTTGTCACTACTTCGCCGGGATAGGCCAGGCACTTACCAGCACATGGGGTCGGTTGTGCTGATACTACACTTCTGTGCGTTTTTGCACAGGTCCAGGTTACGATCAGGAGCAGCAGCAGTAATTCGATTGTGTGGGAGTTGATCACATTTGAGACCGAGGTAGCTTGCAGACATCCGCAAGCCCGGCGTCTCTCTCTTGATTTATGTTACTAGCTGTAGTCTCTTTGTTCCGAGACAAACGGAATTATGTTATATTTCTTTCAAACTCTTATGTGTAGTATTCAGTAGTAGTTCGTGAGTTGGTGACTCCACGTCTTGGGTAGAGGATTTCGGTATGATTTTCATCTTGTAATTAGTTATTTCTATTTCGATAAAGTATTCCGCATTTATTTAATTAAAATTGTGTTAAAAACAGGATAGTATGAATACAGTGGCTTGCCTAGCTACCACGAGTAGGCTCCATCACGATCCCGATGTTGGGGGAAAATTCGGGTCGTGACACTTCCCTTTCTACATGATCGCAGGGACTCCTACGCGATCGCAGTGAATACTTACCTAAGCCTATGCGATCGCAGACCACTTCACTCTATCGCATAGAGAAAATCCTGGCTTCCAAAATCTCTTCTACGCGATAGCAGCCACATGCTCGCGATCGCAATGAACAAAAATCACTGGCACCTGCTGCTGCAATTTCTGCTGCACTATTTCTGTTGGGCATCCGAAATCATCTCAAGACCCCCGGGACCCCAACCAAATGCACAGATATGTCATGTTACTTCATTTTGAACTTGCTCGTAACATAAAAACACCATCATAAACATCAAAATCACTAATTTCCCAAGGATTCACGCCTAATTTTCATTAAAACTTCCGAAACTAACATTTGATCTAAAACCCGACCTAAATATCTTCGAATGACCTGAACTTTTGCACACATATCCAAAATCACCTAACAGAGCTACTGCAACTCTCGAAATGTCATTCCGAGCCCCGAATCAAAATCTCACCTACCATCCTGAATTCGCCAAAATTCAACATTAGCCAATTCATGCCTAAAACTGCACCAGACCTCCGAATTCGATTCCGATTGCTCTCCTAAGTCATAAATCATCCCCGAAACTAGTCGAATCATCAAAAATCCATTTCGAGCTTTCTAACTCATCGGTCACCATTCGGTTGACTTTTCCAAACTATTCTTCTCATAAAGAGGTTTATTGCCTCAATTAGCATGTTAAAGTATAAAATGAAGAAAATGGGGCGGTAACTCTCGTAACGACGGGTGGGGTCGTTACGTTATCCCCAACTTAAACAAACGCTCGTCCGCGATCGGGTTGAGAAACATACTTGGAGTCTGAAATAAGTGTAGATATCTTCTCTGCATCTCCTATTCGGTCTCCCAAGTTGCTTCCTCCACAGGATGACCTCTCCACTGCACTTTCACTGAAGCTATGTCCTTGGATCTCAACAAAATGGCTACCGGTTCCACATCATAGGTCAGGTCCTCATCCAGCTGTATCGTGCTGAAGTCTAACACATGTGACAGATCTCTAACGTACTTCCAGAGCATAGATACATGGAACACCGGGTGAACTCCCGACAAGCTGGGCAGCAAGGCCAGCATATAGGCCACCTCCCCAACTTTCCTAAGCACCTCAAAAAGGTCCAATGAATTGTGGGCTCAACTTTCCTTTCTTTCCAAACCTCATAACGCCCCTTATAGGTGAAACCTTCAGCAACACCTTCTCACCCACTGAATAAGACACATCTCGGACCTTCCGGTCTGCATAACTCTTCTGACACGACTGAGCTGTGTGAAGTCTCTCCTGAATCACCTTCACCTTGTCTAAGGCATCCCGAACTAACTCTATCCCCAATAATCTAGCCTCGTCGGGCTCAAACCAACCGACTGGAGACCTACACCGCCTCCCATATAAGGCTTCATACGGTGCCATCTGAATGCTGGACTGATAGTTATTGTTATAAACAAACTCTGCAAGAGGCAAGTAATCAGCCCATGAACCACCGAAATCAATGACACAAGCACGCAACATGTCCTCCAGTATCTGAATTGTAGGCTCGGACTGCCCATCCGTCTGTGGGTGAAATGTTGTGTTCAGCTCTACCTGTGAACCTAATTCTCGCTGAAATGTCCTCCAGAACTGAGAAGTGAACTGGGTACCTCTATCTGATATGATAGAAATGGGAACTCCATGCAATCTCACAATCTCGCAGATGAATATCCCTGCTAACTGCTCTGAGGAGTATGTAGTACACACATGAATGAAATGAGCTGACTTGGTCAGCCTATCCACAATCACCCAAACTGAGTCAAACTTCATCGCTGTCTAAGGGAGTCCACTAACAAAGTCCATAGTGATCCTTTCCCACTTCCACTTGGGAATATCAATATGCTGGAACACAGCACCAGGCCTCTGATGCTCATACTTGACCTGCTGACAGTTAAGGCACCGTGCTACATGATTCATAATATCTTTCTTCATCTTTCTCCACCAGTAATGCTGCCTCAAATATTGATACATCTTTTATGTACCTGGATGAATAGAATACCGTGAGTTGTGGGCCTTCTCCAATATCAATTCACGAAGGCCATCAACATTGGGCACACATATCCGGCCCTGCATCGGCAACACGCAATCACTCTCAATAGTGACTTCTCTGCATCATCATGCTGAACTCTATCCTTAAGGACAAGCAAGTGTGGATCATCATACTAACGCTCTCGAATACGGTCATATAAGGAAGACCGAGATACCACGCAAGCCATTACCCGACTGTGCTCAGAAATATCCAGCCTTACCATCCGATTAGCTAGAGCCTGAACATCAATTGCAAGGGGCCTCTCCCGAACTGGAATGTACGCCAAGCTGCCCATACTAATAGCCTTTCGGCTTAAGGCATCGGCCACCATATTGGCCTTCCCGGGATGATACAAGATGGCAATACCATAGTCTTTAAGCAATTCAAGCCATCTCCGCTTCCTCAAATTGAGATCTTTCTACTTAAGCAAATGCTGAAGGCTACGGTGGTCTATATATACGTCGCAAGATACACCATACAAGTAATGCCTCCAAATCTTCAGGGCATGAACAATGGCAGCTAATTCTAAGTGGTGAACAGGGTAGTTCTTCTCATGGGGCTTTAACTGACGAGAAGCATTTGGAATGACTCTACCTTCTTGTATCAATACACAACCAATCCCAACTCTCGAAGCATCGCAATACACCGTATAAGACCCTGAAGCTGATGGCAACATAAATACCGGAGCTGTGGTCAAGGCCTGCTTGACCTTCTGGAAGCTCTCCTCACATTTATCAGAGCAAACAAATGGAGTATTCTTCTGTGTCAACTTAGTTAAAGGTGAAGCAATAGACGAAAAGGCCTGAACAAACCTACGGTAATAGCCTGCCAAACCGAGGAAACTCCGAATCTCCGTAGCTGAAGACGGTCTGGGCCAATTCTGCACCATCTCGACTTTCTGTGGATCAACCCGATTACCATCACTAGACACTACATGTCCTAGAAAAGTCACAGTATCAAGCCATAACTTACACTTAGAAAATTTTGCATAAAGCTTTTCCTCTCTCAACCTCTGCAATACCACCCTCAAGTGACGTGCGTACTCCTCCTAGCTACGCGAGTACACCAGGATATCATCAATAAATACGATCACAAAAGAATCCAGATACGGCTGAAATACACTGTTCATCAAGTGTATGAATGCGGCTGGGGCATTAGTCAGCCCAAAAGACATCACCAAAAATTCATAGTGCCCATATCTCATTCTGAAATCGGTCTTCATAATGTATGAATCCCTAATCTTCAAATGGTGATAACTCGATCGAAGGTCAATCTTATAGAATACACTTGCTTCCTAAAGTTGATCAAACAAGTCCTCAATACGAGATAATGGGTACTTGTTCTTTACTGTCACCTTGTTCAACTGTCTGTAATCAATGCACATTCTCATTGTGCTATCTTTCTTTTTTCCGAATAATATCGGTGCACCCCAAGGTGACACACTCGGGCGAATGAACCCCTTATCTAAGAGTTACTGAAGCTGTTCTTTCAACTCTTTTAACTCAATTGGTGCCATGCGATAGGGAGGAATAGAAATGGGCTGAGTGCCCTGCACCAAGTCAATACCGAAATCGATATCCCTGTCAGGCGGCATGCCCGGTAGGTCTGCTGGAAATACATCCGAAAAATCCCTCACAACGGGGACCGTATCAAGACTGGGTGTCTCCACCTCAAAATCTCTAATGAAATCCAAATAAGATAAACACCCTTCCCAATCATTCGTTGGGCTTTTAGGAAGGAAATTACCCTGTCGGATACATAATCAGTCATGCCTTGCCACTCGATCCTCGGACCCGGAATAGCTAATGTGACTATCTTGGCATGACAGTCCAGAATCGCATGGTAAGGAGATAACCAATCCATGCCTAGAATCATACCGAAATCCACCATGCCCAATAATAATAAGTCGACTCGGGTCTCCAGACACCCAATATTAACAAGACAAGATCGGTATACCCAATTCACAATAACTGTATCACCCACCGGGGTAGACACATGCACGGGCAAGGCAAGAATACCACGGGTCGTACCCAAATAATGTGCAAAATATGAAGAAACATAGGAATAGGCAAACCTCTGGCTACCTGACCACCACTCCCAGCTGACTGAGCTGGTGCTGAAGAAACATGAGCAGAAGATGAAGGTTGATCCCTCTGCTGAGACCGCTTACGAAGCAACTGGGACACTCCCTCCTGATATGGCCAAACTCACCACACTCAAAACAATGGCATGAAGCTGGAGAAAGAGACTAGTGAGAACCCCTCGCTGCAGATGAACCCTGAGCTGAAGGAGTAGGAGTAGAGCTCTAAGATGGAAGGGCGCTCGGTGCGGGTTGGATCAGCTGACGACCGTGTTGGCCCTGATGACCCTGACGACCATGGTCTGACGAAGCTCCACTAGACTCTGCACGGCCTGACTGTGGAGATCTGAAGGAAAGACCTCTGCTCTACTAAGACGGGCCCCTAGACGGAGCACCACTATAACTACTTATACCCCGAGGCCTCTTAGCCTGCCTCTCCTTACGCTCTCGACGGCGGTCTGTCTCAATCTGACGAGCCGCATCAACCACCTCCTCGAAAATAAATGTTGAAGCCCTCTCTCTAGTCATCAATATGCGGATAGGATAGTTGAGAACATCCACAAATCTCCTGATCCTCTCACGATCTATCGGAATCATCCACATGTCATGCCGAGCTAGCTGTGTAAAACTAAATCATACCGAGTCACTGACATATCACCCTGCTTCAACCACTCGAACTGACAATGCAGCTCCTCTCTCTGAGACTGGGGCACATACTTCTCCAGAAATACCGTTGAGAACTGCTTCCAAGTGAGGGGCGCTGCCCCAATAGGCCTACGCCTCTCAAAATCCTCCCACCAATGAAAAGCTGGTCGTGTGAACTGGAAGGTAGTAAAAGCAACACCACTAGACTCCAGAATACCCGCAGTACGAAGCATATGCTGGAACTTATACAGAAAGCCCTAGGCATCCTCGCCCTCAACACCGCTGAACGCTGGAAGCTGTAGCCTCCCGAACCTCTACAACCGACGCTACTTGTCATCAGGCATAGCTGGAACCACATGAGCTGGAGCTGGTGCGACTGGTGTAGCCGGCTGAACTGGCTGAGCTGGTGCTGCCTCAGGTGCCTGTAAACCCTGAACTACTGGCTCGGGTGTGTGAGCAACGGGGGTCTAATTCCCTCCCCCTGCCTGTGAGGAAGCTGCTGCAGTAGAGGCCGCAACCACCTGAGCTAAGCCAGTACACACTGATAGGATCTGTGCTAAGGTCTCCCGAAGACCCGGTATCTCAATAGACACTGCCGGTGCCTAAACCTGAGTTGCTGGGGTACCTGCAGCTCGAACCTAATTCTGAACTGGTCTACTGGTGTTGGGATCTGGTAAGTTGGTGGGTCAGCAGGTGCTGTCACTGCTGCCCTACCTCTGCCATGACCACGGTCTCTGGGTGCCACTAGTGGTCCTCCGCCACGTCCGCTAGCACATGTTCTTACCATCTGCGAGAGAATAGAATATGGAAAAATTTAGTTTCATGATAACACAAACCACACGATATGAATCCAAGAAAGTGAAGTGTTTCCTAAAGTTTTGTAGCCTCCCGAGGATAGATACGGACGTCTACGTACCGCCTACTAAACCAGTTCATGACTCGCGAGGCCTAGTAACCTATGCTCTGATACCAACTTGTCACGAACCAAACCCGGTCATGATGGCGCCCAACACTAAAGCTAGGCAAGCCAGACCAACAACTATTTCCAAATAGAAAACCAGTCCCAAAAGGACGAATTCAAGAAGAATAAGAGTCAATAAATTCTCCAATAATAATCTTATGAATAAATACTGAGAAGTGCGAATATCAAAAATAATACTCCCAAAGGACCTGGGGTGACGAGTCTAGAGCCTCTAAACAAACCTGAATAGTAATAGAATAATGAATAAAATACTGAAGTCTGGAGCATAAAGTAATAACTAAAATGAAGAGAGAAGCTAGGTTCTACGAACGTCGGCAACGACCTTAGCAACTCGAATAAACTCTGCTATAGGCTGGAGTGCTCGTTTAACCCTCCTGTGTACCTAAATCTGCACACAAAGGTGCAGGGAGTAGGGATGAGTACTAAGTATTCAGTGAGTAAAAAGTATATAATAATAGCTGAATGCAGGAAACCCACAGAATACCACAGAGCAAAGCTAAAACTACAGTCCGATACCTACCACGAACTAACAACAACAACAAATCACAGTTAGCACTAATAATTTACAAACAAAAATGCAATGCAATGCACATGACCGCTACGACACGTAGCCCGATCAATTTAACGTCGATGACGCTCACTAGGGGTATGTACAGACTCTGGAGGGGCTCCTTCAGCCCAAGCGCAATATTCATATCATCCCATGCGGCGTGCAGCCCGATCCATCCTCAATCCACAACATGCATATGAGTCACACAATAGTTCAATTTATTTATTTCCAGGTACAGTTCATTAACAATGAAAATTACTTTAGTTTTATTTAATTTTTCAAGAACATGTGACTTAGCATTTCATAATAGTGTTTTCAAACCAGGACTGGGATCAGTGATTATGCAAACCAAGCTATAACATCGATATCTATCCCGTAGGGATACTACAGGTCGGCACACCCACAAATAAATCTAACACAGTATGCGTCTCAACCGCCAATATAATATTATTGATATTCGGGATGGACCAAGTCTCAATCCCCACTCATAACCTATCCCACACATGCCATGGGGTGCGAGCCACGCCGTAATAGTGTCACAATATGCTAAGCCAGGGTTTCAAACCCTCAGGCTACGATATATACTAACTACTCACCTCTAGCCGGCCGTGGACTCATCCGCGATGCCTTTTCCCTTCGAATTTGCCGCCTCGTACGTCGAATCTAGTCAAAACCACAGCAATTACATAAATATGAGTCAAAGAAACATAACCCCATCAAACTCACTTGAAAAATGCAATAATACACGAAGTTGGTAAAACCCGAGCCCCGGGCCCACTTCTCGAAAAATTCTAAAATTTGTACTAACAGATTCCTTGTCTCACCACGAGTCCGTGCATATAAAATTTATCAAAATCGGAGATCGAATGGCCTTTCAAAACACAAAAACTCATTTTCGAAATTTAGGCCCTAGTTCTTCACAATTTCTATCCAATTTCATGAGTTTTGGTGTTGATTCTATCATAAAATTGTGTTTTTAAGTCAAGAAACTTACCTCCAATGTTTTCCCAACAAAATCCTCTTACTTCCCATCCAAAAGCTCTCCAAATCGCTCACAAATGGTGTACAAATTGGTTTTGCTCGCGTGGGTTCTGTTATTAAAACCCCTCTGTCAGACCCAATTTTTACTCTATGCGATCGCCGCACCATGCACACAATCACGATGAACAAATTTCCGAGGCCCTCATTTTACCCTACGCGATCGCAGGAGTCAATACACGATCGCAGTGAACCAACTTCCCTTTCTACGCAATCGTAGTGAATACTTACCTAAGCCTATGCGATCGCAGACCACTTCAGGCGATTACATAGAGCAAATCCTGACTTCCCAAAATCTCTTCTACGCGATCGCAGCCACATGCTCGCGATCGTAGTGAACAAAAATCACTGGCACCTACTGCTGCAATTTCTGCTATACTATTTCAACTCGAAAAATCCCGTTGGGCATCCGAAATCATCCCAAGACACCAGGGACCCCAACCAAATGCACAAATATGTCATGTTACTTCATTGAAACTTGATCGTAACATAAAAACACCATCATAAAATATCAAAATCACCAATTTCCCACGGATTAAACCCGACCTAAACATTTTCAAATGACCTGAAATGTTCCACGCATATCCAAAATCACCTAATGAACCTACTGCAACTCTCGGAATTTCATTCTGAGCCCCGGATCAAAATCTCACCTACTGTCCGGAATTCGCCAAAATTCAACCTTAGCCAATTCAAGCCTAAATCTACACCGGACCTCCAAATTCGATTCCGATTGATCTCCTCAGTCATAAATCATCCCTCGAAACTAATTAAATCATCATAAATCAATTTCGAGCTTTCTAACTCATCGATCAACATTCAGTTGACTTTTCCAAACTATCCTTCTCATAAAGAGTTTTATTGCCTCATTTCTATCTAAATTCCATCCGATTTTCTTTTAACTCTAGCGTTGTCCTGGTCCTGTTCACACCAAAAAGATTTTTGTCGGAGGGTCTTCGCTGTCTTTTGCTTAGGAGAACTCTATTTCGTCTTCGCCGTCTTTTGCTTCTTCTCGCCAATTCAATTTCTCTGGTAAGTCTTCATAGGAAACATATTTTTATGTTTTTTCGCCTATGTGAACTATCAGAACTGATATTTTAGCCATATTAAGATACGTTCTCATTTTGAACAGCAAGTACTATTTTATTTTCTCTGTCCATGCACTTTTTAAGTAAGTCCACCTCGATTTTACTTGATTTCTTCAAATCAATATCCGATTCTTCTAATTCTTTTCATCATCTATCGATCGATACCTTTTTTTTGCTCTGGCCATTCGAAAAGTAGAATTCCGAAGTTGGTTTAAGATCTGTTCTATTTTCACCAGATCTATTCTAATTCTCCTTGATTTTTCTAAATTAATCATTTTTTGGGTTATTCCCTATTTTCTTCTTCGATTTCTCTTGACTTTGTCAAAACATATTTTATAAATCGATTTTCCCTATAAATATTTTGTGATTTAGGGTTTCTTCTCTAATCGTTCTCTTCTTTGTTTAGTTTATTGATACCCAGAATTAAATTCTGGTTGATTTAATTATTTTGCTTTTGATTGAAGCATAGAGTCTAAATTGGGTAGGGCTTAGGGTCCTTTGTTATGTTATACTTATTTTTCAGGCGACCCCTGCTCTATTTTCTTTTTTGTTCTTTCTTTCTTTTCTTCTACTCTCTCTTCTGCTTTTTGTGTATGTGTGTGTGTTCCGTTTTCTTGGACAGGTACCTTAATTCCCGGCGAGGATTGCCGGAGTGCTACAGTACTTTCCGCGAGCTACAGTACTTCCGGCAAGCTACAGTACTTCCCATCCAGATTTTCAGTGGGACGCAACAGAACTACCCCGTCCCGATAAATTTCAGGATAGGCAACAAGGAGAGTTTGCGGCATTTGGGAGTGAATAGCTAAGCAACATCGGCTAGGACGTGCAAGAGTTGGCAGCAGTTGACCTCGGGCGCATCAAAGCCTAACTTCAGGTTTTTCCACCAAGAGTTGGTACCTCCCGTTCTCTTGTTTATCATGTACACCTTTTTCGTATTCTCACTAGCATTCCGTGTGAGGTTTACTCTGTTGCTATCTCGTTTGCATCTTTTTCGTATTCTACTTTTGTGCGTCATTATTCTCCATAGTCGGTTGGAGGGATAGTAGCCGCGGTGGGCGATGTTAGTGTAAGGTCATGTCGTCGGAGGGTGGGGGCGGTGGCGGTGGCGGGGGTGAGTAGGGGGCAGGGAGCGGTTCTGCGGGTAGGGCGGGAGGTAAGGGTGGAAAGAGGGTAGCGGACGCTCTTAGATTAAGGATCGGGTCGTGGAATATAGGCACTCTGACGGGTAAGTCCATTGAGTTAGCGAAGATTCTTCAGAAGAGAAGGGTCAACATAGCATGTGTTCAGGAGACTAGGTGGAAAGGGACAAAGGCATGGGATGTAGACGGGTTTAAGTTGTGGTACTCTGTGGTCGTGAGGGGTAAGATGGACTGGGCATCCTGGTGGATAAGCATCTTAGGGAGTCCGTGATGGAGGTTAGGCGAGTGAACTATAGGTTAATGTCTATTAAGTTGGTTGTCGGGAGTTGCGTCCTGAACGTCATCAGTACTTACGCACCATATGCGGGCTTCGATGAGGAGGTCAAGAGGCATTTGGGATGACTTGGATGAGTTGGTGAGTAGTATTCCCCTATTTGAGTAGTTGGTCATTGGAGGGGACTTTAATGGTGATATTGGGGCAGATGCTAGTGGTTATGGTGAGGTGCACGGTGGCTTTGGCCTTAGGGTTAGGAACAGAGGAGGTACTTAGCTGTTGGATTTCGCTAGGGCTTCCGAGCTTCTGATTGCAAACTCAACATTTCAGAAAAGGAAGGAGCATTTTTTCATCTTCAAAAGTTCGGCGGCGAGGACTCGGATTGATTACCTTCTTCTCAGAAGGAGCGATAAAGGTCTGTGCAGGGACTGCAAGGTTATTCCGGGAGAGTCCCTTTCAACTCTTCATAGACTCCTAGTGATGGATGTCAGAATCTGGGTGAAGAAGAAGCAGAGGGGTGCTCGTGGCCGAGCGCGAATTAGATGGGGTGCGCTGAGTAAAGAGAAAGCCCAGGAGTTGGAGAGGAGGTTAGTTGATGGTGGAGCTTGGAGAAGTTCTAGGGTAGCAGACGCAATGTAGTCAGAGATGGTGAATCTGGTTAGGGAGGCAGCGCGGGATGTGCTTGGGGTAGCCAAAGGCTATTTAGGCAGACATCAGGGTGACTCGTGGTGGAATGATGTAGTACGAGGAAAAGTGGAGGTAAAGAAAGCAGCTTTTGCGAAGTTCGCAGGGAGCACAAGCGAGGAACAAAGGTGGGTGAACCGAGAGAGCTATAAGGTTGCAAGGAAGGAAGCAAAACTGGCGGTCACGAAAGCTAAAAACGCGGTGTTTGGTCGCATGTACGAGGAATTTGGCGAGAAAGGCGGGGACAAGAATTTATTCTGGTTAGCCAAAGTAAGGGAAAGGAAGGCGCGGGACCTAGACCAAGTTAGGTGCATCAAGGATGAGGATGGTAGAGTCTTGATGGGGGAGTCTCAAGTCAAACAGAGATGGCAGGCATACTTTCGAGATCTTCTCAACGAGGAGGGGGACCAAAACATAGAGTTAGGGGAACTAGGGCATTCAGAGCATCATAGAGACCTAGGGTAATGCAGGCGCATTAGGGTGGAGGAGGTCGTGGGTGCTTTGCGTAGGATGAGTAGGGGTCGAGCGACCGGGCCAGACGAAATCCTGGTGGAGTTCTGGAAATGCATGGGTAAGCCAGGAGTGGAGTGAATCACCAGGTTGTTTAATGCGATCTTCAGGACCAAATGGATGCAGGAGGAGTGAAGCTGGAGTACAGTGGTGCCCTTGTACAAGAACAAACGGGATATCCAGTGTTGCAACAGCTGTAGGGGCATCAAATTAATAAGTCACACCATGAAGGTCTGGGAGAGGGTAATCAAGGCAAGGGTGAGGGAGTCGACATCTATTTCCGTGAACCAGTTCGATTTCATGCCGGGTCGCTCCACTACAGAAGCTACCACCTTGTTAGGAGATTGGTGGAACAGTTCAGGGATAAGAAGAAGGACATGCACATAGTGTTTATCAACTTGGAGAAAGCGTATGACAAGGTCCCTAGGGAGGTGCTATGGAGGTGCCAGGAGGCTAAGAGCATGCCGAAAGCCTACATCAGAGTAATCAAGGACATGTACGATGGAGCTAAGTCTAGGGTCAGGACAGTAGGTGGCGACTCAGACCATTTCTTGGTGGTTATGGGGCTCCATCAAGGATCTGTGCTTAGCCCTCTCTTGTTTGCCTTCGTGATGGATGCTTTAACATGTCATATTCAAGGGGATGTGCCTTGGTGTATGCTATTTGCTGATGACATAGTCCTGGTAGACGAGACGAGGGTCGGTGTTAACGAGAGGCTAGAGGTATGGAGAAAGTCTCTCGAGTCAAAGGGTTTCAAACTAAGCAGGTCTAAGATAGAATGTTTGGAGTGCAAATTTAGTGCTGAGCCGAGCAAAGTGGGAGGGAACGTGAAGATTGGATCTCAGGCCATAGCCAAGAGGGATAGTTTCAGATACCTTGGATCAGTGATTCAGGCGGACGGAGAGATAGACGGGGATGTCACTCACCGTATAGGGGCGGGGTGGTCGAAGTGGAGGTTTGCGTCAGGAGTCTTGTGTGATAAGAAAGTGCCACAGAAACTCAAGTGGAAGTTTTATAGAGCTGTGGTTAGACCTTCCATGTTGTATGGGACGAAGTGTTGGCCGGTGAAGAAATCTCATGTTCAGAGAATGAAGGTTGCGGAGATGAGGATGCTTAGGTGTATGTGTGGGCTCACCAGGTTAGATAAGATTATGAATGAAGTTATTCAGGAGAAGGTGGGGGTATCCCTAGTGGATAAGAAGATGCGAGAGGCGAGGCTCCGATGGTTCGGGTACGTGCGGAGGAGAAGTCCCGATGCCCCGGTGAGGAGTTGTGAGCGGCAAGCGGTAGTCGGTGTGAGGCGAGGCAGAGGGAGGCCTAAGAGATAATAGGGAGAGGTAATTAGGCAGGACATGTCCAGGATGCGGATTTCCGAGGACATGACCCTTGATAGGAAAGTCTGGAGGTCTAGTATCAGGGTTGTAGGATAGGGGCTTCTAGATTTTTCGTACTCCTTTCCCGGGGTTGGGTGAGGCATGATAGGGCTATCCATAGATGATTCGTGTATTGGTATGTGTCCTCTTGTGGTAGTCATTTCTGGTAGTTACTATTTTAATATTATTGCATGCTAGTTTATTTATGGTACTTATGACTCTTATGTTTAGATAAGTATTTATGCGATTTATGCTGGAGTAACTAATGTTGTTTGTATTTTTGTTTTTGTTTGCCTTTCTCTTCCCTGCACCAAGGGTCGATTGGAAATAGCCTTTCTGCCCTTTCGGGTAGAGGTAAGGCCTGTCTACATATTACCCTCCCCAGACCCCACTTTGTGGGAATATACTGGATTTTTGTTGCTTCTAACTCTCCAAAAATATATAAATTAGCATATTAAAGTATAAAATGAAGAAAATGGGGCGGTAACTCTCGTAACGATGGGATGGGTCGTTACAGTCAGGCAAGCCAACTAAATTATCAATTAAATCATCTTTTAATACTTTTGAAAATCTAAGATTTTTCCTTCCATTTTTCATAATTAGAAACAAATCTCTACTTTAATTCAAATTAAATAATGAATGATTAGTACAAATCTTTCAAAAACCATCCCAGAACCCAGCATCATAGGTGCATGAGCAACTACTGATAAGGAAAATAAAATAAAATATCTGTCCGAAATAGAGTGGACAGGGAATAAAATACTAAATGCTGAAAGGAACTACACTAGCTGCGGGTCACCTCGAACAATGCAGCTCACCTAGTCTCAAAATCATCCGCGTTGCTACGCCCCGTAGGCTGCTAGAGGTATATATATTTGTGGAATAAAAATGCACAGAAGTGTACTATGAGTACCTAATCAACGTGTACTCAATGAGTATCCTGCCTAATCTCGAAAAAGTAGAGATGAAAAGGCCAACTTCGACACTCACTCGAGGTCAATTAACAATATTCTAGAAATGCGAGGAAAATCATGGATCTATATAGTAGTTCGAATTCGCGAAGCCAGAAAACAGGTAAACACCTTCAACAATTAATCAAGGACTTCCAAGGTTTATTCTTTATCATATTATCAATTTATATCAAGTCGTGAAGGACCGATTCCACATTCAAAATTCTCAAGCGACAAATAAAATGCGCAAATCTCACCGAGGCGTTGAACCGAACCAATAGGAATATAAACTGTACACTAACGGGGGTCGAATGGCCCCAACCAATAGATGCATCTATTACCCCACTCGTCAATCTATCCATGCGACGCGGTCAACATAATATAAATAAACACCCTACTCGCGAATCATCCATGCGACGCAGGTACACATAAATACATGCTCAACTAGCAAATTAAAAATTAATCGGGGAATAATTATCCAAATAAAACCAATTCTTCTTTAACAATTATTAAGAAACAAAATTTAATCCTTTTAGAAATTAACTTACTAATTCAATGTGATTTAATCTATTCAAGATATCAATGGGTTAAATAATCCAAGTATAACATGTTTTTGGGTCCTAACTACCCGGACAATAGCAAAATAGTAGCTACGCACAGACTCTCGTCACCTCGTGCGCACGTAGTACCACAAATAGGAACACATAATCAATTATTTTACCTATGGGGACAATTCCCTCTTATAAGGTTAGAAAGGAGACTCACCTCGCTCTGAAGATCCACACCGGCATTACACGCCCTTCCGAAGACTCTATTGATGCACCACGCTCCAAAACTACTCTGATCGAAAAGTTGACAAAAATGCTCTCAGGCCCACGTGCCTGAAATCCAAATTTTTTCGTAGATAAGGATTACCCATGACCTTAGGAACTCGAATATATAACTTTCTCTAAATTCCATAACCAAAATCATGGCTAAATTTCAAGAATTTAATTTTCTAGGTTTTCCACCAAGACCTCAATTTTTATACTAATTTTCATGCCTAAATCCATACAAAATTGATGTATTTAACTCAAAATAGGTGGGGATAACTTACCTTAACATTGATGATAAAAATCCCCTATTAAAGCTCCAAAAAACGCCCAAGCCATGAAAAATGTGGGGAAAATGAACTCAACCTCGATTTTAAAACAACTATTTAGCCCCAGCTAATTTTGCTTCCGCGAAAATATTTCCGCTTTCGCTGTCCCACTTTTGCGGACAAGATTTCGCTTCTGCGGTCACTGGGCTCCAGCCCAATTTTGCTTCTGCGGATGGTCCACTGCTTCCGCGGTTCCACTTTGCCTCCCCTGTAACCACTTCTGCGGCTTCTTCTTCGCTTCTGTGGGGCCGCTTCTACGGTCCCAAATCAGCAGAAGCGGAAATACCAGAAGCAGCAGCACCAGCATTTCGAATTCGATCCGTTAGCCACCCGAGTCCACCCGAGGTCCCCCGGGACCTCAACCAAAACTACCAACCAATCCCAAAATACCTTACGAACTTGCTCGAATGCCTCAAATCATGTCAAACAACACTAAAACCATGAATTACACCCCGATTCAAGATTTATGATCTTTAAATTTTCCAACTTCTACTTCCGATGTTTAAACCTATCAAATCATGTCCGATTGACCTTAAATATTGCACAAAAGTCTTATTTGACATAACGGACCTACTGCAACTTCCGGAAGGATTCCGACCTCGATATCAGAAAGTCCACTTCCGTCAATCTTCTCAAAAACCTTCAAATTTCCATCTCTAGCCAAATGGCTTCAAAATGATTATGGACCTCTTCACTTTCGATTACGCCCCCAACTTCAGAATCACCATACGGAGCTATTCACAGTCTCAGAATCCCAAACGGACATCGATAACACTAAAATGCACTTCAAGCTAAACTTATGAAATTCCTTCTAAAATGCTATCTTCCACAATAGGCGCCGAAATGCTCTGGAGCTATCCAAAACCCGAACCTGGCATACGCCCAAGTTCAAAATCATCATACAAACCTGCTGGGACCTTCAGATCCCGATTCCAAGGTCGTTTACTCAAGATTCTAATCCTAGTTGATTCTTTCAACTTTAAGCTTCCGAAATGAGAATTCTCTTCCCAAATCAACCCCGAACTTACCGAAATTCAATTCCGACCACGCGTACAAGTCATATCACCTGAAAGGAGATGCTCGGGGCCTCAGACTACTGTACGACGCACTAGAGCTCAATACGACAGGTCGGATCGTTACATCTTGGTTGAAGGCACAAATTACAAATTGGGAGCCTTTTAATGTAAATTGTATATATTTTGTAAACAAAACTTGTTTATGCGGAGTAATTTCTAAACATAAATATTAAGGATAATAATAGTGTATAGAAATTAAAAGATCTCTTTTTCCTATTACAAAATGGCCATATCAAAGTGATATCTGGGCCTTGATTTCCAATGAGGCATCTTTACCGTCATAATAGTATGGTATAGTCAGTTTTCGCAATGGTCAATCAAAAATAACCAGCGTTTGCCAAGTCAATAAAAAATAGCCACTATTTTGTTGCAACAGAGACCGGTCCCGTATAATATACGAGAGTTCGGTGCATTTATGTATGAACTCCACCACATTATGCTGGACCGATATACTTTGCTGATTCCTGTATAATATACGGGAGACCGAGACACCGATGCTCAAAACTCTAGTATATTATATCGAACATTTATACTTGCTGGAACACCTGCAGGAGTTCCAACATTCTTTTGTTGGCATTTATGTTGACAACCGTTCAAAATTCCCATTTCATTCGACGCCAAAACTTACAGTCTAGTGATACTCGTTAAAGTTTCTCATATATTAAGTGCATGTTTTCTCGCTATTGCCCAATATATCTAATTGGACAAATTTAAACATTCTATTTTTTTAAAGGGAGTTTTAGAGCTTTACCCATAAAAATCAAATTAATTACCCTTGCCTACCCATTTACTTTTGTACCCGTTAAACTAATTACCCTTCCTACCAATTATAGCTTTTATGGGTAATTGACTCTTTTTCACATTTTCTTTTTTCTTCTTTTTCGTTGTTTTTGGTCTTTCTCCCTTTCTGTTATGTTTTCTCTATCATATCATTTTTTATTTTCTTTTTTACCGTAATATGATTCAGAACACAATTTTGGCTCCTTTATTTTTATTTTATTTCTTTCCTTTTATTCATTTTTCTTTTATTTCTTTGTTTCTTTTTTAATTTCACTTAACTCTTTTTTTCACTAGATAATCTAATCACATTCATTTTATTATTTTTTTGGCTCTCTTTTTTTTATTCTTCTTTATTTTATACAACAATAAAAAATAAGTAATATACTAAACATTCATTCATTGTTTTTGTCATATAACTAATATAATATACCTTCTGTCTTTTATCTCATTTTTTATCTAAATAAATTATTAGAACTACTTATACATTATACATGTTTTCTCTTCTATTTTTTCATTGTATTTTTTCTTTTTGCTCCTTCGCTAATTTTATTTTTATTATTTTTAAATTATTTGTTCTATATTTCCTATTTTTCCTCATAATCTAATTCTACATATCTTTTTGGCTCTTTTACTTTTGTCCTTTTTTCTCTCCTTTTTTTTACTATATCAAATAAAAATAACTGATATAATACATATTTTTATTTTATTTAATTTTTCTTTTACTAGTTATCAAAAAATAACTCACTCTAGCATATGTATATAAAAAATAATATTAGTAGCCGTTGAAGTATATTGTTACAGCGTACTATGATACTCACATGGTATATTATTATATACTAACATGGTATCATAGAGGTCTAGTTCATTCCTTCGAGAAATACACTTAGTTCTCTATGATACCTATATATTATATACCACATATTGACATGATATAATATGGCATTCCTTCCAAAATAACACTCAACCTTGTTGATACCAATATGGTATATAGCATATGATAACGGGACTGACATGATATAAGTATGGTTCAGTCCTTTAAAAAAGAACTTATTCCTCAATGATACCAAACCGGTACACATGTATACTATTTTGGTATATAGTATAAATTTATCTCTATCACAAGTTGAACTCAATTTATCGAGGTTGTTCTCTCGATATTTTGTACTATTATTAAAAAAATTAAATATTATACCAATTAAATGCAGCTAATACAATCAAAAAATAATTCAACTAGCATATGATACCAGTATAGTATATAACTACTAAAAGGGTATAGAGTTGGAATGAATTATATACTAAAATGGTATATTCGTACACTATTTGGGTATACAATACAAATTTGTCTTTTTCTCCGGTTCAACTATATTTCAACCCAAATTTCTAAAATTTACTACAAAATCTTCACCAAATTGACTAAAACTTTAGCTACAACCTTCAATCAACTTTCCAAACTAACACATACAAAACCGAATAAAAATAATTAAAAACTCAAACAAATATTTATTTGCGCTCAATATTTGTATTAAAATAATATAAATTTACCCTTAGTTCAAATATATTGAGCTCAAGAAAGTTCGAACATCGAGTAACTAAAAATTCTAATTTTCAAAACATTCACTTCAAACCAAAACACCAAAACAGAGAGAAGAAGAAGAAAAAAGTAATAGAAGAGAGGATTCATGTATGAGTATGAAAAGCTAAAGCGTGAGCTAGCTATATGACATACCATATGTGCTTTTACTATCAGATTTAACAAAAGAGGAAAATTTCTAGTAAAATGAAAACTGTACGCTAGAAGGAGGGCGTGTAAATAATAATTATAGCATAGGTAGGGAAAGTAAATAGTTTAGGTATGGGTATTTAAGGGTAAATTGTGACGACCCAAAGGGTCATCACTTGTTTTATTAATCATTTCGAGCTTCTGAGGTCTTGAAAACTTCATTTATAGTTGCCTCAATTTGCGTGCACGGTTCGGGAACGAAGCTGGAAAATATTTATGTTGAAATATGTGAAATATGTTAAAAATTTGAAGAATTTTGATATTAAATATTGATATAGTTGACTATGGTCAACATTTTTGGTAAACAGACCCGGACCCGTGATTTGACGGTCTCAGAAAATCCGTAGAAAAATATGGAACTTGGGCGTATGCCCGGAATTGAAATCCGAGGTCTAGAACCCCGGTAAAAGAATTTTTCTGTTAAATTGTTTTCTGAAAAATGTTTAAGGAAAATAAAACAGAATTTTGATTAAAAAGTACTGGTATCGGGCTCGTATTTTGGTTCCGACGCCCGGTACAGGTCATATATATTGGTTAAGCGCTTCCTGTAAAGTTTGGTTGAAAACGGACGTCGTTTGACGTGTTTCAACCTTAAATTGGAAATTTTGGAAAGTATGAAATTTGAAAGAATTCTTGAGTTTTAAGGTTCAATTCATTGA
This sequence comes from Nicotiana noctiflora, assembly GCA_032618575.1. Classification (NCBI taxonomy): domain Eukaryota; kingdom Viridiplantae; phylum Streptophyta; class Magnoliopsida; order Solanales; family Solanaceae; genus Nicotiana; species Nicotiana noctiflora. The sequence goes on along the minus strand of JASVEL010002465.1, from coordinate 20,073 downwards.
TTTTGATGTTATTTTAGCAGTTTCATCGCGCGAGCAAGTTCGTATGATGTTTTTGAGTTAGTGTGCATATTTGGTTTGGAGCCCCGAGGGCTCGGGAGTGTTTCGGAGGTGGTTCGGGGTGTTTTTGGACTTAGGAAACCGGCAGATTTTCTGCAATTTTTACACAGACATTTTACTCTACGCGATCGCGGCCTTGTACACGTGATCGCACTGCCTTGTCAAATTACTCAACGCGATCGCAGCCGTCTGCACGCGATCGCGTAGCTTCCTGTTCTTCTTCAACGCGATCACAGCCGTCTGCATGCGATCGCGTAGCTTTTTGTTCTCCTTCAATACGATCGCGACCCTGTTCACGCGATCGCGTAATACAAACAAGCCACCCCAGCGAAATTCTTCTACGCGATCGCAGCACTGATCACGCGATCGCGTAGTGTTGAACGTTTGCCTTCCGCGATCGCGACCCTCTTCACGCGATCGCGTAGAACAAAATCATTGCCCAGTGAATTTAATCCCAAAACAGAACAGAAACGGGATAAAAATCCCATTTCTGTTCAACTCTCTTCTCCACAGCTCCTTGGACGATTTTTGAGCGATTCTTCATCAAACTTCTTGGGTAAGTGATTCTTAACTCCTTTTCTTCATTTTCCATCAATATTATTTGTATTCCTAAGCCTAAATAGGTGTAATGGGTAAAAAAACTAGAGAATTGAGTATAGTAAGGGTTTTCAAAGAATTTGCGATCTAGACTTCGTTTTGGAGTCGAACTTAAGAACAAATTGTATATTTGAACTCATGGATGATTGGGTGAACTTATTTTGGTTCGAAACTTGAGTTTTGATTATGTGGGCTCGGGGTCGATTTTTACTATTCCGGGCAGAATGTTGTAAAAATCATATTTAATAATATGAACTAGTTTGTTAAGTAGAATTTACGATATTAATTCAATTGTGTATATATACGATTGGATTGGAGCCAAATTTGAAAGGAAAATGCATTGCTACGGATTGAATCGTTCGTAAACTTTCGAGGTAAGTGTTTGTTCTATCCTAGTTTGAAGGAATAGGAATTTAGCTGTCTATTAATTGTTGATTAAGAGTTACTGGTGTCACCCTGGTAACGAAGATAAATTGTTGAAGTATTATTAATTATTGGTTCAAACCGGTAATTATAAATATTGTCGATGTAGAAATTATTGGTTAAATGCCGGTAATATATATATTTATGAATTGGGATCGTGTGGCGCGCCGACCACTTATATGATAAGAAATGGGATCGTGTGGCACGCCGACCACAAAGTGATTTGAAATCTTGGCATTGTTCATAGTTGCCGGTAGCCTATTGATATATTTGGGAGCGGGTGGTACGCCTACCACAAGGTATAATTTATTGATATCTATTTGGGTGCGGGTGGTACGCCTACCACAAGATATAACTAGCTGTTATAGATGGGAGCAGGTGGTACGGCTACCACGATATATGAAATGAAATAGAAATTGAGATATGAAAGTAAGATTTATTCTGTTGACTAGATTACTCTGGATATTATGAGTTATTGACTGTTATTTCAGAACAAAGTCTTTCATTATAAATGTTTTGTATATGTATATATATTGCAACTGTACAGGTTTATGTGGGTGACTGGCCTTAGTCTCGTCACTATTTCGCTGGGATAGGCCAGGCACTTACCAGCACATGGGGTCGGTTGTGCTGATACTACACTCTACGCTCTTTTTGTGTAGATACAGGTTACGGACAGCAGCAGCGGCAGTAGCGATTGTGGATATTCCGGCTACTGAGACTACGAGGTAGCCTTGCAGGCGTCCGCAGGACCCGTTGTCTCTTCTATCTATGTGTTTCATTATGTTATCTCATGTATTCGAGATAAACAACTTATATTTTCTTTCAGACAATTGTGTGTATTATTCTTAGAAGTTCGTGAGTATTGTGACACCAGTCTTGGGTAGTGTACCATGTTGGGTTTCTTTATCATATTTGATAAGATTGACTAAGTCTTCCGCTAAGTTTAATTATTCCGCTGTAATTTATATGTTCTTAATTTTAAAAGTCTTAATAAGAGTTTGGTAACTAATGGAAATGTAAGTAATATTTGGCTTGCCTAGCTTCCACTAGTAGGCGCCATCATGACTCCCGATGGTAGGAAATCCGGGTCTTGACAGTTGGTATCAGAGCACTAGGTTGCATAGGTCTCACAACTCACGAACAACCTTGGTAGAATATGAGGGATCGGTACGGAGACGTCTGTATTTATCCCTTAGAAGCTACAGAGTTAGGAAATTTTCACCTTCTCTTTCCTATCGTACGAGTTTGTTCATCAAATGTTAAGTTGAATTTCTACTCTTGTCTTCCCACGAATGGCGAAGGCATGCACCGCTTCTTCAGCCGACAATGGCACAGGTTGGTGATAGATCAACGATGCCTTCAGAAGCTTTACAGAGTTTCGGATAAGTTTCACCAAACTCTTCGCTATCTCCTTCAGTGGTGCATCTTTTGAGAACCCAAGATAATTTATTGATTGTTGCTATGAGAAATTGCAGAATGCGGGAATAGTTGAAAGCGAGAGGGTTAATTTTACTGTGTTTCGGGTAGCGAGTGAAGTAGTGGAAACATAATGTATTACTAGCCGGCTGTGATTTTAATGGACCTTGACATCGGGTTGATTTATTTGATGTTGTGAAGGATAATTATTGTGGACTATCAGATGTTGTGACTTTGACTTATATCCAAAAGGATGGAAATCCACTATTAGTGAATGGGCCGAATGGCCATGTGTTATGTCAGTTTTGGCTTGGAATGTATACATATGGTATGGAAAGGTTCCCCAAATAAATTATGCATGTTTGAGGCTTAGTACTCTGCAAGGGGTAAGAATCGGCCCAAAGAGTAATAAAGAGTATATGAGCAAAAGAGGTAACTGGTCGTCAATATTTGTGACGAGCATATGAAGAGGGCAGACCGACTATGCGACATTACCTACTCAATACTATTTGTAGAATTGTTTGGAGGAGTTACCTCCCTGACTCTTTGAAAGGTGTGGTATGGATGATCTGAACAATCATGCCAGGTTATTATGATAGTGTCCGAATATGTCGTTATGTCCAATAAGTTAGCTGAGCCTCAACGGAATTGTTGTGAATGTGGCAGATTGAAGAAATATAATTTACGAAGGAACTCAAGCTACGTGTCCGTTGTAGTCAATACTTAATTCACATGACCATCTTGGGTTAGAGGTCAGGATGTTTGAGGCGGAGGTGAGACTCCTAGAGGTGGAGATCTAGTTGTTGACATAATTTTTATGGTGTGACTGTGGTCACTACACCAGATGATGTTATCACATGTACAATCCTGATTGTTATAAAAGGAATATTTTTCCTCAATTTGATTTGATCTTTGAAGAATTGAGGCAAGTCCTCTTAATATGCTCCGCTCATGAGTGAGCTTCGAAATCATCAAATCTACTTATGTGAATACTCACCCTGTGCTATTAAATGGGGATAATTATCCCTATTATTATGTGTTGGTCACTAGGAATATTGATGAGGTCGAAAGTGACTTTATATTATTTACTACAATAGGAATTGATGCAATTCATGAAATAATTATTTTCAATGGTTAAATTGTATACCCTGTCGGTATGAGGGTTCTTTTATGCCGTGATACTCTTTGACGGACAATAGTTGAAAAGAAGAAAGAAAGGAAATGAAAAACATCAGTGGCACAATGTGCAAATACTTGTGATTTAGAGTGGAGGATGAGATCCTCAAAATTTTTGTATAACGTGAAAATATTTGTTTTAAAAACCGAGCTGCAAGCTGCGTTGAATTTTATATGAGGACAAGGTCCTGGTGGTGAAAAGTTTGTGTTTAAAATTTTCCCTTTTTGGAAAAAAAAATCTAGCACAATATCCTAAATTTGAGCCATGCGTGTTAGGATTATTTGACAATCCTTGCATAGTTTCTATTCATATCTAACCATTTCTATTTTGTAACCATGGAGTTATAGACTTTGAGAGGAGCACCAGCTACGAATAAATATGACTCATTAATTCGGGAAAGTAATCCTGAGGTCTCCATACCTCATTGTGAGTAAAGTGGGAGTTTTGGAATAAGATATTTGATAACAGGGTTAATTGACAATGTTGTAATTTAGGAACAACTCTTATGGCCAGAGTCATGAATATGTGCATACGTATGAGGTGTTCGTGCCTTATGTAGACTTATCGTTGTAGTCTTCATTGTTTCCATATTGACATACTCCCGCAGTCAGAAGGAGCATACGCAACATCTGAGAGTGGCTTTGCAAAAATCTGAAAAAAAAATAAATAGGCAACTATATGCCAAATTTTCGAAGTGTGAATTTTGGCTAAGTTCAGTTGCATTCCTGGGTCATATTGTGACGGCAGCAGGTATTCAAGTTGATCCGAAGATGATTAAGGTAGTCAAGAACTGGCCTAGACCGATATCAGCCACAGAGATTCGGAGTTTCTTGGGATTAGCGGGTTATTATCGTCGATTCGTAGAGGGGTTTTCATCTATGGCAACCCCACTGACTAGATTGACACAGAAAGGTGTTCAATTTGAATGATCAGATGAATGTGAGGCGAGCTTTCAAAAGCTCAAAATAACCTTGATCACAGCACTGGTAATGGTTTTACCCACATGTATGGGACCTTATACTGTTTATTGTGATGCTTCCCGTATTGGGCTTGGTGCAGTGTTAATGCAGGATGGCAAGGTTATTGCCTATGCTTCGAGGCAGTTGAAGATTCATGAAAAGAACTGTCCAGTGCATGATCTAGAATTTGCGGCGATTATTTACGCATTGAAGATCTGGAGGCATTATTTGTATCGCGTAGCATGTGAAGTATACACCGATCATAAGAATCTTCAGTATTTGTTTAAATAGAAAGAGTTGAATTTGAGGCAGAGGAGGTGCCTAGAATTGCTGAAAGATTATGATGTTACCATTTTATATCATCCGGGAAAAGTAAACGTGGTGACCGACGCTTTGAGTAGGAAGTCAGCCAGTGTGGGCAGTCTTGCTTATATTCCAGTCAATCAGAGGTCACTTGCTTTGAATGTTCAGTCCTTGGCCAACCGATTTGTGAGGTTGGATATTTCTGAGCCTAGTCGAGTACTAGCTTGCACGATCGCTCGCTCTTCATTATTGGAGCGTATCCGCGATCAAAATATAATGATTCTTATTTATGTGACCTTAGAGACACGGTTCAGCGAGGAGGTGCTAAACAGCTCACCTTAGATGTTGATGGGATCCCAAGGATGCAAGGGCGCATTTGTGTGCCAAATGTTGATGGGCTTAGAGAATTGATTCTAGAAGAAGCTCACAGTTCGCGGTATTCTATTCATCCAGGCGCAGCAAAAATGTATCAAGATTTGCGACAATATTATTGGTGGCGCAGAATGAAAAAGGATATTGTGGTATATGTGGCGCGGTGTCTAAATTGTCAGCAGGTTAAGTATGAACATCAAAGACCTAGCGATTTATTTCAGAGAATTGAACTTCCTGAATGGAAGTGGGAGCGATTCACGATGGATTTCATTTCTGGACTTCCGATGACTCGGAAAAAGTTTGATGATGTTTGGGTGATAGTTGATAGGCTGACCAAGTCAGCTCATTTTGTTCCTATTGCCACTACCTATTCATCCGAGAGGTTAGCTGAGATTTATATCGGGGAGATCGTTCGCCTTCATGGCGTGCCAATCTCTATTATTTCAGATCGAGGTGCACAGTTTACCTCACATTTCTGGAAGGCGGTGCAACGAGAGTTGGACACGCAAGTTCAGCTAAGTACAGCCTTTCATCCCCAGACGGATGGTCAGTCCGAGAGGACTATTCAGCTACTAGAAGATATGCTTCGGGCGTGTGTTATTGATTTTGGAGGTTCGTGGGATCAATTCCTGCCTTTGGCAGAGTGTGCTTATAATAATAGGTATCAATCGAGCATTCAGATGGCTCCTTATGAAGCCTTGTATGGTAGGCGGTGTCGTTCTCCGGTTGGATGGTTTGAACCGGGAGAAGTTCGGTTATTGGGTACGAATTTAGTTCAGGAGGCCTTAGATAAGGTCAATATTATTCGAGATATAGCTTTCATGATTGGGGAGCGAGTATTGCTCCGAGTGTCGCATTGCTCCGAGTGTCGCCTATGAAGGGCGTGATGAGATTTGGAAAGAAGGGCAAACTTAGCCCTAGGTTTATTGGCCAATTCGAGATTCTTGATCGTGTGGGAGAGGTGGCATATAAACTTGCCTTTCCACCTAGCTTATCAGCTGTACATCTAGTGTTTCATGTGTCCATGCTTCGAAAATATCACGGCGATCCGTCGCACGTGTTAGATTTCAGCACTGTCCAATTGGACAAGGATCTGTCATACGAGGAGGAGGAGGTAGCTATTCTAGATCGGGAGGTTCAATAGTTGAGGTCGAAGAGTTTTCCTTCTGTGCGAGTTCAGTGGAGAGGTCAGCCTCCTGAGGCATCGACCTGGAAGTCCGAGTTTGACATGCGAAGCCGATATCCTCATATATTCCCTGACACAAGTACTTCTTTCTTTTATCCGTTCGAGGACGAACGGTTGTTTTAGAGGTGGAGAATGTGACGACCCAAAGGGCCATCACTTGTTTTATTAATCATTTCGAGCTTCTGATGTCTTGAAAACTTCATTTATAGTTACCTCGATTTGCGTACGTAGTTCGGGCACGAAGCTGGAAAATTTTTATGTTGAAATATGTGAAATATGTGAAAAATTTGAAGAATTTTGATATTAATATTGATATGGTTGACTTTGGTCAACATTTTTGGTAAACGGACCCGGACCCGTGATTTGACGGTCTCAGAAAAATCCGTAGAAAAATATGGAACTTGGGCGTATGCCCGGAATTGAAATCCGAGGTCTAGAACCCCGGTAAAAGAATTTTTCTATTAAATTGTTTTCTAAAAATGTTTAAGGAAAATGAAACTGAATTTTGATTAAAAACTATAGGTATCGGGCTCGTATTTTGGTTCTGACGCCCGGTACAGGTCATATATGTTGGTTAAGCACTTCCTGTAAAGTTTGGTTGAAAACGGACGTCGTTTGACGTGTTTCGACCTTAAATTGGAAATTTTGGAAAGTATGAAATTTGAAAGAATTCTTGAGTTTTAAGGCTCAATTCATTGATTTTGATGTTATTTTAGCAGTTTGATCGCGCGAGCAAGTTCGTATGATGTTTTGAGTTAGTGTGCATATTTGGTTTGGAGCCCCAAGGGCTCGGGAGTGTTTCGCAGGTGGTTCAGGATGTTTTTGGACTTAGGAAACTGGCAGATTTTCTGCAATATTTACACAGACATTTTACTCTATGCGATCGCGGCCTTGTACACGCGATCGCACTGCCTTGTCAAATTACTCAACGCGATCGCAGCCGTCTGCACGCGGTCGCGTAGCTTCCTGTTCTTCTTCAACGCGATCGCAGCCATCTGCATGCGATCGCGTAGCTTTCTGTTCTCCTTCAATGTGATCGCGACCCTGTTCACGCGATCGCGTAGTATAAACAAGCCACCCCAGCGAAATTCTTCTACGCGATCGCAGCACTGACCACGCGATCGCGTAGTGTTGAACGTTTGCCTTCCGCGATCGCGAACCTCTTCACGCGATCGCGTAGAACAAAATCGTTGCCCAGTGAATGTAATCCCAAAACAGAACAGAAACGGGATAAATCCCATTTCTGTTCAACTCTCTTCTCCACAGCTCCTTGGACGATTTTTGAGCGATTCTTCATCAAACTTCTTGGGTAAGTAATTCTTAACTCCTTTTCTTCATTTTCCATCAATATTATTTGAATTCCTAAGCCTAAATAGGTGTAAATGGGTAGAAAAACTAGAGAATTGAGTATAGTAAGGGTTTTCAAAGAATTTGCGATCTAGACTTCGTTTTGGAGTCGAACTTAAGAACAAATTGTATATTTGAACTCATGGATGATTGGGTGAACTTATTTTGGTTCGAAACTTGAGTTTCGATTATGTGGGCCCGGGGCCGATTTTTACTATTTCGGGCAGAATGTTGTGAAAATCATATTTAACAATATGAACTAGTTTGTTAAGTAGAATTGATGATATTAAATCAATTGTGTATAGATACGATTGGATTGGAGCCAAATTTGAAAGGAAAAGGCATTGCTACGGATTGAATCGTTCGTAAACTTTCGAGGTAAGTATTTGTTCTATCCTAGTTTGAAGGAATAGGAATTTAGTTGTGTATTAATTGTTGATTAAGAGTTACTGGTGTCACCCTGGTAACGAAGATAAATTGTTGAAGTATTATTAATTATTGGTTCAAACTGGTAATTATAAATATTGTCGATGTAGAAATTATTGGTTAAATGCCGGTAATATATATATTTATGAATAGGGATCGTGTGGCGCGCCGACCACTTATATGATAAGAAATGGGATCGTGTGGCACGCCGACCACAAAGTGATTTGAAATCTTGGCATTGGTCATAGTTGCCGGTACCCTATTGATATATTTGGGAGCGGGTGGTACGCCTACCACAAGGTATAATTTATTGATATCTATTTGGGAGCGGGTGATACGCCTACCACAACATATAACTTACTGTTACAGATGGGAGCGGGTGGTACGCCTACCACGATATATGAAATGAAAAAGAAATTGAGATATGAAAGTAAGATTTATTCTGTTGACTAGATTACTCTGGATATTATGAGTTATTGACTGTTATTTCAGAACAAAGTCTTTCATTATAAATGTTTTGTATATGTATATATATTGCAACTGTACAGGTTTATGTGGGTGACTGGCCTTAGTCTCGTCACTATTTCGCTGGGATAGGCCAGGCACTTACCAGCTCATGGGGTCGGTTGTGTTGATACTACACTCTGCGCTCTTTTTGTGCAGGTACAGGTTACGGACAGCAGCAGCGGCAGTAGCGATTGTGGATATTCCGGCTACTGAGACTATGAGGTAGCCTTGCAGGCGTCCGCAGGACCCGTTGTCTCTTCTATCTATGTGTTTCATTCTGTTATCTCATGTATTCGAGATAAACAGCTTATATTTTCTTTCAGACAATTGTGTGTATTATTCTTAGAAGTTCGTGAGTATTGTGACACCAGTCTTGGGTAGTGTACCATGTTGGGTTTCTTTATCATATTTGATAAGATTGACTAAGTCTTCCGCTAAGTTTAATTATTCCGCGGTAATTTATACGTTCTTAATTTTAAAAGTCTTAATAAGAGTTTGGTAACTAATGGAAATGTAAGTAATATTTGGCTTGCCTAGCTTCCACTAGTAGGCACCATCATGACTCCCGATGGTGGGAAATCCGGGTCGTGACATAAATAGTTTGAATTTACTGGGTATAAAGTGAGATTTTCCCTTTTTTAAAATGTTTAAAGATGGGCTAACTTTATAAAGATAATATGGTTTATTTTTTAATAAGATTGGGTCCAAATTAGAATTCTTAAAATAGGAGAATTTTCTTGTAATTGATTACCTTCAAACAAAAACTACAACGGAAACGTAAAATGTGGCTTTTGTTAACATTCAACTATTACAAGTGTTCCATTGCAATGAGTTACGTGTTATTTGGCATGTAGATTTATGTTTTGTTTGTAATAATGACACATAAATAAAACGTGAATATGGTTGAATTTGAATCCTTCCACTTCTCTTCTTTGTCTTTTTGTGTCTCTTTTTGATTTTATTTTTTTTGGTCGAAATTGTTTTTATTTTCTTTCTCCCACTAGAGTGGGTATATATATTTGATTACTTTTACTACTTTTTAAATACATATTTGATAATTTGGTAAAATGGAAAAATTATTCTACGCGAATATAATGCAGTGATTTTTTTCTCACGCGTTTTGGTAGTTGAAGACTCTAGTTATACAATTGATTTACTCCCTCTGTCCCATTTAGGTTTAGCTTATAAATTTTTTCCAAATGAAATTTTTTTTGCGCGTGGGCAGGTAGGTGTGGGTAGTGCATAAATTTGAAATTGCAAAAAAAAAACAAAAAAATAAAGGTAAAACAATATTTTTTGCGCGTGGGGAGGGGGGCTGGAGGGTAGTAGGGGTGGGTGGTGACGGAAAAACTGAAATTTGAAAAAAAAAATTCTTTTTTGTGATAAGGGGTGGGGTGGATTGGTGGAGGTGGGGAAGGTTGAGAAGGAGCTTTGGAAAATGTTTTTCTTTCTTTTGATAAAGAAAATATTTTCCTTCAATGAGAGGAAAATATTTTCCAAAACATTTAAGTCAACCAAACATGAAAAAATTGGAAAATATTTTTCGAAAAATATTTTTCTTCGTACCAAACACACCCTAAATTTCGAACTTTCATGCATCAAACTATCATTAAAAATAAAACAAGAGAATCAAATTGATAATCTATCAATCTAATAATAGAATTGCTTAAGTTTTCAAATGAAGAAAACAATTGTTTAAATGAATGAAAATTGCTCCTTTTTTTTCTTTTGTCGAATTACTTCTTGCTCTCCTTCTCTATTTTATTTGACCTATAAGAAACAATTACTCTATCATTAATAGAAGTTAGGTGTTTGATGCTTATAATATCTGACTAAACACTTCCATTTCAAAGCACACGAAACTGCAAATTTCACCGAATTTTGTAGATGATATGTAAATAAATAACTTGGGATGAATATAAGAGTTTTTGTGCATGATCATTTTTATTAAGTATTAAAATATAAACATTATATTTCTTTTTTTAATGTTTAAAGATGGTGTAACTTTATTAAGTTCATCCGCTTTGTTTTTGTTTGAATTCATAAATAAGATGGGTTCAAATTTGAATTCCTAAAATAGGAGATTTTCTTACAACTGATTACCTTAAAACAAAAAACTATAACAGAAACATAAAATGTGGCTTTTGTTCAAACTCAACTATTACAAGTGTTCCATTGCAATGAATTACGTGCTATTTTGCATGTAAATTTGTTTTTTTTTTTTGTGTGTGTAATAATGACACATAAATAGAACGTGAATAAGGTTGAATCCTTCCACTTTTGTTCTTTGTCTTCTTGATTTTCTTTCTTCCTGGGTATATTTGATTACTTTTACTACTCCTTAAATACATATTTGATAATTTGACAAAATGGGAAAATTGTTTATATGCGAATATAATGCCGTTATTTTTTACTTCTCGCTTTTCGGTATTTGAAGACTCTACTCATGCAATTATTTTATTCCCTCCGACCCATTTTAATTGTTGCTTTATACAAAAAAAAATAATATCCATAAATAATTGTCACCAATCACCATATGAATTCAACATTAAATTTGACAATTGTGCTCAATTGTACCCTTATTATTAAGGAAATAGTAGTTCTTTTTTAATAGTACTCAATTCTCAACAAGTATGCAATATGGATAACTTAGTAATACATTGTATATATTATTTTCTTAATGGAGGTTTAAAAAAAAAAAAAAACTAAAGCAGAACTTGGATTTCGGGTATTTTAGTTAGATTGCATTTGGATTTTCAAAATAGAAACACTTTAATCGCTACAATTAAATAAGTAATTATCCCATAAATTTCACTCCATGTTTGTGTAATTTGAAATGTTACACTTACTTCCTGTAACGATCCGGTCGGTCGTTTTGAGAGTTATAGCCCCGATTCCCTATATACTGCATTCCCAGTGCATGTTGTTGCTTATGTGACTTGCCTTGTTTTTGGTTTCGGAGTGTTTTTGGAAAATATAGTCTTTAAATGGAAGCTTAAGCTTTAGAATTTTGACCGTAGTCAGAATAGTGTGAAGAGGACTTCGGAATGGAGTTTCATTGGTTCTGTTAGCTCCGTTGGGTAATTTTGGACTTACGAGTGTGTTAGGATCATGTTTTGGAGGTCCATAAAAAATAGGCTTGAAATAGCAAAAGTTGAATTTTTGGAGATTTTGATTGGTAGAGGACTTTTCGATATCAGGGTCCGATTCTGATTTTGGAAGTTAGAATAGGTTCTTAATGTTGAATATGACTTGTGTGCATAATTTGGGGTCAATTGCACGTGCTTTGATAGATGTTGGGCATCAGTTGTAGAAATTTAAAGTTTCAAGTTCATTAAGTTTTAATCGGAGTGTGATTCATGTTTTTAGCGTTATTTGATGTAATTGGAGGGCATGACTAAGTTTGTATGGTATTTTAGAACTTTTTGGTATATTTGGTTGAACTCCCGGGGGCCTCGGATTGATTTCAGATGCTTAACGGATTAAAAATTTGACTTGTGCTATTGCTGAAGTCTTCAGGCATCCAGTGTCTTCGCACTTGAGGGTTCGGAGACCGCAGGGTGGGCGCACGTGCTAGAGAAGTGTCGTAAGTGTGGCCTAGTAGAGATGGTCTGTGGACGCAGGTGCGAGAAGTGATCTACATCTGCGTAACCGAAAATGCGGAGGATTGACCGCAGAAGCGGATTCCGGGATTTATGTGCAATCCGCACCTGCGATGGAAATTCCGCAGGTGCAGCATCCGCATATGCGACTAAGAGCTCGCAGGTGCGAACTCGCTAGTTAGAAAAGGGCCAAGTTCTAGGGTTTTATCCCTTTTCAAATTTTGGGACTTTGAGAGCTTAGATTGGGCGATTATTTGAGGGATTTTCAGACAAAAAATTTGGTTAATAATTCTTAACTCCTTTATGGTTATATTCTACTAATGTATGGTTGATTTCATCGTTTAATTTCGAAATTGGGTTGAAAATTTTGGGAAAATGGGAAGAAGTTCTTCAACAAAGATTTTGGATTTTGATTGATATTTTCACTTCAAATTTGGATAATTTTGGTACGAGTGAACTTGTGAGTAAATGAGCGTTCATATTTTGTGACTTTTACTCGATTCCGAGATGTGATCCCGGGGGAAACTTTTTAAGGCGATTTTCTAATTTCTTGCTTTTGTTTTTATTTCATTAACTAGATTAGTTTTTTATAGTTATATTTATGTTATGTAATTCATTTTGGCTAGTTTCGGTCATTTTGAGTCGGATATTCGTGGAAAAGACATTGTTATCGATTGATTGTGCTTGGTTCGAGGTAAGCGGCTTTTCTAACCTTGTGTAAGGGAAATACCCTTAGGATTTGGTGTTGTTATGATACGTGAACACCGTGTACACGAGGTGACGAGTGGGTACATGAGTTATTTTTTGACAAGCATAATTTTTACTAAGCAATAACATGTTTTCATTTTATTTAAGTATTCTAGCATGTGTAGTTATCCTGCTAGCCTAGAATAACATGTCTAGTTGTCTTAATTGCTTTATTCTTTGTAGCTTGTTTAGTGGATTCCTGCTTCTTTTCGTGACTTGTACTTAGTTTAAATCATAGAATTTCTTGTTGTAACTGTTATCTTCATTTTGTTTAAGCTTTATATATAGTTTGGGACTACGGGAAGGCATTCCGGGAGTTTCTCATGCACATTTACTTTTGAGACTACGAGGAAGTTCCTCGAAAGTTCTCCGTGTATATTTACTTTTGATACTACGAGACAGTACTTGTCACGACCCGGATTTCCCACCATCGAGAGTTATGATGGCGCCTACTAGTGGAAGCTAGGAAAGCCAATTCTTACTTACATTTCTATTAGTTACAAATCTCTTTTTAAAACTTTAAATAAAAATATGCAATTAAAACGGAATAAATAAATTTAGCGGAAGACTTAGAAAATTTTACTAGATACGATACAGAAACCCAAACATGCTGCACTATCCAAGAACTGGTGTCACAATACTCACGAACTTCTAAGAATCATACACATAACCGTCTAAAAGAAATATAAACTGTTTATCTCGAATACATGAGATAACAGACTTAAAAGCAACGATAGAGGAGACAACAGTTCATGCGGACGCCTGCAAGACTACCTCGAAGTCTCGGTGATCAAAATATCAACAATCGTGCTACTGCCACGGCTGCTTTCCATAATCTGTATCTGCGCAAAAAGAGCGCAGAGTATATTATCAGCACAACCGACCCCATGTGCTGGTAAGTGCCTGGCCTATCCCGGCGAAGTAGTGACGAGGCTAGGCCTAGACACCCACATAAATATGTGCAGTTGAAATGCATACATATACAATAAAATAGCAGGAAACATTATTGAACTTTTATAAGGCAAAGAACATGTTCTGAAGTAGCAACCAACAATATATATTATCAGAAATAATATGAATCAATGCAATAAAATTCACTTTCGTGTCTCGATTCATTTTTATTTCGTATCTTGTGGTAGGCGTACCACTCACTCCCAATTTAATAATAGGCTATCGACAACTATGGCCAATGCCAACAATCATATAACTTTGTGGTCGGCGTGCCACACGATCCCATTTCTTTAATATATATAAGTTGTTGGCGTGCCACACGATCCCAATTCTTTAATATATATTACTGGCATTGAACCAATAATCTCTGATCTACAATATGTATATAAATGTATTACCGGTATTAAAGCAATAATCTTCAATTTCAACAACATTTATATTACCGGTGTAAAACCAATAATTTTGTAATTCAACAATATTTATATTACCGGTGTAAAACCAATGAATAATAACTATTGAAAAATATATGTATGTTACCAGTGTGACCCCAATAAACTTTAATCAACAATTTATATATATTACCGTTATGAAATAATTCCTTTCGTATAATCACATAACATTAATAGGAATTTAATCCATTTAAGACCCACAGTCATGCTCGACCCCTAACCTATAGATACTCGTCACCATTCCTATACATCGGATACAACATATAACAATTAGCACATAAACTCAATTCCTATTCCCTCATGCTAGGATAGATCAAACACTTACCTCGAATAACCGCGATATCAAGTGGAAACCAAGCCTTGCCACAAGTATCCGACTCCAAATGGCTCAAATCTATTCAATTAGATTGCATAATGTGAATAATAATTCAATTAATTGATTCTACAATTAAATTCTAAGCTAATATGCGAAATTATGTAAAATGACCAAAATACCCCTCAGACCCCACGTCTCGGAATCGGGTAAAATTTATATTTCCAGAAACCTCGCACTCTCACGAGTCTAACCATATAAAAATCTTTCAAACCGGAGGTCAAATGCCCCCTCAAACCCAATAGTTTGGTCTATAAACTTTCACCCAATTTTCATTCAAGAATCCGAAATTTAAAGATGAAATCGTGATTAGATTAGTTGGTATTAAGCATAAAAGAGTATAGAATTGTTACCTAATCGATGCCCGCGAAAATCTTTCAAAATCTCTCCCAAAGCCGAGCTCTATAAGTCAAAAATGGTGAAAGTGGGCCATTTCCTGAATTTAAGGTCTCTGCCCAGGACAATTTTCCGCTTCCGCGGAAAATTTTCCGCTTCCGTGCAATTTTCCGCTTCCGCGGATATTTTCCGCTTCTACGGTTATGACAGCAACCAACACTTTCTCGAAACGGAAATGAACATAAGTCCCTCATATGATGTCCAAATTCGATGATTCTTTTTGCTATAACACCGAAATTACGATACGGATCTAATAGTTCAATAATAATTTAATTTGAGATAATTTAATTATTGTGTTACCCCTTTATGTCCAAATATACGGCTTTAACACATCAAATAAGAGTGCGATACAACCCGAAACACACCCGAGGCCCTCGGGACCTGAACAAAAAGCACCAACACATCTTAATACATTATTAAAACTTGTTCCATTCCTCAAAATACCTCAAACAACATCAAAACCATCAAATTACATCGAATTCAAGCCTAAATTCTTCTAAAACTTTCAAAACACGCATTCGATAAAAAATCCAACCAAACAATATCCGAATGACCTGAAATTTTGCACACATATCCCAAATCACCTACCGAAGCTACCGTAGCTCTCGAAAATCCATTCTGACTCCCGGATCAAAATCTCACCTATCAACAGAAAATCGCCAAAATACTAACTTCACCAATTCAAGCTTAAATTAGCTACGGACTTTCAAAATACACTCCCAACACGCTCCCAGCCCCGAAATCACCTAACGTAGAGAACAAAACCATCGGATTTCCATTCCGAGGTTGTCTTCACACTGCTCGGAATATGGGCTATTTTTCAACTGTTAATCTCTCATTTAGGGACCAAGTATCCCAAAACACTCTGAATCCTAATATCGAACATTCCGGAAAACCAAAATAGTAGAA
This sequence comes from Nicotiana noctiflora, assembly GCA_032618575.1. NCBI lineage: Eukaryota > Viridiplantae > Streptophyta > Magnoliopsida > Solanales > Solanaceae > Nicotiana > Nicotiana noctiflora. The sequence continues at coordinate 3,873 of JASVEL010002465.1, read as the reverse complement.
ATGAACTTAGAGAAAGTAGTTAATAGGGGTTCGGGGCATAAATTCTGAAAACGACCGGCCGGGTCGTTACATCCTCCCACGCTTGAACATTCGTTCGTCCTCCAATGAGCATAAAGATATACCTGGAGGAGCGAAAAGGTGAGGATATCAGTTGCGCATATCCCGCTAAGTCTCCCAAGTCACCTTGTCAACCGGCTGGCCTCACCATTGAATGGTTATAGAAGCTATATCCTTGGACCTGAGCTTTCGGACCTGCCTGTCGAATATTACCACTGGCCCCTCAACATAGGATTGATCCTTGTCCAATTGGACTGAGCTGAAATCCAACACATGCGACGAGTCCCTATGATAACTGCGGAGCATCGAGACATGAAGTACCGGATGAACTCCTGTCAAGCTGGGAGGTAGTGCAAGTTCATAAGAAACTTCTCCAACGCGCTTCAATATCTCAAAAGGGCCAATAAACCTTAGACTCAAGTTCCTTTTATTCCCAAATCTCATAATTCCCTTTATAGGCGTAACATGAATCACGACCTTATCTTCTACCATATCGGAACCATCACGAACTTTCCAATTCGCATAACTATTTTGCCTGGACAAGGATATACAGAGTCTATCCTAAATAACTTTAAACTTTTCCAAAGTATTCTAAACCAAGTTTATGCCCAATAATCTAACCTCACCGGACTCAAACCAACCCACCGAGTCTTCGGTTCTAATAATTAACTTGCTCACACTTGGGGCACTGAGCTAAAATTCCGACTAGGCTATGAAAGATCCAACCTCACAACTGGCTGACAAAGGCCTGAATATCCATTGCCATAGGCCTCTTGATATTGGTAGGTAAGTCAAACTTCCCAAACTCTCTGCCCGGTGACTTAAAGCATCAGCCACTATATTAGCTTTTGCTCAGGTGATACAAGATATAGATGTCATATTTTGTACCACAACTCTAACCACCCTCTGGAACACAAATTTAGATCGAACCAAATATCCTCATTCGATACCACGTGGCCTAAGAATGTCGTATAATACATCTAGAACTCACATTTTGAAAATTTTGCATGTAATTTCTTTTCTCTCAGATTCTGAAGCACTGTCCTCAGGTGCTGCTCATGATCTTCCCGACTCCGAGAATACACCACAATTTCATCAACAAAGACAATAAAAAAGGGTAAAAATATTTCCAAAATACTCTGTGCATCAAATGCACAAAAACTGTTGGGGCATTAGTAAGCCCACATGACATACATGGAACTCATAATGATCATATTGAGTCCTGAAGAAAATCTTCAGGATAGCTGGCTCCCGAACATTCAACAGATGGTAGCCTGAGCATAAGTCAATCTTAGAAAATACACGTGCGCCTTGAAGCTAGTCAACAAATCATCAGTATGAGGCAGAAGATAGCGGTTATTCACTATAGCCTTGTTAAACTGGCGATAATCAATACACATACGCATGGAACTATCATTATTTTTCACAAACAAGATAGGAGCACACCAGGATAATACACTGGGCCAAATAAACTCATTTTCAAGAAAATTCCTACAACTGATCCTTCAACGTAACTGAAGGTTTCACCTCATCTTTAGTCCATAACCTTATGACAGGACCAAATCTTCAAAATCAGCCATTCGTCATAGGATCTGAATTCCACACCATCACACTGCATTAGTCTTATTTCAACACACTTAAACTTTTAATAATGCTTAAATACTTTGAAATTGTTTCTCCGGGTTGTTACATTCTCCCCCACTTAGGGTCATTCATCCTCAAATACACGATATAACTTATCTCTTTCTTCACACATCGAATTGTCTCAAATTATTCTAACTCCCAAAATTTTCAGAAATTTCGGTAGAGCCTCCTGTGACGACCTGGCCCGTTGTCATGGGAATTACCACCCCGTTATGTTGTAATTTCATGTTTCATGCTTTTATATCAGTGTTAGAGTCTATTGAGTGATTTAGGAGTGATTTGGATTGAAAATGAGGCATATAGCTTTTTTGAAGGAGACTGGAATAAGGAAAATCAACCCAGAGTTGACTATGTGGTTAGAGGGCTCGGAATCGGATTCCGATGATTCGGTTAGTTCCGGGAGGTGATTTGTGACTTAAGGGAGCGATCGGAATTGAATTTGGAGGCCCGGTGTAGAAATAGGCTTGAATTGGCTAAGGTTGAATTTTGGCGAAATCCGAACGGTAGGTGAGATTTTGATCCGGTAGTCGGAATGGAATTCCGACAGTTGCAGTAGCTCCGTTAGGTGATTTTGGATGTGCCTGCAAAATTTCAGGTCATTCGGACGTCGTTTGGTCGGGTTTTTGATTGAATGTGTAATTCGGAATGTTTTAAGGAATTTAGGCTTGAATTTGATGAGAATTATGGGTTTTGGTGTTATTAGACGTGTTTTGAGGATTGGAACAAGTTCGAATAAGGTATTAAGATGTGTTGGTGTGTTTGGATGAGGTCCCGGGGGCCTCGGGGTGTTTTTGGATGGTTAAACGGGAGAAAAATGTGGAAAATTGCAGGACTTGTGTTCTGGTTCTGTGGTTTTCGCTCCCGCGGAAATGGGGGCGCAGGAGCGAGTCCGCAGGAGCGGACAAGAAGGCGCAGAAGCGGGCTAGACCGCTGAAGCGGAGCCTGGTCCGCAGGAGCGGCTTCGCTGAAGCGAGTGGGCGATCGCAGAAGCGGTCTTGAGGCGTGCTGGGGAAGTCCGCAGAAGCGGGTGATTGATCGCATAGGAGAGTCCGCAGGAGCGGACTCTTGGTCGCGAAAGCGGAACATTCCGCAGGAGCGGAAGTATTTCCGCAAAAGCGGACCCGCAGGAGCGGTCCGTGTATTGCAGGAGCGGAAATGGCCAAATAGGGCCTGGGTTCGCAGAAGCGACCAATTGGTCGCAGAAGCGGTTCCGCAGGGGCGGAATTTTATCCGCAGAAGCGAAAATCGCTGTGAGTTAAGTGTATCCGAAGTTAGAAAAATTTCAGAACATTTCACACATTTGGGTCTCGGCTTTAGAGGCGATTTGGGCGATTTTGAAGAGAAACTCAAGGGAAATCATCAGGTAATCAACTATGGACTTAAACTATGATTAGTATTGGTAATATTATGCAATTATATCATGAAAATGGAGGAATTTGGGGTAATTTATGGAGGATTTAGCCCTAGGCTTGAACTTTAGAAAATCAAGGTTTTGAATGGGCAAATGGAGTCCGAATTTGGTAAAATTGATATGCTTAGACTCGTATTGAGATGAGGGTTCCGAATATGTGACTTTCGTGATTTTTCGATAAGCGTACCGAAAGTCGGGTTTTGACAACTTTGGGAATTTTTATGTAAATTGAGTTGTATTGATTGGGTGTAGTCCCATTGGCCTAATTTATTGTATTTCTACTGTATTGGATCAGATTCTACGCGTGCGGAGCTTGATTCTCGTGGAAAGGGCATTGCAGAATAGTCGTCGCGCTGTATTGAGGTGAGTAATAGATGTGGGTGATGACCAGCAGGTTCGAAACCCCGGTATACCACTTTGTGACGCTGTATAGCGGCGAGACACGCACACTCTCGAGAGTGCGGGGTCGATCATGAACTAGAGACTATATATTAGTCCGACCTGTTGATACTGTATTATTGGCTATTCTCGAGCCGTTGAACCCCTTCTTGGGCGGTTGAGTATACTTGTGGGCCGTGAGCGAGTTATTGGATCCCGCGAGGATCGTTATCATTGTCTTATCATATAGACATGCTAGTTTCCTACTAGTCCGCGCTATTTCTGTTATTATGCTAATTCCAATCTCCGGAACTTGATATTACTGGTTTTCCAACCGAAAAATGATAAAAGAGTTTTCAAAAACTACTTTTGAGCCTCGCGAG
>JASVEL010002464.1:0-68235 GCA_032618575.1 Nicotiana noctiflora | reverse complement strand
AGTAGTGGATCGGGCTGCACGCCGCAGCGAGATATATGTTGGATCGGACTGCACGCCGCAGGAATATCTCTATGAGATGTGCTTGGGCTGTAGGAGCCCTCCGGAGTCTGAACCCCCACAGTGAGCACGGGTACCCAAAATTGGAGTCGGGCTACGCGCCGTAGCGGTCATATCATGCATTGCATTGCATTTAGCTACATCTCCTAGCTGTTATGCTATTTATTGGTATTTGTTGGTACAGGTACAGTGAATATTGATTCTATGACAGGGTAGCTGATTATAGTTTTACATAGTGCTTTATTGCGGATTTCTTATCTGCGCTGTCTTACCCTTGTTTATTACCACTGAGTCTGGCAGTACTCATTTTACTCCCCGCACCTTGTGTGCAGATCCAGGTACCTCTCAGCAGTGATCCAGTAGCTGTGCGAGGCGACATTTGTGGATATTCGAGGTAGCTGCAGAGTTCGCAGGACCCGATATTCCTTCTTATTGTCTTGATTTTGTATTGACTTTTCCTTCCGCACTTGGTATCTTGTAAACCTTTATACACTCATGTTCGGTAGAGGCTCGTGACTCTTGACCTTCGGTCCATGGGAGTTGATGTATTATGGGACTTGGTTCCCGTTTTCGTTATATGTATATTGTTATTTCGTGAATTAATATGCCTAAATGGGCTAAAGTGAGCTTCAGCTCCGTGGTTGATATTGATTGGTCGGGCTGGCTTAGCAATGTGTGGCGCCATCACGACCGGATTTGGGGTCGTGAGAAGTTGGTATCGAGCCTAGGTTTACTAGGCCTCGTGAGTCTTGAGCCGGTTGGTAGAGTCTTGTGGATCGGTACGGGGACGCTTGTACTTATCCTCGGGAGGAGCTGCGAACCTTTAGGAAAACTTCACTTTTCTTGAACTATGTCGTGCGATCTTGTTGTTCTGAGAACTGAACTTCTATATTCTATTCTCTCGCGGATGGCGAGAACGCGAGCATCGGGACGAGGTGGACGACCTCCATTGCCAACCTGTTAGAGGCCGTGGGCACGGTCGTGCTAGAGTTAGAGGTAGGGCGGCGAGACGAGTGCCGGCTGACCCGCTGTTGTACCGGTTCGGGAGCGGCCCCGGTGGTTGATGCTCGGCGGCCCGAGTTCGGGGCCGGACTATATCTATTGATATCCCTGGTCTTCGGGAGACTCTTGCTCGGATATTATCGGTGTGTTCCGGTTTGGCTCGGGTAGTTTCGGCTACCGCTACGGTAGCGACATCTCGGTCGAGGGGTGGTCGGCGGACCCCTGCGGCTCGCACGCCGACCCGGTTGTTCGGGGACTTCGGATGCCGGAGGCGGTCCCCGCTCGGGTGGTTGCACCGGTTATTCCTCCGACTGCACCAGCTCCGGCTCCGGAGCATATGGTTCAGGTTATGCCCGATGACGAGCGGCGTCGTCTTGAGAGATTTGGTTGACTTCAGCCACCCCATTTCAGTGGCGTTAAGGGCGAGGATGCCCAGGGTCTCTTGGATAAGTGTCAGAAGATGCTGCGTACGGCTGGTATTCTTGAGTCCAGCGGAGTTTCATTTACTACATTTCTGTTCACTAGTCAGGCATTTGATTGGTGGGAGGAGTTTGAGAGGCGTAGGCCTGCAAGAGCATCACCTCTGACATGGCAGCAGTTCTCTACTCTCTTTCTAGAGAAATATGTACCTCAGTCTCGTCGCGAGGAGCTACGTTGCCAGTTCGAGTGGTTGATTCAGGGCGACATGTCTGTGACCCAGTATGAGCTTAGATTCACTCAGTTGGCTAGGCATGCCACATGGATGATCCCCACTGATAGGGAGAGGATCAGGAGGTTCATTGATGGCCTCAACTACTCTATCCGTATTCTTATGACCGGCGAGCGAGTTCTGTCATCATCGTTTGAGCAGGTAGCCGATATGGCACGCTCCATTGAGGCGGATCGTCGCCGAGAGAGAGGACCGGGAGGCCGAGAGGCCTCGTGGTTCGGGAGTTTCGGTGGTGCTCTATCTAGAGGGCATTCCCAGCAGAGCGGAGGTTCTTATGGTCGTGGTCGACAGGGGTTTCAGCAGGGTCAGTCATCACTTAGTGCCCTCCCAGCCCAGAGTGCAGCACCTACTTCTTCAGCCCAGGGTTCTTCTGCGGCGAGGGGTTCCCTTCAGTACCCTTCTCCGGCACCGGGTGCATGTTATGAGTGTGGTGAGTTTGGTCACATGAGGAGACAGTGCCCTCGACTCCATAGGGACAGGACTCAGCAGAGGGATCAGCCCTCCTCTTCAGCACCATCTCAGGCTAGTAGAGGTGGAGGTCAGTCTTCTCGTGGTCACCCCAGAGGCGAGGAGAGATCTGGTGGAGGCGAGGCACGGTTCTATGCACTTCCTGACAGGCGTGATGCAGTTGCCTCCGATGCACTGATTACATGTATCATTTCTGTCTGTCACAGAGATGCCTCTGTTCTATTTGATCCAGGGTCCACATATTCTTACGTGTCCTCTTATTTTGCACATTATTTGGGTGCGACTCGTGGTAGTCTTGATTTGCCTGTTCATGTATCCACCCCGTGGGTGATACGATCATTGTGGATCATGTCTATAGATCCTGTGTTATATCTATTGGGGGTCTGGAGACCCAGGCAGATTTGTTATTGTTGGGTATGGTGGACTTTGATGTTATATTGGGTATGGAGTGGTTGTCTCCGTACCATGCTATATTGGACTGTCATGCTAAGACAGTTACGTTGGCCATTCCTGGTATTTCTCAGATCGAGTGGCGGGGTTCGACCGATTTCGTCCCTAGCCGTGTTATTTCGTTCTTAAAAGCTCAGAAGATGGTTGAAAAAGGGTGTTTATCGTACTTAGCTTTTGTGAGAGATGTGGGAGCTGAGTCTCCTAGCATTGATTCTTTACCTGTTGTGAGGGACTTTCCAGATGTATTTCCCTCAGACCTGCCGGGCATGCCACCGGACAGGGATATTGATTTTGGCATTGACTTGGTGCCGGGCACTCGGCCTATATCCATTCCTCCTTATCGGATGGCACCAGCTGAGTTGAAAGAACTGAAAGAGCAACTTCAGGAGCTTCTGGATAAGGGTTTCATCCGCCCTAGTGTGTCTCCGTGGGGTGCACCGGTATTATTTGTTAAAAAGAAAGATGGTTCCATGCGGATGTGTATTGATTATAGGCAATTGAACAAAGTGACGGTGAAGAACAAGTACCCTCTACCGCGCATAGATGATTTGTTTGATCAGTTACAGGGTGCGAGGGTGTTTTCTAAGATCGATCTTCGTTCGGGCTATCATCAGCTGAAGATCGGGGACTCGGATATTATGAAGACTGCATTCAGGACCCGATATGGTCACTATGAGTTTCTTGTGATGTCTTTTGGGCTGACCAACGCCCCAGCATCATTTATGCATCTGATGAACAGTGTGTTCAGGCCTTATTTGGATTCATTTGTGATTGTGTTCATTGATGACATTCTAGTCTACTCCCGTAGTCGGGAGGAGCATGCTCAGCATTTGAGTATTGTGTTGCAGAGATTGAGAGAGGAGAAGCTATATGCTAAATTCTCCAAGTGCGAGTTTTGGCTCGAGTCCGTAGCATTTCTGGGACATGTGGTGTCTCGTGATGGTATTCAGGTTGATCAGAAAAAGATAGAGGCGGTGCAGAGTTGGCCTAGACCGTCCTCAGCTACAGAGATCGGGAGTTTTCTTGGCTTGGCGGGGTATTATCGCCGGTTTGTTCAGGGATTTTCATCCATTGCTTCTTCATTGACTAAATTGACCCAGAAGGGTGCACCATTCGTGTGGTCGGATGAGTGCGAGGAGAGCTTTCGGAAGCTCAAGACAGCTTTGACCACAGCTCCAGTGTTAGTATTGCCATCAGCTTCAGGTTCATATACCGTTTATTGTGATGCCTCGAGAGTGGGGATAGGTTGTGTGTTGATGCAGGAAGGTAAGGTAATTGCTTATGCTTCTCGGCGGTTGAAGCCACATGAGAAGAACTATCCTGTTCATGATTTGGAGCTAGCCGCCATTGTTCATGCATTGAAGATTTGGAGGCACTATTTGTACGGTGTGTCTTGTGATGTGTATACCGACCATCGTAGTCTCCAGCACTTGTTCAAACAGAAAGACCTTAATTTGAGACAGCGGAGATGGCTAGAGTTGCCGAAGGATTATGACATTACTATATTATATCATCCGGGGAAGGCCAATGTGGTGGCCGATGCTTTGAGCCGGAAGGCGGTCAGTATGGGGAGCTTGGCATATATTCCAGCTGAGGAGAGGCCATTTGCTTATGATGTTCAGGTGCTAGCCAATCAGCTAGTGAGGTTAGATATTTCGGAGCCCAGCAAGGTATTGGCTTGTGTTGTATCTCGGTCATCTCTATATGATCGTATTCGTGAACGCCAATATGATGATCCACATTTGGCTGTCCTGAGGGACAGAGTTCAGCATGATGATGCTAGAGATGTCACCATTGATAGTGACGGCGTATTGAGGATGCGGGGCCGGATATGCGTGCCCAATGTTGATGGCCTTCGTGAGTTGATTCTGGAGGAGGCCCATAGCTCGCGGTATTCTATCCATCCGGGAGCCGCGAAGATGTATCAAGATTTGAAACAGCACTATTGGTGGAGAAAGATGAAAATGGACATTGTCGGACATGTATCACGGTGCCTCAACTGTCAGCAGGTTAAGTACGAGCACCAGAGGCCCGGTGGTGTATTTCAGCGCATTGTTATTCCTGAGTGGAAATGGGAGAGGATCACTATGGACTTTGTTACTGGACTCCCTCGGACGGCGAGGATGTTTGATTATGTATGGGTGATTGTGGATAGACTGACCAAGTCAGCTCACTTCATTCCAGTTAGTACTACCTACTCATCGGAGCGGTTGACAGTGATCTTTATTCGAGAGATTGTTCGGTTGCATGGAATTCCAGTGTCTATCATATCCGACAGGGGTACTCAGTTCACTTCTCAGTTTTGGAGAGCATTTCAGCGAGAGATGGGTACGCGGGTTGAGTTGAGTACAACATTTCACTCCCAGACAGACGGACAGTCTGAGCGCACTATTCAGGATCTTGGAGGATATGTTGCGAGCTTGTGTGATTGATTTTGGTGGTTCGTGGGATGAGTTCCTACCACTTGCTGAGTTTGCCTACAACAACGGTTATCAGTCGAGTATTCAGATGGCCCCGTATGAGGCATTGTATGGCAGACGGTGTAGATCCCCCGTGGGATGGTTTGAGCCTGGTGAAGTTAGATTGATAGGGACTGAGTTAGTCCGGGATGCTCTGGATAGAGCAAAGTTGATCCAGGAGAGGCTTCGTACAGCACAGTCTCGCCAGAAGAGTTATGCGGACCGTAGAGTTCGAGAGTTGTCTTTCATGGTTTGTGACAGAGTATTGTTGAAGGTTTCACCTATGAAGGGTGTCATGAGGTTTGGGAAGAAAGGAAAGTTGAGTCCCAGGTACATTGGTCCTTTTGAGATACTTAGGAGAGTTGGAGAGGTGGCATATGAGTTGGCCTTGCCGCCCAGCTTATCCAGCGTTCATCCAGTATTCCATGTGTCTATGCTGCGGAAGTACATTGGAGATCCGTCTCATGTATTAGATTTCAGCACCATTCAGCTTGATGGTGATCTATCCTATGATGTGGAGCATATAGCTATTTTGGGTCGTCAGGTGAGAAAATTGAGGTCTAAGGAGATTGCATCAGTTAAGGTTCAGTGGAGAGGTCGACCGTGGAGGAGGCCACTTGGGAGATCAAGCGGGAGATGCGGAGCAGATATCCTCACTTGTTTGAGACTTCAGGTATGATCCTTGACCCGCTCGAGGACGAGCGTTTGCTTAAGAGGGGGAGAATGTGACGACCCGGCCCGTCGTCACGGGAATTACCACCCCGTTATGTTGTAATTTCATGTTTCATGCTTTTATATCAGTGTTAGAGTCTATCGAGTGATTTAGGAGTGATTTGGATTGAAAATGAGGCATATAGCTTTTTTGAAGGAGACTGGAATAAGGAAAATCAACCCGGAGTTGACTATGTGGTTAGAGGGCTCGAAATCAGATTTTGATGATTCGGTTAGTTCCGGGAGGTGATTTGTGACTTAAGGGAGCGATCGGAATTGAATTTGGAGGCCCGGTGTAGAAATAGGCTTGAATTGGCTAAGGTTGAATTTTGGCGAAATCCGAACGGTAGGTGAGATTTTGATCCGGGGGTCGGAATGGAATTCCGACAATTGTAGTAGCTCCGTTAGGTGATTTTGGATGTGCCTGCAAAATTTCAGGTCATTCGGACGTCGTTTGGTCGGGTTTTTGATTGAATGTGTAATTCGGAATGTTTTAAGGAATATAGGCTTGAATTTGATGAGAATTATGGGTTTTGGTGTTATTAGACGTGTTTTGAGGATTGGAACAAGTTCGAATAAGGTATTAAGATGTGTTGGTGTGTTTGGATGAGGTCCGGGGGCCTCGGGGTGTTTTCGGATGGTTAAACGAGGAGAAAAATATGGAAAATTGCGGACTTGTGTTCTGGTTCGTGGTTTTCGCTCTCGCGGAAATGGGGGCGCGAGGAGCGAGTCCGCGAGGAGCGGACAAGAAGTCGCGAGGCGGTCCAGACCGCCGGAGCGGAGCCTCGGTCCGCGAGGAGCGGCTCCGGCCGGGCGAGTGGGCGATCGCGAGCGGTCCCGAGGCGCGAGGGGAGGTCCGCGAGGCGGGTGATTGATCGCGGAGGCGAGTCCGGCCGAAGCGGACTCTTGGTCGCAGAAGCGGATCATTCCGCAGAAGCGGACTTATTTCCGCAGAAGCGGATGCGCAGGGGCGGTCCCTTGATCGCTGGTGCAGAAGTTGCCAAAAGGGCCTGGGTTCGCAGAAGCGACCAAAAGGTCGCAGAAGCGGTTCCGCAGGGGCGGAATTTTGTCCGCAGAAGCGAAAAACGCTGTGAGTTAAGTGTATCAGAAGTTAGAAAAATTTCAGAACATTTCAAACATTTGGGTCTCGGCTTTAGAGGCGATTTGGGCGATTTTGAAGAGAAACTCAAGGGAAATCATCACGTAATCAACTATGGACTTAAACTATGATTAGTATTGGTAATATTATGCAATTATATCATGAAAATGGAGGAATTTGGGGTAATTTATGGAGGATTTAGCCCTAGGCTTGAACTTTAGAAAATCAAGGTTTTGAATGGGCAAATGGAGTCCGAATTTGGTAAAATTGATATGCTTAGACTCGTATTGAGATGAGGGTTCCGAATATGTGACTTTCGTGATTTTTCGATAAGCGTACCGAAAGTCGGGTTTTGACAACTTTGGGAATTTTGATGTAAATTGAGTTGTATTGATTGGGTGTAGTCCCATTGGCCTAATTTGTTGTATTTCTACTGTATTGGATCAGATTCTACGCGTGCGGAGCTTGATTCTCGTGGCAAGGACATTGCGGAATAGTCGTCACGCTGTATTGAGGTGAGTAATAGATGTGGGTGATGACCAGCGGGTTCGAAACCCCGGTATACCACTTTGTGACGCTGTATAGCGGCGAGACACGCACACTCTTGAGAGTGCGGGGTCGATCATGAACTGGAGACTATATATATTAGTCCGACCTGTTGATACTGTATTATTGGCTATTCTCGAGTCGTTGAACCCCCTTCTTGGGCGGTTGAGTATACTTGTGGGCCGTGAGCCAGTTATTGGATCCCGCGAGGATCGTTATCATTGTCTTATCATATAGACATGCTAGTTTACTACTAGTCCGCGGCTATTTCTGTTATTATGCTAATTCCAATCTCTGGAACTTGATATTACTGTTTTCCAACTGAAAAATGATAAAAGAGTTTTCAAAAACTACTTTTGAGCCTGCGAGGCTGTATCTGCATATTAGCTGACTAGTAGTGGATCGGGCTGCACGCCGCAGCAGGATATATGTTGGATCGGACTGCACGCCGCGAGAATATCTCTATGAGATGTGCTTGGGCTGTAGGAGCCCCTCTGGAGTCTGAACCCCCACAGTGAGCACGGGTACCCAAAATTGGAGTCGGGCTACGCGCCGTAGCGGTCATATCATGCATTGCATTGCATTTAGCTACATCCGCTAGCTGTTATGCTATTTATTGGTATTTGTTGGTACAGGTACAGTGAATATTGATTCTATGACAGGGTAGGTGATTATAGTTTTACATAGTGCTTTATTGCGGATTTCTTATCTGCGCTGTCTTACCCTTGTTTATTACCACTGAGTCTGGCAGTACTCATTTTACTCCATGCACCTTGTGTGCAGATCCAGGTACCTCTCAGCAGTGATCCAGTAGTCGTGCGAGGCGACGTTTGTGGATATTCGAGGTAGCTGCAGAGTCCGCAGGACCCGATATTCCTTCTTACTGTCTTGATTTTGTATTGACTTTTCCTTCCGCACTTGGTATCTTGTAAACCTTTATACACTCATGTTCAGTAGAGGCTCATGACTCTTGACCCTTGGTCTATGGGAGTTGATGTATTATGGGACTTGGTTCCCCGTTTTCGTTATATGTTTCGCTGTTATTTCGTGAATTAATATGCCTAAATGGGATAAAGTGAGCTTCTAGCTCCGTGGTTGATATTGATTGGTCAGGCTGGCTTAGCAATGTGCTGGGCGCTATCACGACCGGATTTGGGGTCGTGACACCTCCCCTGCAATTGGGCCTATCCACCTGTCAGAGTAACACCAAAACAACTTCTAACAACACATCCACAACCCAATGAAGCACCACAATGTATATATCAATAACAATAATCTCATCATTATAAGCATCGCATTATCATACTGATATCTGGATATATAACACATTATCTATATGCTAATAACCATGTCTCTAGCCATAATAGTTGTTCATAAATCACAACATTTCCAATAAATCGTGTGTTATCAAATACCTTAACCCAAAACTCCCACTTTACTCACAATGAGGTATGGAGACGTCGTAATCACTTTCCAGAATTAATGAGTCATATTTATCCTCACCTGGGTTCTCGTCTCAAAGGCTAAACTCTACGGTTACAAAACATAAATGGCTATATATGAATTGAAACTATACAAGAATCGTCAAATAATCTTAACAAACATGGCTCAAATTTAGGATATAGTAAAAGATTTTTATTTTTTTTATAAAAGGGAAAATTTTAAACACAAACTTTTCACCACCAGGACCTTGTCCTCATATAATATCCACCATAACTTATAGTTCAATTTAAAAATATTTCACATTATACAAAAATTTGAGGATCTCATCCTCAACTCTAAATCAAAAGTACTTGCACATTGTATCAACTGAAATTTTTCATTCCCTTTCTTTCTTCTTTTCAATAATTGTCCATCAAAGAAGATCACGACACAAGATGAACCCTTATACCGATAGGGCATACAATTAAAAATTGAAATTAATTATTTCAGGAATAACATCAAAACCCACTGTAGTAAGTATTATAAAGTCACTTTTAGCTTCATAAATATTCTTAGTGACCAACATATAATAATAGGGATAGCTATCTGCATATAATAGCCCCACGTGAGTATTCACATAAGTAGATTTGATGATTTCGAAGCTCACTCATTAGTGGAGCATATCAAGAAGAATCGCCTAAATTTTTCAAAAACCAAATCAAATTAAGGAAAAAATATCTATTTTATAACAATCAGAATTGTACATGTGATGACACCATCTGGTGTAGTGAACTCAACCACACCATAGAACTCATATCAATAGTTGGGTCTCCACCTCTAAGAGTCTCACCTCCACCTCTAACATCCTGACCTCTACCTCTGGCTGGTCATGCAAGATAAGTATTGACTGCAATGGATCACGTAGACTGAGTGCTTTCCTAAATTATATTTCTCCAAACTATCACATTCATAACAATTCCTTTGTGTCTTAGTTAACTTATTGAACATGACGACATATTCGGACACTATCATGGTGACCTGGCACAACCGTTCAGATCGCATATGCCACATATTGCAGAGAATCCGGGAGATAAACTCCTACAAAACATTTCTTAAAATAGAGTTGAGTAGGTAGTATTGCATTGTCCAGTCTGCCCTCTTCGTAGGCTTGTTAAAAACACCAACGACCAATTTCCTCTTTTGCTATGGTGGGTTGACACTGTTGAGCTACCCCATTTACTTATATACTCTACGTTATTCTTTGGGAGAGATTCTTACTCCCTGTACAGTCCTAAACTTTAATTATGTATACTTTATTTGGGGGACCTTTCCATACCATATATATACATTCCAAGCCAAAACTGACATAACACATGGCCATCCGGTCCATTTACTAATAGTGGAATTCCCCCTTTTGGCTCTAAGTCAAAGTCACAACATCCGATAATCCACAATATTAGTCCTTCGCAACTCAAATAAATCAACCAAACGTCAAGGTCTATTGAAGCCACAACTGGTTACTAAATACATTATGTCTCCACTACTTCATTTTTCCATCCAAAGCACAATAGAATCAACCCCCTCGCTTTCGACTATTCCCACGTTCTACAATACCTCATAGCAGCGGTCAATAAATTCCCATGGATTCTTAAAAGATGCACCGCTTAAGGTGGTAGCGAAGAGTTTGGTAAATCCTATCTGAACTCCGTAAAACTTTTGAAGGCGTAGTTGATCTATCACCAGCCTATGCCATTGTTTGGCTGAAGAAGCGGTACGTGACTTCGCCATTCGTGGGAAGACAACAGTAGAAATTCAATTAACATTTGAATAACAAATTCGCATGATAGGAAAGAATGAAGGTGAAATTTTCCTAACTCTGTAGCCTCTAGGGGATAAATATAGACGTCTCTGTACCGATCCTCCAAAATCTACCGAGGTTGTTCGTGAGTTGTGAGACCTGTGTAACCTAGAGCTCTGATACCAACTTGTCACAATCCAGATTTCCCACCATCAGGAGTCATTAAGGCGCCTACTAGTGGAAGCTAGGCAAGCCAATTCTTACTTACATTTCCATTAGTTACAACTCTTTTTTAAAAACTTTAACTAAAAATATGCAATTACAACGGAAAAAATAAATTTAGCGGAAGACTTAGCAAATTTTACTAGATACGATACAGAAACCCAAACATGATGCACCATCCAAGAACTAATGTCACAATACTCACTAACTTCTAAGAATAATACACATAACCGTCTGAAAGAAATATAAATTGTTTATCTCGAATACATGAGATAACAGACTAAAAAGTAAAGATAGAGGAGACAACGGGTCCTGCGGACGCCTACAAGACTACCTCGAAGTCTCGGTGATCGAAATATCAACAATCGTGCTACTATAGAGTATAGTATCAGCACAATCGACCCCACGTGCTGGTAAGTGCCTGACCTATCCCGGCGAAGTAGTGACGAGGCTAGGCCTAGACACCCACATAAACATGTGCAGTTGAAATGCATACATATACAATAAAATAGCAGGAAACATTATTGAACTTTTATAAGGAAAAGAACATGTTCTGAAGTAGCAACCAACAATGTATATTTATCAGAAATAATATGAATCAATGGAATAAAATTCACTTTCATGTCTCGATTCATTTTCATTTCTTATCTTGTGGTAAGCGTACCACTTGCTCCTAATTTAATAATAGGCTACCATCAACTATGGCCAATGCCAACAATCATATAACTTTGTGGTCGGCGTGCCACACGATCCCATTTTCTTATTATATAAGTGGTCAACGTGCCACACGATCCCATTTCTTTAATATATATAAGTGGTCGGCGTGCCACACGATCCTAATTCTTTAATATATATTACCGGCATTGAACCAATAATCTCTGATCAACAATATGTGTGTAAATGTATTACCGGTATTAAACCAATATTCTTTAATTTCAACAATATTTATATTACCGGTGTAAAACCAATAATTTTGTAATTCAACAACATTTGTATTACCGGTGTAAAACCAATAAATAATAACTTATGAACAATATATGTATGTTTCCGGTGTGACCCCGATAATCTTTAATCAACAATTTATATATATTACCAGTATGAAACCAAT
Organism: Nicotiana noctiflora; assembly: GCA_032618575.1. Lineage (NCBI taxonomy): Eukaryota > Viridiplantae > Streptophyta > Magnoliopsida > Solanales > Solanaceae > Nicotiana > Nicotiana noctiflora. The sequence goes on along the minus strand of JASVEL010002464.1, from coordinate 56,184 downwards.
AATAATTCCTTTTGTATAATCACATAAGATTAATAGGAATTTAATCCATTTAAGACCCACGGTCATGCTCGACCCTCAACGTATTGTCACCATGCCTATACGCCGGACTCCACACATAACAATTAGCACATAAACTGAATTCCTATTCCCTTGTAACGACCCGGCCGGTCGTTTTAGAAAATTAAGCCCCAATCCCCAATTTAACTGTTCCCCTAAGTTCATTTCTGCTATTGTGGTTCGGCCGGGAGAGTCGGTTCTGAAATTTGGAGTATTTTGGGACACTTAGTCCCTAAATGAGAGCTTTAAAGTTAGAAAATGGTCCATAACCGGAACAGTGTTAAGACGACCTCGAAACGGAAATCCGATAGTTCCATTAGCTCCGTTAGGTGATTTAGGGGTTGGGAGCGCATTCGGAATGTATTTTGGAGGTCCGTAGCTCAATTAGGCTTAAAATGCCGAAATTTGAAATTTTGCGAATCCGAACGATAGGTGAGATTTTGATCCAGTGGTTGGAATGGAATACCGACAATTTCTGTAGCTTCGTTATGTGATTTTGGATATGTCCGCAAATTTTAGGTCATTCGGACGTCGTTTGGTCGGGTTTTAGATTGAATGTGCAATTCGGAAAGTTTTAAGAAATTTAGGCTTGAATTCGATGTGAATTACGGGTTTTGATGTTGTTAGGCGTGTTTTTAAGATTGGAATAAGTTCGTATCGTGTTTTGGAGTATGTTGGTGGTTTTCGTTGGGGTCTCCGGAGCCTCGGGATGAATTCGGGGGTCCAAACGGACCAATTTGTGCCAAAAGGCACTGCAGTTTCTGCTGCAATAATTGCAGAGCAATTTTGCTCTCCGCGATTGCGGAGATGGCCATGCGATCGCATAAGGGAAAAACCCTGAGCTCTTCGATCGCGAAGTGAGGCATGCGATCGCATAAGTCCGGAAGTTTAAGCATCGCGATCGCGTGAGGTAGTATGCGATCACGTAGGGTAGTTTGGGGGAGCCGGCCGAGTTATTCTTCGCGATCGCGTTCGTGTCATTGCGATCGTGTAGGATCGCTGAGTTGTTCACTGCGATCGCGTCCAGGACCACACGATCGCGTAGAGGAAAATAGGCCGCCCATGATTTTGTGCATCGCGATCGCAAGCCCAGTGCTGCGATCGCGTAGAGTAAATTGGCCTGGCAGTGACTTTAAGTCCAGAACATTTCAGTCGCAGCCTAACACACCAAAACCGCCATTGTTGAGCTCCAAGAGAGGTAATTGAAGGGGAAATGCTGGCATATCATCAGGAAATCATCGGGGGTAAGTTTCTTGACCTTAAATTTGTTAGTTTATCATGAAATCCGTGATTATTTCACTGAAAATGGAAGATTAAAGGTGGGTTTGAGCCCTAGGCCTAAATTTTAGAAAACCTTTGATTTGAATGGGCAAACGAAGTCCGATTTTGATAAATTTTATATGCACGGACTCGTATTGAGATAGGGAACCTGAATATATAATTTTCATGATTTTTCGATAAGCGTACTGAAAGTCGGGTTTTGGCAACTTGTGGGTTTTGGTGTATTTGGAGCTGTTTTGATTGGGTAATGCCCAATTGGCCTATTTTGATGTGATTCTATTGATTTTTATCAGATACTACACTTGTGGAGGCTGACGTTCGCGGCAAGAGAGTTGTTTCTTAGCGGTATTGTACCGGAGTTGAGGTAAGTGGCTCTAACCTCGTGTGGGGGAATTTTTACCCCTAGGATATTATGTGATAGTTTAAATGCCTTGTACGCGAGGTGACGGGCATGTACATGTGCTGGTTGTTGTAACTCACTTTACTTGAATTGTCCAATTCGTGATATTTCTATTCTTAGTTTATTAAATTGTGATAATTACCTGGTATTCGTTAGGGAAGCATGATTAGATAGGATTTATCTGCCTAATTGCCTAATTGTCTTACTTGAACTTCTCGATAATTGTTGGCACTAGTCTTCGGTGAAGTTGTAGTTGAGCATATTATGTTTTCTTTGTGCGTTTTCTTTAATTGTTGTGTTGGTGGACTGCGGATTCAATTCCCGGAGATCCCAGGGCTGTGGGTTCGATTCCCAGAGACCTGGAGTTATTGGTAGGGACTGCGGGTTCGATTCCCGAGATCCTGAGTTATTGGTAGGGACTGCGGGTTCGATTACCGAGATCCTGAGTTATTGGTAGGGACTGCGGGTTCGATTCCCAAGATCCTGAGTTATTTGTAGGGACTGCGGGTTCGATTCCCGGAGATCTTGAGTTATTGGTATATTATTGAGACATGGGCTGCGGGTTCGATTCCCGGATACCCAGGGGTACTGTTAATGGGACTGTGGGTTCAATTCCCACAGGTCCTGGACTTGTTAATTGAGTTGTAACTTGTTGTTGGTTTAATGGTAGACGGTTGCAGTAATCACTTTATTGTTGTTATTTAAAGATTATTGTTATTTAAACTGCTCATTATTATTATTGATATTTTATTATTGATTTCTCTCAGTAGGGCCCTGAACTTCCTCGTCACTACTCCATCGAGGTTAGGCTTGGCACTTATTGAGTACCACCGTGGTGTACTCATGCTACTCTTCTGCACACTTTTGTTGTGCAGATCCAGGTACATCAGGATAGGCTCGTACTAGGTGATTTCGCAGCTTTTTGGGAGACCTCGAGGTATGATCCGCTACGTCCGCGGATCCGGAGGCTTTCCTTCTATTCTGATAGTATTAGTTGACATTTTCCTTCATTTCGTTGTTAGATACTCTTTATACATAGAGCTACAGTTGTATGTTCTCGTTTAGTCTGTGTTACCCGTGGGATTCGGGTCTTGGTGGTGTTTTATACAGTGTATTTGACGGGTGTATGTGCCAAGCGGCACGGATTACATTCCTTTTATATTATCTTCTGCTAAATCTTATTAAATGTTCATAAACTTGTATAATCCGCAACGTGTTAGGCTTACCTATTCGTGGGGACTGGGTGCCATCACGACATGTTCACGATTGGTGAACTAGGGTCGTGACAAGTTGGTATCAGAGCTCTAGGTTCATAGGAGTCACGGGACACGGACCGGTTACTTAGAGTCTCGCTGATCGATACAGAGACGTCTGTATTTATCTACGAGGGGCTATGTAACTGTTTAGGAAACTCTTCATTTCTTTTGGATTCCTTGTCGTGCGATATTTTTGGCACCAAATCTAAACTATTGCTTTCTATTCTCTCATAGATGGTGAGGACACGTGCTACTCGCGACGATCAGGTACCCGCGCCCCCTATTGCCGCCGTCAGAGGCCGGGGCCGAGGTAGAGGATGAGGACGCACTCGAGGTGCAGCCACAGCACCCGCGCGCGCTGCCGCTGAGGTGCCACAGGTAGATCAGGTTGGAGTGCAGGCACCTAGTACACTGACTACAGCTGCTACTACTCCAGCACTACAGGAGACCCTGGCCCAGTTCATGAGTATGTATACCACTTTAGCTCAGGCAGGATTGCTTCCTCTCGTCGCGGCTACATCCCAGGTCGGGGGAGGGGCCCAGACTCCCGCAGCCGTTACACCTGAGCAGCGTGTGCCAATAGGACAGGTTCCAGAGGTTTTGGTTATGCCTCCTGCCGCACCAGCACAGCCCGGAGGTGGACCAGCTGCCTCTGAGGACGAGCAGCGTAGATTGGAGAGGTTCAAGAAATATGACCCTCCAGTGTTCAGTGGTTTGGCTTCAGATGATGCATTGGGTTTTCTAGAGGAGTGTCATGGTATTCTTCGTACTATGGGTATTGTGGAGACCAGCGGGGTTTCCTTCACTGCTTTTCAGTTTCGTGGGGCCGCTTATGATTGGTGGCACACTTATGAGTTGGATAGTCCAGAAGAGTCTACTTCATTGACCTGGACACAGTTTTCGGATCTGTTTTTGAGGGAGTTTATTCCCTAGAGCCTTAAGAATTCTTGGCGCTTGGAGTTTGAGCGGTTGCGACAAGGATCCATGTCAGTATCAGAGTATGCTATTAGTTTCACCCGTCTTGCCAGGCATGCACCGGCCTTGGTAGCCACAGTCCGGGAGAGGGTGCGGAGATTTATTGAGGGCCTGATTCCGCCGATCCGATCTCGTATGGACAAAGAGTTGGAGACAGATATATCTTATCAGCAGGTAGTGAGAATTGCCAGAAGGATCGAGAGTATGCTCCCTAGAGAGCGGGGAGAGAGAGAGGCCAAGAGGTCTCGTGAGTCGGGCCATTTCTCTGGTGCCCGCACTTCAGCAGCCGATCGTTTTGGCAGGGGTTATTCCGGTCGGCCAGTTCACTCAGCATTGCCAGCAGCCGGTAGCACTCTAGCTCTTCCAGCACATCAGGAGCCTTATTATGCTCCCCCAGTTTCCAGTGCAGCTCCTGCGCGGGGTATTTCTAGGGGTCAGACTATTGGGGGTGAGACCGGGCAGTCACAGCCACCGTGTCCTCCCAGAGCTTGCTTTGGGTGTAGGGATACTCGCCATCTGGTTAGAGAGTGCCCCAGGCATAGGAGGGGAGCACCTCATCAGTCTTCGCAGCCTTAGTGTAGTTCTCAGGGCCAGCAGGCTATCATTCCAGCTCCAACTGCCACTCCACCTGCCCAGCCAGCCAGGGGTAGGGGTCAGGGTTCCAGAGGCCGCCCTCAAGAGGGGGGACATGCCAGATTCTATGCTATTTATGATCGCACTGCGACTGTTACATCTGATTCTGTTATCACAGGTATTATTCTGGTTAGTCACAGGGAGGCATCGGTTCTATTCGACCCTGGTTCCACTTTTTCGTATGTGTCTTCTTACTTTGCTTCTCATCTGGGTGTGCCTCGGGATTCTTTGAGTGCCCCCATTTATGTTTCCACTCCGGTGGGTGATTCTTTGGCCGTGGACCGTGTATATCGATCGTGTTTGGTTACCATTTGTGATTTTGAGACCAGAGCGGATCTATTGTTGCTCGGGATGGTCGATTTTGATATTATTCTGGGCATGGACTGGTTGTCGCCCCATTATGCTATTATTGATTGTCACGCCAAGATCGTGATGCTGGCTATGCCAGGCATTCCACGTATTGAGTAGAGTGGTACTCTAGATCACACCCCTAGCCGTGTCACTTCCTTCCTCAGAGCTCAGCGTATGGTTGAGAAGGGGTGTGCTGCTTATTTAGCTTATGTGCGGGACGTCAGTATTGAAACTCCCTCTATTTATTCTGTTCCTGTGGTACGTGACTTTGCTGATGTATTTCCAGCTGATCTCCCGGGCATGCCGCCCGATAGAGATATTGACTTTGCTATTGATTTGTTGCCGGGCACTCAGCCCATTTCTATTCCACCGTACCGTATGGCTCCTCCTGAGTTGAAGGAGTTGAAGGATCAGTTACAGGAGTTATTGGGCAAGGGTTTCATACGACCAAGTGTTTCGCCTTGGGGTGCTCCTGTGTTGTTTGTGAAGAAAAAAGACGGTTCTATGCGTTTGTGTATTGACTATCGTCAGCTGAACAAGGTTACAGTGAAGAACCGGTATCCTTTGCCTCACATCGATGATTTATTTGACCAGCTACAGGGCGCACAAGTGTTTTCTAAGATTGATTTGCGCTCTAGGTATCATCAGTTGAAGATTCAGGAGCCAGATATCCTGAAGATTGCCTTCAGGACACGGTATGGCCACTATGAGTTCCTCGTGATGTCTTTTGGGCTGACTAATGCTCCAGCAGCCTTTATGCATTTGATGCACAGTGTGTTCAAGCCTTATCTGGACTCGTTCGTGATTATCTTCATTGATGATATTCTAGTATATTCCCAGAGTCGGGAAGAGCACGAGCAGCATTTGAGGATAGTGCTTCAGATTCTGAGGGAGAAGCAGCTTTATGCCAAGTTCTCTAAATGTGAATTCTGGTTGAGTTCGGTGGCATTTTTGGGCCACGTGGTGTCGAGTGATGGTATTCGAGTAGATCCGAGGAAGGTGGAGGCCGTGTAGAGTTGGCCCAGACCCTCCTCCGCTATTGAGATTCGCAGTTTCTTTGGTTTGGCGGGCTATTACCGTCGTTTCGTAGAGGGGTTCTCTTCGATTGCATCGCCTATGACCAGATTGACCCAAAAGGGTGCCCCTTTCTAGTGGACATACGAATGTGAGGCGAGCTTTCAGAAGCTCAAGACAGCTTTGACTTCGGCCCTTATATTGATGTTGCCTACAGGTACGGGGTCCTATACCGTATATTGTGATGCCTCACGAGTTGGACTCGGCGCGGTATTGATGCAGGACGGTAGGGTGATTGCCTACGTATCTAGACAGCTGAAGGTGCATGAGAAGAACTATCCTGTTCATGATTTGGAGTTAGCTGCCATTGTTCACGCCTTTAAGATTTGGCGTCATTACTTGTATGGGGTTCCTTGTGAGATCTACACTGATCACCGGAGTTTGTAGCACTTGCTTAAGCAAAAGGACCTGAATATGCGTCAGAGGAGATGGTTGGAGCTACTGAAGGACTATGATATTACTATTCTCTATTATCCGAGCAAGGCTAATGTGGTTGCCGATGCCTTGAGTCGTCGGGCAGAGAGTTTGGGGAGTTTGGCATATCTACCAGCTTCGGAGAGGCCTATGGCAATGGATGTTCAGGCTTTAGCCAGGCAGTTTCTTAGACTGGATCTTTCGGAGCCCAGTCGGGTTCTAGCTTGTGTGGTTTCTCGGTCTTCCCTATTTGACCGCATCAGGGAGCGTCAGTTCAACAACCCTCATTTGCTGGTCCTTCAGGATAGAGTTCGGCGAGGTGATGCTCACGATGTTACAATCGGGGATGATGGAGTTATGAAGATGCAGGAGCGTATTTGTGTGCCCAATGTAGATGATCTTCGAGAGCTGATTCTAGAAGAGGCCCATAGCTCGCGGTATTCTATCCATCCGGGAGCCGCGAAGATGTATCAGGACTTGAGACAGCATTACTGGTGGAGGCGGATGAAGAGGGATATAGTTGATTATGTTTCCAGATGCCTCAACTGCCAGCAGGTGAAGTATGAACATCAGCGTCCGGGTGGATTGATGCAGCAGATTGAGATTCCAGAGTGGAAATAGGAGCGCATCACCATGGACTTTGTATCTGGGCTTCCACGGACTGTTAGGAAGTTTGATTCCATTTGGGTTATTATGGATCGGCCGACCAAGTCCGCCCATTTTATACCGGTGAGCACTACTTATTCATCGGAGCGACTAGCAGAGATCTATATCAGGGAGGTAGTTCGGCTGCATGGTATTCCGGTTTCCATCATTTCAAATAGAGGCACTCAGTTCACTTCACGGTTCTGGAGAGCTGTACAGCAGGAGTTAGGTACTCGGGTGGAGCTGAGCACAGCATTTCACCCCCAGACTGATGGGCAGTCCGAGCGCACTATTCAGATTTTGGAGGATATGCTCCGTGCGTGCGTGATTGAGTTTGGAGGTTCATGGGATCACTTCTTGCCACCGGCGGAGTTTGCTTATAACAACAGCTACCAGTCCAGTATTCAGTATAACAACAGCTACTAGTCCGGTATTCAGATGGCACCGTACGAGGCTCATGGGTTGGTTCGAGCCGGGCGAGGCCAGACTGCTAGGTACCGATATGGTTCGGGATGCAATGGACAAGGTCAAGGTGATTCAGGATAGACTTCGTGCAGCCCAGTCTAGACAGAAGAGTTATGCGGACAAGAAGGTCACGATGTGGCTTTTATGGTTGGTGAGCGGGTTCTGCTTCGAGTCTCGCCCATGAAGGGCGTTATGAGGTTTGGGAAGAAAGGAAAGTTGAGTCCTAGGTTTATTGGCCCTTTTGAGATTTTGAGGCGTGTTGGGGAGGTTGCTTATGAGTTGGACTTACCTCCCAGTCTAGCCGGAGTTCACCCCGTATTTCAATTCTCCATGCTCCGGAGATACCATAGTGACCCATCGCATGTGTTGGATTTCACTTTGTTCAGCTAGACAAGGATCTGTCTTATGTTGAGGAGCCAGTAGCCATTCTAGACAGGCAGGTTAGAAAGCTAAGGTCAAAGAACATCACTTCGGTAAAGGTTCAGTGGCGGGGCCAGCCGGTCGAGGAGGCGACTTGGGAGACTGAGCAGGATATGCGTAGCCAGTACCCTCATCTTTTCACTACTCTAGGTATGTTTTCTATGCCCGTTCGAGGACGAACGAATCTTTTAAGGGTGGGAAGATGTAACGACCAGACAGGTCGTTTTAGAAAATTACGCCCCAATCCCCAATTTAACTGTTCCCCTAAGTTCATTTCTGCTATTGTGGTTTGCCGGGAGAGTCGGTTCTGAAATTTGGAGTATTTTGGGACACTTAGTTCCTAAATGAGAGCTTTAAAGTTAGAAAATGGTCTGTAACCAGAACAGTATTAAGACGACCTCGGAACGGAAATCCGATGGTTCCATTAGCTCCGTTAGGTGATTTCGGGATTGGGAGCGCGTTCGGAATGTATTTTGGAGGTCCGTAGCTCAATTAGGCTTGAAATGCCAAATTTTGAAATTTTGGCGAATCCGAACGATAGGTGAGATTTTGATCCGGGGGTTGGAACAGAATTCCGACAATTTTTGTAGCTTCGTTATGTGATTTTGGATATGTCCGCAAATTTTCAGGTCATTCGGACGTCGTTTGGTCGGATTTTAGATTAAATGTGCAATTCGGAAAGTTTTAAGAAATTTAGGCTTGAATTCAATGTGAATTATGGGTTTTGATGTTGTTAGACGTGTTTTTATGATTGGAATAAGTTCGTATCGTATTTTGGAGTATGTTGGTTTTCGTTTGGGTCCCGGGAGCCTCGGGATGAATTCGGGGGTCCAAACGGACCAATTTGTGCCAAAAGGCACTGCTGTTCTGCTGCAATAATTGCAGAGCAATTTTGCTCTCCGCGATCGCGGAGATGGCCATGCGATCGCGTAAGGGAAAAACCCTGAGCTCTGCGATCGCGAAGTGAGGCGTGCGATCGCGTAAGTCTGGAAGTTTAAGCATCGCGATCGCGTGAGGTAGTATGCGATCGCGTAGGGTAGTTTGGGGAAGCCGGCCGAGTTGTTCTTCGCGATCACGTTCGTGTCATTGCGATCGCGTAGGGTCGCTGAGTTGTTCACTGCGATCGCGTCCAGGACCATGCAATCGCGTAGAGGAAAATAGGCCGCCCATGATTTTGTGCATCGCGATCGCCAGCCCAGTGCTGCGATCGCGTAGAGTAAATTGGCCTGGCAGTGACTTTAAGTCCAGAACATTTCAGTCGCGGCCTAACACACCAAAACTGCCATTGTTGAGCTCCAAGAGAGGGAATTGAAGGGGAAACGCTGGGATATCATCTGGAAATCATCGGGGGTAAGTTTCTTGACCTTAATTCGTTGGTTTATCATGAAATCCATGATTATTTCACTGAAAATGGAAGATTAAAGGTGGGTTTGAGCCCTAGGCCTAAATTATAGAAAACCTTTGATTTGAATGGGCAAACGAAGTCCGATTTCGAAATATTTTATATGCACGGACTCGTATTGAGATAAGGAACCCGAATATGTAATTTTCGTGATTTTTCGATAAGCGTACCGAAAGTCGGGTTTTGGCAACTTGTGGGTTTTGGTGTATTTGGAGTTGTTTTGATTGGGTAATGCCCAATTGGCCTATTTTGATGTGATTCTATTGATTTTTATCAGATACTACACTTGTGGAGGCTGACGTTCGTGGCAAGAGAGTTGTTTCTTAGCGGTTTTGTATCGTAGTTGAGGTAAGTGGCTTGTCTAACCTCGTGTGGGGGAATTTTTACCCCTAGGATATTATGTGATAGTTTAAATGCCTTGTACGCTAGGTGACGGCACATGCGCTGGTTGTTGTAACTCACTTTACTTGAATTGTCCAATTCGTGATATTTATGTTCTTAGTTTATTAAATTGTGATAATTACCTGGTATTCGTTAGGGAAGCATGATTAGATAGGATTTATCTGCCTAATTGCCTAATTGTCTTACTTGAACTTCTCGATAATTGTTGGCACTAGTCCTCGGTGAAGTTGTAGTTGAGCATATTATGTTTTCTTTATGCGTTTTCTTTAATTGTTGTGTTGGTGGACTGCGGGTTCAATTCCCGGAGATCCCAGGGCTGTGGGTTCGATTCCCGGAGACCCGAAGTTATTGGTAGGGACTGCAGGTTCGATTCCTGAGATCCTGAGTTATTGGTAGGGACTGCGGGTTCGATTTTCGAGATCATGAGTTATTGGTAGGGACTGCGGGTTCGATTCCCGAGATCCTGAGTTATTTGTAGGGACTGCGGGTTCGATTCCCGAAGATCCTGAGTTATTGGTATATTATTGAGACATGGGTTGTGGGTTCGATTCCCGGAGACCTAGGGGTACTGTTGCTGGGACTGTGGGTTCAATTCCCACAGGTCCTGGACTTGTTAATTGAGTTGTTACTTGTTGTTGGTTTAATGGTAGACGGTTGCAGTAATTACTTTATTGTTGTTATTTAAAGAATATTGTCATTTAAACTGCTCATTATTTTTATTGTTATTTTATTATTGATTTCTCTCAGTAGGGCCCTCACCTTCCTCGTCACTACTCCATCGAGGTTAGGCTTGGCACTTACTGAGTACCGCCGTGGTGTACTCATGCTACTCTTCTGCACACTTTTGTTGTGTAGATCCAGGTACATCAGGACAGGCTCATACTAGGTGATTCCGCAGCTTTTTGGGAGACCTCGAGGTATGATCTGCTACGTCCGCGGATCCGGAGGCTTTCCTTCTATTCTGATAGTATTAGTTGACATTTACCTTCATTTCGTTGTTAGATACTCTCTACACATAGAGCCACTATTGTATATTGTCTTTTAGTCTGTGTTACCCGTGGTATTCTGGGTCTTGGTGGTGTTTTATACAGTGTATTTGACAGATGTATGTGCCAAGCAGCACGGATTACATTCATTTTATATTATCTTCTGCTAAATCTTATTAAAAGTTCATAAACTTGTATAATCCGCAACGTGTTAGGCTTACCTAGTCGTGGGGATTGGATGCCATCACGACATGTTCACGATTGGGGAACTAGGGTCGTGACATCCCTCAAGCTAGGATAGATCAAACACTTACCTCGACTAAGCGCGATATCAAGTGGAAACCAAGCCTTTGCCACAAGTAGTCCGACTCTAAATGGCTCAAATCTATTCAATTAGATTGCATAATGTAAATAATAATTAAAGTAATTGATTCTACAATTAAATTCTAAGCCAATACGCGAATTATGTAAAATGACCAAAATACCCCTCAGGCCCCCCGTCTCGGAACCGGGTAAAATTTACATTTCCAGAAACCTCGCACTCTCACGAGTCTAACCATATAAAAATCTTTCCTATAGGAGGTCAAATGCCCCCTCAAAATCCAATAGTTTGGTCTATGAACTTTCACCCAATTTTCATTCAAGAATATGAAATTTAAAGATGAAATCGTGATTAGATTAGTGGGTATTAAGCATAAAAGAGTATAGAATTGTTACCCAATTGATGCCCGCGAAAATCCTTCAAAATCTCTCCCAAAGCCGAGCTCTAGAAGTCAAAAATGGTGAAAACGGGCCATTTTCGGAACATAAGGTCTCTGCCCAGGTCAATTTTTCGCTTCCGGGAAAATATTCCCCTTCCGCAAATTTTCCGGCTTCTGCGGTTATGACAGCAACCAGCACTTTCTCGACACGGAAATGAGCATAACTCCCTCATACGATGTCCAATTTCGATGATTCTTTTTGCTGTAGCTCTGAAATTACGATATGGCTCTAATAGTTCAATAAAAATTTAATTTGGATCTCATTTACGCATTGTGGTACCTCTTTATGTCCAAAGATACGGCTTTAACACATCATATAAGAGCGCAATACATCCCGAAACACAGCCGAGGCCCTCGGTACCTAAACCAAAAGCACCAACACATCTTAATACATTATTCAAACTTGTTCCAATCCTCAAAATACCTCAAACAACACCAAACCAATAAAATTACATCGAATTCAAGCCTAAATTCTTCTAAAACTTTCAAAACACGCATTCGATAAAAAATCCAACCATACCATATCCGAATAACCTGAAATTTTGCACACAGATCCCAAATCACCTACCGAAACTACAGCAGCTCTCAGAATTTCATTCCGACTCCTGGATCAAAATCTAACCTATCCATAGAAAATTGCCAAAATACCAACTTCGCTAATTCAAGCCTAAATTAGCTACAGACTTCCAAAATACATTCCGAACATGCTCCCGAACCAGAAATCACCTAACAGAGCTAACCGAACCATCAGATTTTCATCCGAGGTCATCTTCACACTGCTATGAATATGCATTATTTTTCAACTCTTAATCTCTCATGTACGGACCATGTGTCCCAAAACACTCTGAATTCTAATACCGAACGTTCCGGCAAACCAAAATAGTAGAAATGAACTTAGAGAAAGCAGTTAATAGGGGTTCAAGGCATAAATTCTTAAAACGACCGGTCGGGTCATTACAGTCCCTTGGGAGATCTCTTTGTATATTTATTTTGGGACTATGAGACGGTCTCTTGGGAGATCCCCTGCTGCTTATCCATGTGTACTGTATTTCTATTTTATTGTGTTTTCCTTTGTTTAAATCCCAATCTCTTTTTAAACTGTATAATATCTTGTTTTACTTATTATAAACTAATGGGCCTGACCTAATCTCATCACCACTCAATTGAGATTAAGCTTGGCACTTACTGAGTACCGTTATGGTGTACTCATTGTGAGCACATGATTTTTGCACTAGGTAAACAAAATTCCAAAATTAAAATAAATAATATTTTTGAGTGTAATTGCATGTCTTGTTTGGAAGTAAATGCATCTTATGTGTTTAAATAATTAAAATTAGAAAATCAAAAAATATAGGTTAGATACATGTATTTTGAATTAAGTAGTCAAAAGAAAATCAACAAAAAAGAGCATTGATAGCGGAAATTAGGAAAAAAATAGTAAAAAATTGCCAAAAAATATCAGAAAATTAGTGCAAGTAGGGAATTGAATAGTTTAAATAATACAAAAGAAAAGAAAATAAAATACAAAAAGAAAATACATAAAAATAATTAAAACATCAGAAAATACAAAAAATACTTATTAATTACTTTGGGCCAAAAAGAATTGAATTGAATGGCCCAAATACGTTGGCCCAAGAGTCGGGTCCAATCCAAGGTTCAATGTTTGATCTCAGCCGTTCATTGCACCAAATCCAACGACTGAGAATCAATCTGGATTTATTTCAAAGGGTAAGTGTGAGATTAAATCTCCACCGTTCATTCAGGCTAAATCCAACGGTTGGAATAATTAGCGGAATTATTTAATTAATTAAGGTGTGAGGATTAATCTGAGCCGTTCAATTGAAATGATCTGACGGAAGAGACCTTTGGTCTCATTAGCAACCAAACGGTGCAGTTTTAGTAACGCTGCTTATGGCCGTTGATCATCAGCAAATCAACGACTCAGATCACTTTACCCCCCTCACCTATAAAAGGCTTTGGTCTGAGAAGACCAGCCATTCTTCAACTTAGCCTAACCCTAGCCGCCCCCTTTCTCTCGTCTCTCGTCTTCACCTTCTTCTTCACAGACCTCACCGGCCGTGGAGGCCACCACCTCCCACGGTGGTCTCCGGCCATCCTCTCACCTCTTCTCTTTTATTCTTCTTCTTCTCTACCTCAATCACCCTTAAAACCCTGGAAACCCCTAAAACAAAACCCTGTTCTTGATATGCCGGTCACCGGAACCTACCTCCGGTGACCAACAAACTACGAGAACCTTCTTCAAACCAATGCCAAAAGGACCAGCTTGGTCTGATCTACACCCCCATAGCCTTCAAATCCTTCGAATATACCCAGAACTCTTCGAATATCCCATTAAAAGTCGCCGGAACCCTAACTCCGGCGACTCAAAACTCAAACCTTAGCAAGATCTAACCTTTACCCTCTCCAAAACACCCCACTCCAACCAAAAAACCTTAAAGACTTCGTCTTGAAGTCTAAAAAAGAAAACCAGAAAGAAATAAGAAAAAGAAACAAAAGAAAAGGTCTGAAAGAGACCGAAAAAGAAAGAAAATAGTGAAAGGGGAAGCTCAGGGGACAGGCCCTGCAAGCTAAGTACCCTCACCCCTTTTGTGTTTTATTTGCTTCCTTGTCTGTTTATTTGCATGTTTTCCTTTTTGTTTTCATAAGCTTTCATCTTGATTATTTCTGTCTGTTTTTCCTATTTTGAGATCTTGAAATTCTGTGCTTCATCTGTTAGTATTAGGGTTTTATGTTCATTTCATCTTTATTTTATTTTTCTGCTTTGTTTATGTGATTCGAAAAGACCTGTTTAGTATTAGGGTTCATCTTGTTCGTCTTCTTCATACTATTTTCTTGTTTTAACTGTTCTTTTTCTTCTGTTCTGCCTGCTTCAAATCGTGTTCTTTTTCTTCCAAGTCAAAAGATCTATCTTTTATCTTGTGCTTTTTCATCTTTATTGTGATTTCTGATCTATTAGTCTTCAACAACAAGACTTTTCCTCTCTTCATGATTCTTTAGATGTTTAGTTTAGTTGTCTAGTCATTGATATCTTTCTTCTTCTTCGTCCTCTGTTAGTAGTAGGCATCTTCATCTTGTTGATACTAGATATCTTCTTTTAGTTTGAATGATTCTTCTCCTCTGTTTATTCTCATGCTTAGTTTTAGGGCTAGGATTAGCTGTTAGTCTCTTATACTAAGTCTATTTTACCTTATCTTTGTCTATTCCCCTAAATCTTCTGATTAAAATCATGACTTTTCTCTAATGTTTGGTTTATGCTACTTCTTCTGTTCCTTCATTTGCTAAAATAAGCATGATTATCTAATTCTGCTTCTTCTTCTATTACTTGGCATGAGAGATGTTAGGATTGTTCTTCACTGTTTCCCCATGACTCTTTTTATGCTTTATTCTTATCGTACATATATCAAGTTAGAGTTAGTACTTATTCTGTGGTCCTTATGTCTAATTGAGCCATGTTTAATTTTTCTTGTTGACTGTTTGTGAGAGTTTAGCTTCTGTGTATGTCTATGCCATGAACCTTAAAGGTTTTGAGGGTTTTCAATTATCATCTGACATGAGTTAGTTGTAATTAAGTCTAAATTGATATTGATTAACACTTTGTCACATGAAATTGGGTTATGTGAATTTATTGATTAGAATTCAACACTATCAAATTTCCCTTTCTGAGTTTTACTTGATTGATACACAATATTTGATCTCATGTGGCTATGTGTGCAATTACATATTGAACATGACTGAGTTTGCAGTAGTTCTTGTTACTATGAGCATATGATTAACACTCATTAACTTTAGGGGATTGATTATAGCTGCTAGTGCTAAGTTCCCTAAAATGGCTAGTTTTGAAATAGGTTTAAAAGTGAAAATCAAACAATCATAGGTTATAAGGTAATAAGTGACCAAAGAGTGGTCAATTTTGCAAATTGACCAACTCTACAAGGTCCAGCACATTGGCCCACCTTTAAAAGGCTAGTTGTGCAACAAAATGGTGCAAGTCTGCAAGTACAGACTTACCAAGGCTCATTTGAGCCCTGAAACATAGGTGGCTAGGTCTGCAAAGACCTTAACCCAGCATGTGTTCAGTTAAATAGGCTAATTATGTAAATAATTGGTTAAGTCTGCAAGTCCAGACATACCAAGGCTCATTTTAGCCCTAAAACACAGGTGGCTAGGTCTGCAAAGACCTTAGCCCAGCCTGTGTTCGGCAAATGGGTTCAATTACCCAAGCCAAGTCTCAACTTGAGACTGGCTAAATATTAAATAGTTTAAATACAACAATAAAGTAGGCTAGTCCTGCAATTAGTTTTAAAATGAAATAAAAGGTCTTAATTGATTAAAAATGAAACAAAAAAGGCTAAAATTGAAATAGTTCCTTAAAAGTAGGACTGGCTAGTCCTTAAATACCAATGCAAGGACTGGCCATTAGTTAAATAAGCCCAAAATGTTGAAAACCTGACCTAGGTAGGTCGGGTAAATCAGCAAAGTCACTAAGGGTATAAAAGGAAGTCAATTTGGTAAAATAGTGAATTGTATAGAACACATAGGGACATGGGAGTCATTTGTACCCCTGATTTCTTCAATTTTGCAGAGATTAAAGGGTATAATGGTCTCCCTAAAAAGGGAAATAAGTAAACATCTTAAACGCTTAAGGATACTTTGGTAAAATCCTCAAAAGGGAATCTAATAGAACCTTCCAGCACATGCTGGAAGGGATTTGATAACAGAAATTGGGGCCTTAGTGTAAGTTTAGCAATTTTAAAGGGGGAGAAGTGGGATTTAATCCCATTCTTTCTCCCCAAGAAATCAGCCACTCTTACACCTATAAATACCTTAAAAAGGAATGAAATAGGGGCTGGCTTTTGATAAGAAAAGTTCAGAGAAAAAATATATTAATAGCTCGTAGCTTTCCTGTATTTTTTCGAGTGAGAACCTTTGGGTATTCATCTGTTCTTGTGGTTTTTGCTCGAGTTTTTGTTTGGATTCTTGTTTGCTGTTGCTGTGGCCTTCTGTTCGTTGATATTCAATCCATCATTGTTGCATCTGCTGTTCGAGTCTGTTGCCGTGCTTATTCTCTTAATCCCTTAAACTCATTGACTTTCTACTTGTTGATCCAGGTACACTTCCATTTGAAAAATGAAGCTGTAATGGAATTGCTGAAATAAAAAAAATAAAGTTCTAGCTTGATTGATATGTCATATTGTATTTTTGTAGTTTAATATCTGCGTGGCTGTTTAGCATTAGCTTATATTTATAGTTTTAATTGTTTTAATTGTATTATAGAATGTAGTAGTAGAATAACAAAAACAAAAATATTGTACTAGCATAATAGTTGGTAATGTAGTGTAGATAGTACATCACCTAGTTTAATTAGGTAAAACCTTAAAATATAAGTTAGCTAATCATAATTTCAAATCGTTAATCATTCACTCACAGTAGCATTGTAGGCCATAATCATATAGCTAATCATATGTCGTAGATCTGCATTCAAATGTAGATAAGCTTCAAAAATAGAACGATAGATCAAACAGTAATACATTCATAATTGGGTTAATAATTTGGTAGTGAGATAAGTCGTAATGAAATCAGTAGTTTAATTATGCTTAAGTCTTTGAGCCACTTGAATATAGGTACTCGAGTTGTACAATCGAATCATTATATTGTGTAACCACTGCTTGTGTAGTTAGCTAGTTTTTTTAAAAGGATCAAAAGTTCGTATTTGAGCGAGTTTAAAAAGGGGGAAACAACTAGATAATATAACAACTCAATTAGAACCAGATCTACGATATTAAGAGGCTTAACTCATAATTAGTGGTATAATTTCACATTTGTGAATAACTCGGCTTAGTTTTAGATAATCTAATTAGTTGAATCGTTCAAATGGATCAAGTCTCATATTTAATTGAACCGTTTTCTTAAATTTTAACTAGTAAATAACTTAGGTGTTAGTGTAAACTCATTAGTAGATGTCGAAATTAGAGACAATCTGTTAATTCAAGTCTTGTGTACAGTAGATAGTTGTAATTCATAGTTAACATTAACAGTTTTTGTATAGTGATTATCCTTTTTTTATGAATAAAAAATGAATTTGAATTTATTCCTAGTTATTTCTGATTGTTCTATTATGTGTTTACCATTTCTATTTTTATCACTAATGTTCCCATTTGGTTTGGGCCCAACATGTAACGCGGGCCTGAACTATGATGCGAGGCCAATTGGGCTGTCAAGCAGAAGCTTGAAGACAGCCCGTGTCTTTAAGACCTGAGCAAGACCAGCGCTGGTTTAAGTATGAACGTGGAGGCCCAGGCCCAATAAAGCAATGACAATGGCCTAGGCCCAAGTCTAAAATAAGAAGTTGAAATATGACTAAGGAAAAACCAATGTAGATAACCTAGAACGTACACGTAAGATTGGGACTTTAAAATATAATTGGGACAAGCCTCGCACAACACTAAATAGCGGAGCCCCCTTTAGTAATGAAATAACTTATAAATAGACCCGGGAAGGCTACTAGTAAACTTCATAGCTTCTCTCAAAAGAATTAAAAGCCGATAGACTCTATTAGGTACGATTTACTATACCTTCCTTATGAACGAGTGTGCAATTGGTGCAACTCAAATCCTAAATCCCGGCAAAGCCGAAATGTACCGAAAGTCACAGGCGTACTGCTTGCGGTGTAACTCGAGGTGTGTTTTCGCGATGTCGCAATTCAGTAAAATATTAAAGTTAATAACACATACATATTGTTAAAATCTATAACAAGTCAAACAAGATTCAACAACTGTGATTGAGCAACCTTGCTAAAACCACGGAATCCGGGAATGCCTAACACCTTCTCCCGGCGCGGACTTTAATAACAGAGTCAATTTCCTCGGATTCGGGATTAATTGGTGACTTGGGACACCCTTATTTTCTCAAGTGGTGACTCTAATAATTTAATAAAAATCCCGAACCGATTGTCCTTTATGTGGAAAAACTCCTTCATCTTTGTTATTTAATCCGTCTCGGGTATTTGAACATTGAGGTATACCCTACGTATCTTTCCAAACGGATCGGTACAAAAGCCTCTATTCAGGCATACATTATGTGGGGTAGTAGAAAGGGAGATGTGACAGCTCTGGCGACTCTGCTGGGGAACCAACCTAGAACTTCGGTTTCAGGGTTTAAGAACTCTAGCTCCTTAGAATTGCCGTTCTTGATATTATTTGACTTCGTTATATGATCTGAAAAACATGCTATGTGTTTTACCTCTTTGATACTACGTGGATTGCATATAAAATTATGCTGAAAACCCTTCTCTTCGTCACCCTCGGGGATGTTCTTACTGGTTGAGACTCCCCTTTCTGTTAAGTTACACCAAAACTAAGAAACAGAGGCCGGATAAGTTATAAAGCCGATTGAGTCCACGAGTCACCGGTATGTAGCCCCCTCATCGATTCGAGTTGTCCGCTCGGGTACAAGGTCTAACACTCTGTGAAACTATAAGATGTTGAACATAGGTCTAGGACGATTATTTGCATCATGTCTAACTTAGGGGACTCAACACAGGGGTTGGATCCGTCTAGGACAGGTGACCCGGTAATTAAAAAACCGAGCATATTATGTGTTACATTTTATTTTCCTTGATCGTTATGCGGACCGGCAAAATTCCCGAGTATAGAAAAGTATTCAAAAGAAAAGAGAGAGAAATAAAAGCTAGTGAAAGTGTGTATCTGGAAAATCCGAAAATCTAAAAAAAATGGCTTTGTTGTTGGAATAATTGGTCAATTAATCTGACCGAACTACGCATGTTTGATTCTCGTCATTAGGCGGGATACGTAGGCAACCCTTGAACGGGTCCAACCACACATTTTAGAAAAAGACCAAAAAAATTTTCTTTTCAAATAATCGGAGTGATCGCTATTTTTTAGAAACGACCGAATGTTCCGAAAGGACGCCAGAAGGCTGTTTTGGCAAAAATGGCCACTTCGAGAGTCATATTTCTTTCAAAAAAATGAAAATTTGCATTGAAAAAGATTTTTTCTTTTTTCTAAAATAAAATCTCCTTAATAAATGTGCAGGATGAGCATAATACAGAATGAACCTTTCGCCTTAATGAATGAAATCCCTTTGGAGCTGAGACTATGGTGGAACGACATGTGAATAGAGTGTCAAAACTGGATCAAAGGCTACTTAAAGGATCTCACGGGGTTATTGGACATAATTCCCCGAGGCGACATAATCAGAGCATTGGTCACGTATTGGGACCCTGCACACAATGTAATACATCTTCCGGACTTTGAACTCACTCCCACTTTGGAGGAGATTGCTTTCTACATAGGGAATAATGAGGTCCCCTTAAAAGGAAAATACACGGTATCCCCAAGAGCAGTAACGGTGCACCGCTTCTTGGATTCTTTGAAAATTGCTAGGAATGTCCACAACGAGGATTTAGCCAACGGATTTTGCTCCTAGAACTTCATTTATAGCAGATATGGACATGTCGGCGGTTTCAACGACTCCACGAATAAGCTTTGTAGCAAGTCCAACCGAGCAAAGTGGGAAGACCATCGACAGTTTGCTTTCTTAGTGGCATTTCTCGGAGTTATCATATTTCCGAGAAAAGACAGGCGCATCGATATAAAAGTTGCCGGGTAAGCAAGCACTTTGGTAGTACAAGATAATTGTACTCTAGCTCCAATGATTGTAGCAGACATCTACCGTGCCTTGACTGCATGCAAAGCAGGGGCCAACTTCTTTGAAGGATGCAACTTGATTTTGCATATATGGTTGATTGAACATCTATGCCATCATCCTTCGTTCTCAAGCTATGGGCCAACTGGAAGAACGTGTCTTGAAGAATTTTACACGAGAACAAAAGAAGTTAGGTTGCCAGAGGGAGTAAAAGATTGGATTTCGCATCTACGATCATTAACTGACGGCCAGATTGATTGGACATATGATTGGTTACCTCTCGATGAGGTGATTTATATGTCGACAGAAGGGTCACACTTTTTGATCATGGGTTTAAAAAGTATCCAGCCTTATGCCCCTTACAGGGCACTGCGACAGCTTGGTAGATGTCAAGTCATACCAAAGGATGGGGACCTCAGTTCATAAGTGATAGAGATCAGTCCGGATGGGCAATTCCCGGAAGCAAAGGTTCGTCAGATTTGGAATAAATGTCAGAACGTGAAGGTAGATACTTGTGTGCAGAACAAAGCTCGACGTAAAGTGTCGTCCGGGTATTTCGCATGGTATCGACGGGGTATTGAGCATGACAGGCCTTCGAAAAGACCTCACTTGCAAGATCTGGTGGAGCAATCTAGTGAAAATAGGAATTGGGCGGCCAAAGAAAGTGAATATAAGGCCAATATCAGCTTGCTGGAAGAACAATTGAGAAATCTCCAGTTTGAGAGCGGTTTGCAAGCAGCATCCGACAAAGGAGAGAAAAAGCAGCTAAAGAAAGAAAATGAAACTCTGAAGGCTCAGGTCGCTAGGATGAAAATTGCATCCGAGACCGTTGTTCGCTTAGCCCGAGACGAGAAATTGATTGAAAATCTTCAGCGCAAAGTGAATGACTACAGCTTCGACTTAGACAAAGTAGAAAAGGAGTTAGTCAGGGCTCGGAAGCAGATGGCCAAAGATACCGAGGAAAGAGCCAAGTTGGTTCAGCAACTACAAGATAAGCATGAGTTTGAGGTAGCCCGGCTGAGAAAGAAAATTGTTACAACCACTGTCAAAAGTAACAAGGTCATCAAAGATCTCGAAGAAGAAAGAGAACATTGTTACACGGCTATGGCTCGGTTAGAGTTTGAGCTACAACAAACACAAGAGGAGAACCAACGCACTTTAGATGCTCGAGCCGAACAGATCAGTCGATTACTTCAAGAGAAAGGGGTTATTCGAGAAAGAACTGTTCATATTGCTCAGTACATCACCCGGAAGAGCCAGCTATGTGAAGACATGTCCCGGGCAACATTTGTGTCAGCGGTGAAATTCTTTGTGCAGCAAGTCATGTCCGACCTAGATAGGCTCCAAAAGGGATTAGCATATAGGCCCACGGCAAGACCGAACGATGTCTCGCGGGCACTAGGAGCATTAATGTATTCTTAGGGCATGCATTCTGTAATTATATTTCTTTGCATTAATAGTACAACACCATCTTGTAAACTGATGTTTTGAACTATCAATGAAAATCAAGAGTTGTTGTCAATCATTTTGCTTTATGTCAATTCTTTATATACGATAGGCAAATAAATAGGCACGCGAATCAATAAAGAAAGTGAAAAAAAAGAAAAAAAAGAAGAAAAGAAGAAAAAAGAAGAAAAAGAGAGAAGAAGATAAAAGAAGAAAAAAGAGAATGATGAGATTGGTTCAAAATAAAACATAGGCCGGGAGGATGCATGACGATCTAAGGAAAAAAAGTGTTTATTCCAAATCGTTGCATCTTATCTCTTATGCGCTAACCACTAATGGGTGTTGTTGTTTATGAGATTCAGATTCTAGTTGGCAACTGGCATTCTGGCTACTCACCCATACAATACAAGATCTAAGACAATGACAAAGGCCGTGTCACAAGAAATTGAACCAACAGTCATGGACCCCGTCCAAGAAGAGGTGTGGACATAATGGAAATGAAAAATGAAATGTACAAGCTTAAACAGTAGATGGCTGAGATGTACCAGGCTTGGTCGAGGGGTCAACCCTTACCCACTTATCCCGCTAACCTAGCATACATCCCTCCAGCCAATCCCAACCCTGAGCCACCCACTATGAACTCGTCCTCTACATATCCAGACTATCACCACTATTATGCCTCCACCTCTCAGGTGCCACCGCCACTGTCAAAACAAGTGCCACCCCAGCCACCCCAGGTTGCCCCGGTATATGTAGGACCTCCACCTGGCGCCTTGCATAAGTCATCCAGTGAACCCTTGTTTCATGTACAAGACACCCACTACTACCCACCTGAACCAACCTTTCGGCAGCATGAATCTTACACTCCATTAATGGAGGCAATCGAAGAGAAACCTGTTAAGAACATAGAACAGGAGGAGATGGACAGGAAAATGAGGAGTTTAGAGCAGTCCTTTCATAACATACAAGGGCTAGGGGAACAAGTAAGTGTGGCGTACAAAGAGCTATGTCTGTTTCCAGAAGTACAACTCCTTGTCGGGTTCAAGTTGCCGCAGTTTGACATGTACAATGGACACGGAGATCTGGTGGCCCACCTTAGAGGATACTGCAGTAAGATGCGGGGCACAGGGGGAAGAGATATGCTTTTGATGGCATACTTTAGCCAAAGCTTGAGTTGTTTTGCACTGGAATGGAACACACGCCAAGATCACACCAGATGGTTTATTTGGGATGATCTCGCACAAGCATTTGCTAACTATTTCCAGTATAATTTAGAAATCATACCTGATAGGTTGTCACTCACTAAAATGGAAAAGAAACCTGGTGAAAGCTTTAGAGAATACGGCTTGAGATGGAGAGAGCAGGCAGCGAGGGTGGATCCGCCGATGAAAGAAAGTGAAATGGTAGACTGTTTCTTGCAGGCCTTGGAGCCTACCTACTATGGACATCTAGTGTCAGCCATTGGAAAGAATTTTAATGAAGTTGTAAAAATGGGAAGTTTCGTGGAAGAAGGATTGAAAACTAACAAGATTATGGGTTTTCTAGCAATCAAGGCCACAAATCAGGCCATCTAGACAGGGAGTGGAGGAACCATTGGGAAGAAGAATAAAGAGGAAGTGTCAGTTATGGAGAGCAAGCCCTAGAATCGTAGCCAATACCATCACCCACCACGACCATATGAGCCATACCCACCAACCCCGTACCACCCACCTCCACCGTACTACCCACCTATTACCCCATACTACCCTAATCCACAAGCCCAAACTTATCCACCACCACCACAGGTATGGCGAGCCCAGGCCCCGCAGAATGTTTATCGCACACAAAATACCTACCCCTCTTCTAGAACTTACAGAAACCTGAACAAACCCAACTTCAGGCCCGACCCGGAGATGAGGAACAAAAATCAGACGATGAAAACATTCACCCCGCTGGGGGAATCCTATACTAGCCTCTATCACCGATTGAAGGAATTGGGGATGTTGAGCCCAATCAAGTCAAAGCTTCCGAACCCACCTCCAAAGAATATCGATCACTCGGTCAGGTGCGAGTATTGCTCTGGGGCACCGGGACACGACACTGAGAAATGTTGGCATTTGAAGAAGGCTATTCAATAACTCATTGATAGCCGGGGGATTGAGGTACAGGCTCCAGAGGATCCGAATGTTACTCAGAATCCACTGCCGGCTCATCATGAAGCACATATGATACAGTTGGCACAAGAGGAGAGCAGCCGGAAGCCATCCCAGTCAGTCATGATGATAAAGGCCAGCAGCAAAGCAGAAAAGGAAATTGAGAAAGGAAAAGTGATAGCCGAAGAACCAGTGAAAAAGCAACCAGCGGTGGAGACTTTAAAAGTTGTGGTGGCAGGCGTGAAACTAGTGCTGAAGGTGAAAGGTTCAAGCATGGAACCGGTAATTATAAGGCCAGTAGTACAGATGCCAGTGGTTGATACCAAGACTGTACCTTGGAACTACAACAAGGTGGTAGTAGTGTACAAAGGGAAAAAAGTGACTGGAGAGATTAACGAGACGCACGGTCTAACTCGGTCCGGGAGGTGTTTTGCCCCAGAAGAGTTAAGGAAAATGAAGGTGGTGAAAGAGAGTCATATGAAGAAGCCTGTGTCCGAAGAAGAAGCAGAAGAGTTCCTCAAGAAGATAAAATCTCAAGACTACTCCATAGTGGAACAGTTGAGGAATACACCTGCACAGATCTCTCTGCTCTCATTGTTGATCCATTTGGATGAACACAGAAAAACATTGATGAAGATATTGAATGAGGCGCATGTCCCTGAAAAGATCTCAGTTTGTCATCATAAAAAGATTGCCAACAAGATCTTTGAATCCAACAAGATTACATTCTCAGACAGTGAATTGCCCATTGAGGGAACAGAACATAATAGGGCGCTCTATCTCACTGTAAAAAGCGAGGAATCAATGGTCACTCGAGTGTTGATAGATAATTGCTCAAGTGCAAACATTTTCCCGCTTTCGACTCTTGGAAAGCTGAATATCAGTCCTGATAGAATACGAAGGAACAGTGTGAATGTGAGAGGGTTTGACGGAGGAAGTAAGAACACTTTGGGGGATATCATCTTGGAGGTCACCATTGGGCCTGTGGACTTTACGATGGAGTTTCACGTGTTAGACCTTGCTGTATCCTACAATCTATTGCTGGGTTGACCATGGATCCACACAGCCAAAGTCGTGCCATCGTCCTTGCACCAAATGGTCAAGTTTGAATGGGAGCAGCAAGAAATCATAGTGCATGGAGAGAGAGACACCTGCAACACGATAATGCCATTCGAGGGGGTGGAAGGAGACAAGGGTCCCTGGGTATACCAGGTGAGAGATATTGTAACAGTGAACAAGATTGCTGAGGGTGAGAAATTGCCAATCCCTACAGTAGCACATGCTGCTGTGATGGTAGCCCGGGAAATGATTAAAAATTGATTTACACCAGGGAAAGGGATAGTGAAAGCTTTGCAAGGAATCACTCAACCAGTCCAACTGCCAGTGAACAAAGACACCTTTGGCTTGGGATTCAAACCCACCTATGCCGACATCCAAAAAGCCCAGAGAACCAAAAAGAAAAACTGGACCCTTCCTAAACCCATCCCTAAGCTGTCTGACACCTAAGCCTAGTACAAAATGACATCTGACATCTGCTGCATCAAGGTATGCTGAGACCAGGCCTGATGAGGAGCTCTTGATGAGGTTCGAAATGTTATTTGGTGATGTGAGCATGGTAGAAATGGGAGAAGGTACTACCAGGATAGACGTTCAGTTCGTGGGATCTGGTGTTATGCTCAACAACTGGGAAGCCACTCCTTTCCCGATCAGGAAGGAGCCTTGGTAGTTAGCTTTTGAAATTCATCATCATTTCCCCTAAAAGCCATTTTTACTTTCTGTAATCCCCTACCCCATGGAAATCAAAATGTACCCAAAACTTTGTCCATCTTTGAAATATCAATGAAATGCAGTTTTTCTTCTTTCTTCATTTTTTGCCTTATTTTTATTTTTTCTTTTGTACAGTTCCATATGCGCTGATTCTGATAATATGTCATGCATGAAGAATTCCCGGCCCAGTTCTGACAATTGAATTATCATACAAGAAATTGAGAATGATAGTGAGATAGAATATGAGGATGAGGAAACCTTGGAGGAAATAAGTAAGGACCTGAACCAATATGAGGAAAAACCAAACCGAACTTGAGAGAGACAGAATCCATCATTTTGGGGAGCGAAGATAATGTCCGAGAAATAAAAATCAGTGTTCATTTAGAAACCTCCCTCAGGGAAGAGTTAATAAAGTTGCTGCATGAATTCAAGGACATCTTTGCTTGGTCCTATGATGACATGCCCGGACTTAGCACGGATTTGGTGGGACACAAGTTGCCTATCTACCCTGAATGCCGGCCGGTGAAGAAAAAGTTGCCAAAGTTCAAAATGGACATCAGCGTAGAGATAAAAGAAGAGGTGAATAAGCAATTTGAGGCGAAGGTCATACGAGTTACTAAGTACCCCACCTGGTTAGCAAATGTTGTGCCTATTCCGAAGAAATATGGAAAAACCAGGGTGTGTGTGGATTACAGAGACCTCAACAAAGCCAGTCCAAAGGATGATTTCCCATTGCCGAACATCCATATATTAATCGACAATTGCGCCAAACATGAGATTGGTTCATTTGTAGATTGCTATGCGGGTTATCACCAGATCTTGATGGACGAAGAAGATGCGGAGAAAACTGCTTTCATTACGTCTTGGGGTACATATTGCTATAGATTGATGCTGTTTGGGTTAAAGAATGTCGGAGCTGCTTATATGAGGGCAATGACCACAATGTTCCATGACATGATGCTTCGAGAAATCGAAGTGTACGTGGACGATGTCATCATAAAGTCCAAGAAGCAACATGATCATGTGAGGGATTTGAGGAACTTTTTCCAGAGACTCCGGAGGTACAATCTTAAACTCAATCCTGTAAAATGCGCTTTTGGAGTGCCTTCAGTGAAGCTGTTGGGATTCATAGTGAGTCGGCGGGGTATTGAACTAGATCCATCAAAGATCAAAGTCATCCAGAGTCTACCTCCGCCGAAGAACAAGAAGGAAGTAATGAGCTTATTGGGAAGGCAGAATTATATTAGCCGGTTCATCGCTCAGTTGACATTAACATGTGAGCCGATCTTCAAGTTGTTAAAGAAAGATGCAGCAGTGAAATGGACCGAGGAAAGTCAGGAATCCTTCGACAAAATCAAGGAATATCTAGCAAATCCTCCAGTACTAGTTCCTCCAGAGCTGGGAAGACCGTTGATCTTATATCTGACAGTGCTTGACAATTCTTTTGGTTGTGTGCTAGGGCAGCATGATGAGACAGGCAAGAAAGAGTAGGCTATATATTATTTATAGCAAGAAATTCACATCCCACGAGGTAAAATACACTCAATTGGAGATGACATGTTGTACTTTGACTTGGGTGGCACAGAAGTTGAAACATTATTTGTCAGCCTATACCACTTATCTCATTTCCCGGCTGGATCCATTGAAGTACACCTTTCAGAAGCCCATGCCCACAAGGAGGCTTGTTAAATTGCAAATTCTGCTCATATAATTTGACATCATTTATGTAACTCGTACGGCGATGAAGGTGCAGGTAGTTGCAGATCACCTGGCAGAGAATCCCATGGATGATGAATATGAGCCACTAAAGACATATTTTCGGGATGAGGAGGAAATGAATGTTGAAGAAATAGAACAGGGTGAAAAGCCAGGATGGAAGATGTATTTCGACGGAGGCGTCAATAATAAAGGAGTTGGTATCGGAGCAGTACTCATTTAAGAAACGGGTCAATACTATCCCGTCATCGCTCATCTTCGATTTTTATGTACTAACAATATGGCCGAATATGAGGCATGTATCTTGGGATTGAGGTTGGCAATTGATATTGGTGTTCAAAAGATCTTGGTTATGGGTGACTCGGATCTTTTGATACACCAAATCCAGGGAGAATGGGAAACAAGGGATTTGAAATTGATATCTTATCGGCATAGTTTGCATGAACTGTCCCAAAGATTCCAGGCCATAGAATTCAAACATATCCCAAGAATGCACAATGAAGTTGCAGATGCTCTAGCCACACTATCCTCTATGTTACATCATCCGGACAAAGCCTATATAGATCCACTCCAGATCCAGGTGCGTGATCAGAATGCATACTATTTTGCTGTGGAAGGAGAATTGGATGGAGAACCGTGGTATCACGACATCAGGGAATACTTGAAGGCAGGAAAATACCCGGAGCAAGCTACCGGAGATCAAAAGAGAGCTGTAAGACGTTTGGCTAATGGTTTTTTTCTCAGTGGAGGAATCAAATATAGAAGAACACCAGACCTGGGATCGTTGAGGTGCGTGATCAGAATGATTGAGATGCATGCTGGAGCTTGTGGACCCCATATGAATGGGTATATCTTAGCAAAGAAGATTCTGAGAGTCAGGTATTATTGGCTCACCATGGAGCGAGACTGTATCAGGTATGTGAGAAAATGCTACCAACTCCAAGTTCACGGATATCTAATCCACTCCCCGCCATATGAATTACATACAATGTCTGCACCCTGGCCGTTTGTTGCTTGGAGCATGGATGTTATCGGACCAATAGAGCCGGCAGCTTCCAATGGGCACAGATTCATTTTGGTCGCAATTGATTACTTCACCAAGCGGGTTGAGGCAAAGACATTCAAGGCGGTGACAAAGAAAGCTGTGGTGGATTTTGTGCATGAAAATATCATATGTTGGTTTGAGATTTCCAAGGTAATCATCACAGATAACGGGGCCAATCTGAACAGTCACCTCATGGCGGAAGTTTGCCAGAGATTTAAGATCACCCATCGCAATTCCACACCCTATAGGCCAAAAGAAAATGGGGCAGTAGAAGCTGCAAACAAGAACATAAAGGAGATCCTCAGGAAAATGGTGGAGGAATCCAGGCAATGGCATGAAAAATTACCTTTTGCTCTTATGGGTTATCGCACAATAGTGCGCACTTCTATCAGCGCCACACCTTATTCATTAGTGTATGGGACAAAGGCTGTCATACCCGCAGAAATAGAGATACCGTCATTACGAATCATAGCTGAAGCCGGAATAGATGACGAAGAATGGGTAAAAGCCCGACTGGAACAATTAAGTCTGATTGACGAGAAGAGGTTGGCAGCAGTTTGCCACGGGCAATTGTATCAACAAAGAATGGCAGAGCATATAATAAGAAGGTGCGTCCTCGGAAGTTTAAAGTTGGACAACTTGTATTGAGGCGTATCCTACCGCATTGGGCTGAAGCAAAGGGCAAATTTCCGCCAAACTGGCAAAGACCATTTATGGTATCACGGGTGTTGTCTAATGGGGCATTATATCTGACAGACATTGAAAGGAAGTGCGTAGAGACTCCTATCAACTCAGATGCAGTCAAAAGATACTATGTATGATTCATTTTCAATTGTATGATTGTATTTTGTTGTGATTTTGGAATTGAAATGACGAAGGCATTTTATTCTCTATCCAAACACTTTATCCATTGACATCCCCTTTGAGCCATGTTTGATATATTCTTTCATACCCCTCTCTCGGAATTGCTTATGGCACAATAAAGAAAATGAAAAAAAATGAAAATGAAAAAAAAAGAAAAAAAGAAAATGAAAAATTAAAAAAAATGAAAAAAGAAAAGAAAAGAAAAGACAAAGAAATCGGGAAAAAGTCAAAAAGAAATTCATTAATTGATGGCGTAGTAATGAACTACGTTTGACTTGATCCCAAAAGGGTACGTAGGAAGCCTCACTGAGGTTCAGTCACAATAAAGGAAAAATCCAAAAATCCCCCACATATTGAAACTGGGGCAGCAGTTATGTTTTATAATTCTGAGAGTTGTAAATATCTTTTAAACCTTCGTAAATTTTGAGCCTTCATACCTTTCTTTCTTAACCCTTTAAAAAGTGTCACGACCCGGATTTTCCCCCAACATCGGAATTGTGATGGCGCCTACTCGTGGTAGCTAGGCAAGCCAATGTATTCATACTATCCTGTTTTTAATACAATTTCATAACTTATTTAGCAACAAACCATAACTTTAATTAAATAAGTGCGGAATACTTTATCGAATTAGAAATAACTAGTCCCAAGGTAAAAATCATACTGAAATCCTCTACCCAAGACGTGGAGTCACCAACTCACGAACTACTACTGAATACTACACATAAGATTTTGAAAGAAATATAACATAATTCTGTTTGTCTCGGAACAAAGAGACTACAGCTAGTAACATAAATAAAGAGAGAGACGCCGGGCCTGCATACGTCTGCAAGCTACCTCGGTCTCAAATATGATCAACTCCCACGCAATCGATTTACTGCTGCTGCTCCTGATCGTAACCTGGACCTGTGCAAAAACGCACGAAGTGTAGTATCAGCACAACCGACCCCATGTGCTGGTAAGTGCCTGGCCTATCCCGGCGAAGTAGTGACAAGCATAGGACCAGACACCCACATAAACCTGTGCAGTTCAATATATATGTATACCACAGAATAACAAGAAATAACCAAGTAATAACACAATAAGGAATATCTCAAAGAATTCAACAATTAACAACAGTTAATAAGTTCACAAGGAAAAACAAAGTATAATGGAAACACAAGTAATATCAAGTCAAGGAATAGCAAGCAGTTGCACGGCATCACCCGTCGTGCTTTTACTCTCATCCTCACCAAATAAGCAAATAAAGTACACGGCATCACCCTTCGTGCTTTTACTCTCATCCTCACATCCATAGTACGGCATGATCCTTCGTACATGGTTTAATAACATGGCACGTCATGATCCTTCGTACATAATCAATAAACATGGCACGACATTAACCTTCGTGCATAAATAATAAAACATGGCACGGCATTAACCTTCGTGCATAAATAATAAATCAAGGCACGGCATCACCCTTCGTGCATTATCACTCTTCCTCACCCAAATAACAATCACAGTTAAGGGCAAAGAAAGAAACAATAATTCATAAACCGTCCCAACAAGGGCAATCAATAATCATCTTCACAACAAGTCCCGACAAGGGAGAACAATAACAATTCTACAACCTGGCAAAGGTTCAACAATTCATCTGCAAATATGTCTCACAATAAGCATTTATCAACGACTCACGGTCATACTAGACGCCAGTGTATGGATGCTCGTCACCACAGCCCACACACCACACTCGATCACATAACATATAGCACATAATCCTATTCCCTCAAGCTAGGATAGAACACACACTTACCTCGAATGTTTATGAACAATTCAATCCGTGGCAATGACTTTTTCTTTCAAATTTGGCTCCAATCCAATCATATCTATTCACAATTGATTTAATACCATCAATACTACTCAACAAACTAATTCATAAGGCCAATTACAACTTTTACAACATTCTGCCAGGAATAGTGAATTTCGACCCCGGGCCCACATGGTCGGAACTCGGGGTTCGGACCAAAATCCGGTTACCCATCCCCTCACGAGTTCATGTATATGATTTGTTTCAAAATCGGACCTCAATTCGAGGTCCAATTTCCCAATTTATGAAAAACCCTATATTCTAACAAAAACAAGAAATTCTACCATAAAAACCTTTGATTTCTATTGAAAAACATGTTTAATGATGTTAGGAATTGAAAGAATTAAGTAAAAAGTGACTTACAATTGTTTTGAAGAAGAAGGAATCCGTGAAGAATCGCAAATGGGTGTTTTTGGTTTGTAAAAAGTGAAGAAATGAACTGAAAATCGTGTTTTACGGGTCTCTGTGTTCGCA
This sequence comes from Nicotiana noctiflora, assembly GCA_032618575.1. NCBI lineage: Eukaryota > Viridiplantae > Streptophyta > Magnoliopsida > Solanales > Solanaceae > Nicotiana > Nicotiana noctiflora. The sequence goes on along the minus strand of JASVEL010002464.1, from coordinate 24,690 downwards.
TTTGCGAACATGGGTTCGCAATTGCGAACCCCGACCAATTTCTGGAGTTTGAAAAATAAGCTAAGGCTGGGAAGTTTGCATTTGCGAACTTTTGTTCGCATTTGCGAACACTGGCAGGAAAGGGGAATGTTCGCATTTGCGAACAGTGGTTCGCATTTGCGAACACAGGCAATAAAGGGGATTGTTCGCATTTGCGAACTATTGTTCGCATTTGCGAACAAGGCTGGATTTGGGAATGTTCGCATTTGTGAACTATGGTTCGCATTTGCGAACATAGGTAGGACAAGGGGATGTTCGCATTTGTGAACAATTGTTCGCATTTGCGAACAAGGCTGGGCATGAGGGGCTTCGCATTTGCGATCAGGGTTCGCATTTGCGAGACCTGCCTTAATCTGCCCCCTTCGCAATTGCGAGAAATGCTTCGCAATTGCGAAGTCAACAGCTGGGTGAAAAACCAGCAGTGCATAAATTTAGAAATTGATCCTATGGCCTATCAAATCTTAACCGGAGCCCCCCGGGCTCCAAACCAAACATGTACACAACCTCAAAAACACATTATGAACTTGTTCGTGCGATCACATTGCCAATATCACATCGTTTTCATCAAATCAAGCCTCAAATTCATGATTTTCATACTTTTGGTTTTCATAACTTTCAAACTTGGAACTCAAGGTCCAAAACATCTCAAACGACATCCGAATGTCACCAAACGTTTCCAGAAATCACATATATAATATTTAAGACTTGTACCGGGCGTCGGAACCAAAATACGAGCCCGATACCAAGGTCAATTAACTCATTTCCTTTAACAATTACATCAAAAGCAATTTCATCGAAAAATTCATAACTTGGGCTCTAGGCCTCAGAATTCGACTCCGGACGCATGTCCAAGTCCCATATTTTCCTACAGACCTCTCGGGACCATCCAATCTCGGGTCCGGATCCGTTTACCAAAAATGTTGACCGAAGTCAACCATGTCAATATTAATATCATTTTTATCCAAACTTCTCATAGAATTATATTTTCTATCACAAAAAGCTTTCCGGCTACAAGCTCGGATCGTGCACGTAAATCGAGGCAACATGGAATGAGGTTTTCAAGGCCTCAGAAGCTCGAAATGATTAATAAAATAAGTGATGACCCTTTGGGTCGTCACAATCTCCACCTCTAAAACAACCGTTCGTCCTCGAACGGACAAAAGAAAGAAGTACCTGAGTCAGGAAACAAATGTGGGTAGCGGCTCCGCATATCAGACTCCGACTCCGAGGTCGATGCCTCAGGAGGCTGACCTCTCCACTGAACACGCACAGAAGGATAACTCTTCGACCTCAACTGTCGAACCTGCCGGTCTAGAATGGCCACCGGCTCCTCCTCGTAAGATAGATCATTGTCCAATTGGACAGTACTGAAGTCTAACACATGTGTAGGATCGCATAGATACGTGAAAAAACTGGATGCACGGCTGATAAGCTAGGCGGCAAAGCTAATCTCTAAGCCACCCCTCCCACTCTGTCTAGAATCTCAAATGGACCAATATACCTAGGGCTGAGCTTGCCCATCTTCACGCCCTTCATAGGCGACACTCGGAGCAATACTCGTTCACCAACCATGAAATCTACATCTCGAACCTTACGATCCGCATAAGTCTTGCCTAGACTGAGCTGAACGCAATCTCTCCTGAATAGTCTTGACCTTATCTAAGGCCTCCTGAACTAAGTCTGTACCCAACAACCGAGCCTCTCCCGGTTCAAACCATCCAACTGGTGATCGACATCGCCTACCATATAACGCCTCATACGGAGCCATCTGGATGTTAGACTGGTAACTGTTATTGTAGGAGAACTCTGCTAATGGCAGAAACCGGTCCCACGAGCCTCCGAAATCAATAACACAGGCTCGAAGCATGTCCTCTAGAATCTAAATAGTCCTCTCGGACTGGCCATCCGTCTGAGGATGAAATGCTGTACTCAACTGAACCTGGGTGCCTAACTCCCGCTGGACCGCTCTCCAGAACCGCGAGGTAAACTGCGTTCCCCGATCAGAGATAATAGATACTGGCACCCCATGGAGATGAACAATCTCCCTAATGTAAACCTCCGCTAACCTCTCCGACGAGTAGGAGACAGATACTGGAATAAAGTGTGCTGACTTGGTCAACCTATCAACAATGACCCAAATAGCATCAAATTTCCTCCGAGTCAAAGGAAGTCCAGTAACGAAGTCCATAGTGATCCGCTCCCATTTCCACTCGGGAATTTCAATCCTCCGGAATACACCACCAGGTCTCTGGTGCTCATATTTCACCTGCTGACAATTTAGACACCGAGCGACATATGCAACGATATCTTTCTTCATTATGCGCCACCAATAGTGCTGCCGTAAGTCCTGGTACATCTTCGCGGCGCCTGGGTGAATAGAATACCGCAAACTGTGGGCCTCCGCTAAGATCAACTCTCGAATCCCTTCGACATTGGGCACACAAACTCGACCCTGCAATTTCAATACCCCATTATCATCTAGACTTATCTGTGTGGCACCTCCCCGCTGTACTGTATCTCTCAACTCACGCAAATGAGGATCATCAAATTGCCTCTCACGGATACGCTCTAATAAAGAAGAACGAGCGACCGTGCGGGCTAACACCCTGCTAGGCTCAGAAATGTCTAATCTCACGAACCGGTTGGCTAAGGCCTGGACATCTTGAGCTAATGGTCTCTGACTTACCGGAATGTATGCAAGACTACCCATGCTGGCATACTTTATACTCAATGCATCGGCCACCACCTTGGCCTTACCTGGGTGATATAAGATAGTAACATCATAGTCTTTTAGCAACTCTAACCATCTCCGTTGTCGTAGATTCAACTCCTTTTGCTTGAACAAGTATTGTAGGCTTTTGTGATCAGTGTACACCTCACATGTCACACCATATAGATAATGCCTCCAGATCTTTAAGGCATGAACCACTGCTGCTAACTCAAGATCATGAACTGGATAATTCTTCTCATGTATCTTTAACCGCCTCGAAGCATAAGCGATAACCTTACCATCCTGCATCAATACCGCTCCAAGCCCTGTACGAGATGCGTCACAATAAACTGTATAAGGCCCTGCACCCGTAGGTAGTATCAGCACTGGTGCTGTAGTCAAGGCTGTCTTGAGCTTCTGAAAGCTCGCCTCACACTCCTTTAACCACTGGAACTGGGCACCCTTCTGGGTCAACCTGGTCATCGGGGCCGCAATAGAAGAAAACCCCTCTACAAATCGACGGTAGTAACCTGCTAATCCCAAGAAACTCCGGATCTCAGTCACTGAAGCTGGTCGAGGCCAATTCTGGACTGCCTCAATCTTCTTTGGGTCTACCTAAATACCTTCCACCGATACAATGTGACCCAAAAATGCTACCGAACTCAGCCACAACTCACATTTAGAAAATTTGGCATATAGCTGGTTATCTTTCAGAGTCTGAAGAACCACTCTGAGGTGTTGCTCGTGCTCTTCCTAGCTGTGGGAGTACACCAGGATGTCATCTATATAGACTATCACGAACAGATCTAAGTAAGGCCTGAATACCCGATTCATCAACTCCATGAATGCTGCTGGGGCATTGGACAACCCGAAGGACATGACCAAGAACTCATAATGCCCATATCTAGAGCGAAAGGTCGTCTTAGGAATGTCAGCCGCCCTGATCTTCAGCTGATGGTAGCCTGACCTCAAGTCTATCTTAGAAAATACCCTCGCTCCCTGGAGCTGGTCAAACAAATCATCAATCCTCGGCAGTGGATACTTATTCTTTATTGTCACTTTGTTTAATTGTCGGTAATCAATACACATCTGCATCGAGCCATCTTTCTTCTTTACAAATAATACAGGTGCTCCCCAGGGGGAAACACTGGGCCTGATAAAGCCCTTCTCAAGAAGGTCCTGCAATTGGTCTTTCAACTCTTTTAGCTCCGGCGGGGCCATACGATAGGGTGGAATAGAGATGGGCTGAGTGCCCGGTGCCAAATCAATACAGAAATCAATATCCCTGTCGGGTGGCATGCCTGGTAGGTCTGAAGGAAAAACCTCAGGAAACTCCCGTGCAATAGGGACTGACTCAATGGAAGGAACCTCCGCGCTGGAATCACGAACATAAGCCAGATAAGCTAGACACCCCTTCTCGACCATGCATCGAGCCTTAACATAGGAAATAACAGTGCGAACGAAGTGGCTTGAGGTACCTTTCCACTCTAATCGGGGTGATTCTGGCAAGGCTAAGGTCATAGTCTTAGCATGACAATCTAGAATAGCATGGTATGGGGACAACCAGTCCATCCCCAAAATGACATCAAAATCCACCATATCCAAAAGCAAAAAATCAACACGGGTCTCAAGACCCCCAAATATAACTACGCACGAATGATGCACTCGGTCGACTACAATGGAGTCACCCACTAGTGTAGCCACATAAACTGGAATATCCGGAGCATAGCTGGGCACGGCCAAATACGGTGCAAAGTAGGAAGACACATATGAATATGTAGATCCAGGGTCAAATAATACTGAAGCACCTCTGCCACACACAAGAATAGTACCTGTAATCACGACATCTGATGCCTCTACCTCTGGCCTGGTTGGTAAAGCATAGAATCGGGGATCTGCACCTCCCCTCTGAGCTGTGTCTCTAGGACGACCATCAACTGGCTGACCTCTACCTCTGGCTGGACGGTCTCGACCTCTACAGTCTCGACCTCCACCTCTATAATATCTACCCCCGCCTCTGGCTGGCTGGGCAGGCTGAGGGTCAGCTGGGGCCTCGAATCATAGGACGAGGACCCCGCTGCTGAGAGTTGCCCGCTGCTCGAGGGCAATACCTGATAAAATGACCTGGGTCACCACAACCGTAGCAACTCGTAGAGTATTAATAGGAGGCTGGTCTGAATAATGCCCCCGAAAACCACGATCACCTGGTCCACTCTGTGAAGTCTGAAGGGCGGAATGAAAAGGCCTGGAAGATTGGCCTCTATCAAAGGATTCTCTGCCACCAGAGGAAGAACCACTAAATCTGCCCATATTATGGGGTCTCTTATCCGATCCATGACCTGCTCCATGTGAAAGAGCCATCTCGATCTGACGTGCTGCATTAGGCGCCTCCTGAAAAGTGATTTCAATCCCTGCTCCCATAGCCATATGCAGTAAAATTGGCTGATTCAAGTCATCAATAAATCTTTTCACCCTTTCCCGATCTGTGGGAAGTATGATAATGGATGACGAGCTAGGTCAATAAACCTAGTCTCGTACTTTGTGATAGACATAGAACCCTGATGAAGACGCTCAAATTGCATGCGCAGAGCCTCCTTCTAAGTTGCTGGAAGGAACTTTTACAAGAACAACTCTGCAAATTAGCCCCAAGTCAAAGATGATGATCCTGCTGGCCTAGATAGACAATAATCCCTCCACCAAGTCTTGGCGGATCCTGCAAGCCTGAATGTACAGAAGTCAACTCCATTTGACTCCACGATCCCCATAGTCTTGAGAATCTCATGGCAACTGAATAAGAAGTCCTGAGGATCCTCTAATGTGGCTCCGCTGAATGTAGTGGTAAATAGCTTGGAGAACCGATCAAGTCTCCATAAAGAATCAGAAGTCATGGCCGCTCCATCACCGACATGAGCTGTGGTACCTGACTGAGTGGCCACAGCTGGCTGAACTACTGGTGCCTGAGGCTGAGGAGCTACTGGCTCCGGAGTACGAGCAATAGGAGTCTGGGCCCCTCCTCCAGCCTGAGAAGCGGCTGGTGCAACTGATAATAAGTCCACTCTGGCAATGCTGTCCATAAAACCCGCTATTCTGACCAAAGCATCCCGAAGATCCGAGGTAAATAAAGCCTCTCCTGGGACCTGAGCTGGGCCCACTGGAGCTGCTGGCACAAGAAATATTCCCGATTTGTTCAACAGGTGCTGCCCTAGCTATTGTGTGGGCTGCACCTCTACCCCTACCACGGCCCCGACCATGTCCTCGACCTCTAGTGCTTCCAGCTTGTGGTACTGGTTGACCGATAACGTGTGTCCTCACCAACTGCGAAAGGACAGAATAGAAATTCAATTAGTAATTGAGGAACAAGTCCCACGACAAGAAAGAACAAATGAGAGACTCTTCCCTAACTCAATAGACTCTGGAGGACAAGTACAGACGTCTCCGTACCTACCTCACAAACTCTACTAAGCTTGTTCGTGAGTGGTGAGACCTATGTAACCTAGAGCTCTGATACCAACTTGTCACGACCCGGATTTTCCCCCAACATCGGGATCGTGATGGCGCCTACTCGTGGTAGCTAGGCAAGCCACTGTATTCATACTATCCTGTTTTTAATACAATTTCATAACTTATTTATCAACAAACCATAACTTTAATTAAATAAGTGCGGAATACTTTATCGAATTAGAAATAACTAGTCACAAGGTAAAAATCATACTGAAATCCTCTACCCAAGACGTGGAGTCACCAACTCACGAACTACTACTGAATACTACACATAAAAGTTTGAAAGAAATATAACATAATTCTGTTTGTCTCGGAACAAAGAGACTACAGTTGGTAACATAAATAAAGAGAGAGACGCCGGGCCTGCGGACGTCTGCAATCTACCTCGGTCTCAAATGTGATCAACTCCCACGCAATCGATTTACTACTGCTGCTCCTGATCGTAACCTGGACCTGTGCAAAAACGCACAGAAGTGTAGTATCAGCACAATCGACCCCATGTGCTGGGTAAGTGCCTGGCCTATCCCGGCGAAGTAGTGACAAGCCTAGGACCAGACACCCACATAAACCTGTGCAATTCAATATATATGTGTACCACTGAATAACAAGAAATAACCAAGTAATAACACAATAAGGAATATCTCAAAGAATTCAACAATTAACAACAGTTAATAAGTTCACAAGGAAAAACAAAGTATAATGGAAACACATGTAATATCAAGTCAAGGAATAGCAAACAATTGCACGGCATCACCCTTCGTGCTTTTACTCTCATCCTCACCAAATAAGCAAATAAAGTACACGACATCACCCTTCGTGCTTTTACTCTCATCCTCGCATCCATAGTACGGCATGATCCTTCGTATATGGTTCAATAACAGGGCACGACATGATCCTTCGTGCATAATCAATAAAACATGGCACGACATTAACCTTCGTGCATAAATAAATAAAACATGGCACGACATTAACCTTCGTGCATAAATAATAAATCAAGGCACGACATCACCCTTCGTGCATTATCACTCTTCCTCACCCAAATAACAATCACAGTTAAGGGCAAAGAAAGAAACAATAATTCATAAACCGTCCCAACAAGGGCAATCAATAATCATCTTCACAACAAGTCCCGACAAGGGAGAACAATAACAATTCTACAACCTGGCAAAGGTTCAACAATTCATCTGCAAATATGTCTCACAATAAGCATTTATCAACGACTCACGGTCATACTAGACGCCAGTGTATGGATGCTCGTCACCACAGCCCACACACCGCACTCGATCACATAACACATAGCACATAATCCTATTCCCTAAAGCTAGGATAGAACAAACACTTACCTCGAATGTTTATGAACAATTCAATCCGTGGCAATGACTTTTTCTTTCAAATTTGGCTCCAATCCAATCATATCTAGACACAATTGATTTAATACCATCAATACTACTCAACAAACTAATTCATAAGGCCAATTACAACTTTTACAACATTCTGCCTGGAATAGTGAATTTTGACCCCGGGCCCACATGGTCGGAACTCGGGGTTAGGACCAAAATCCGGTTACCCATCCCCACGAGTTCATGTATATGATTTGTTTCAAAATCGGACCTCAATTCGAGGTCCAATTTCCCAATTTATGAAAAACCCTATATTCTAACAAAAACAAGAAATTCTACCATAAAAACCTTTGGTTTCTATTGAAAAACATGTATAATGATGTTAGGAATTGAAAGAATTAAGTAAAAAGTGACTTACAATTGTTTTGAAGAAGAAGGAATCCGTGAAGAATCACAAATGGGTGTTTTTGGTTTGTAAAAAGTGAAGAAATGAACTGAAAATCGTGTTTTACAAGTCTCTGTGTTCGCATTTGCGAACATGGGTTCGCAATTGCGAACCCCGACCAATTTCAGGGAGTTTGAAAAATAAGCTAAGGCTGGGAAGTTCGCATTTGCGAACTTTTGTTCGCATTTGCGAACACTGGCAGGAAAGGGGAATGTTCGCATTTGCGAACAATGGTTCGCATTTGCGAACACAGGCAGTAAAGGGGATTGTTCGCATTTGCGAACAAGGCTGGATTTGGGAACACAGGCAGTAAAGGTCATTGTTCGCATTTGCGAACATAGGCAGGACAAGGGGATGTTCGCATTTGCGAACAATTGTTCGCATTTGCGAACAAGGTTGAGTCATGAGGGGCTTCGCATTTGCGATCAGGGTTCGCATTTGCGAGCCCTGCCTTGATCTGCCCCCTTCGCAATTGCGAGAAATGCTTCGCAATTGCGAAGCCAACAGCTGGGTGAAAAACCAGCGGTGCATAAATTCTGAAATTGATCCTACGGCCTATCAAATCTTTACCCGAGCCCCGGGCTCCAAACCAAACATGTACACAACCTCAAAAACACATTATGAACTTGTTCGTGCGATCACATCGCCAATATCACAACGTTTCATCAAATCAAGCCTCAAATTCGTGATTTTCATACTTTTGGTTTTCAAAACTTTCAAACTTGGAACTCAAGGTCCAAAACATCTCAAACGACATCCGAATGTCACCAAACTTTCCAGAAATCACATATATAATATTTAAGACTTGTACCGGGCGTCGGAACCAAAATACGAGCCCGATACCAAGGTCAATTAACTCATTTCCTTTAACAATTACATCAAAAACAATTTCATAGAAAAATTCATAACTTGGGCTCTAGGCCTCAGAATTTGACTCCGGACGCATGTCCAAGTCCCATATTTTCCTATGGACCTCTTGGGACCATCAAATCTCGTGTCAGGATCCGTTTACCAAAACAAATTTCTCATAAAATTGTATTTTCTATCACAAAAATCTTTCCGGCTACAAGCTCGGATCGTGCACGTAAATCGAGGCAACATGGAATACAAAAAGAGAATAAAAAGTGAAAAAGCAAGAAAATACCAAAAGAGTTTGCAAGAGATAGTCAACTGAAAGACCAGACAGTGGGAGAAAAGCAATAAGAGGCAAGGACGGCAGATGCCAGTTGCCAGCAGTTTATATCTAATAAAATTTTTGTTTCATGATTTAGACAGGAACAAATCGTCACTAATCACTTTAAAGTGAATGTGACCAATAAGGAAAGATAGAAAAACACCAGAAAGATAAAGATCGGCAATAAGTGAAGGAATTCACGGGTGAAAGTCATTCAGTCAAAGAAAATACCAAAAGCCAGAGGAAGGTATTATCTTTAAAATCCACTCCCCAGTTATCAAGCTGAGGGAATACTTTTCTCCAAATTTTAATTTCATGCATCAGGAACCCACCTGGATAATAAGGGAATACTTTTCTGCAAATTTTAATTTCATGCATCAGGCGCCCACCTAGATAACAAGGGCATACTTTTCAGCAAATTTTAATTTCATGCATCAGGCGCCCACCTGGATAACAAGGGAATACTTTTCTGCAAAATTTTTTAATTTCATGCATCAGGCGCCCACCTAGATAACAAGGGAATATTTTTCTCAAATTTTTTAATTTCATGCATCAGGCGCCCACCTGGATAACAAGGGAATATTTTTCTACAAATTTTTAATTTCATGCATCAGGCGCCCACCTGGATAACTGTCACGACCCCAAATCCGGTCGTGATGGCGCCCAGCACATTGCTAAGCCAGCCTGACCAATCAATATCAACCACGGAGCTAGAAGCTCTCTTTAGCCCATTTGAGCATATTAATTCACGAAATAACAGCGATACATATAACGAAAACGGGAAACCATGTCCCATAATACATCAACTCCCATAGACCAAGGGTCAAGAATCATGAGCCTCTAAAGAACATAAGTGTAATAAAGTTTATAAGAACTCAGTGCGGAAAGGAAAGACAACAAGATAAGAAATGACAGCTAGAAGGGGAGTGAGGTCCTGCGGACGCTGCAGCTACCTCGACTATCCCGCACAATGCCTCCAAGTAGCTACCGAATCAAGTCTGCTGAGAGGTACCTGGATCTGCACACAAGGTGCAGGGAGTAAAATGAGTACTACCAGACTCAGTGGTAATAAACAAGGGTCAGACAACGCAGATAAGAAATCCGCAATAAAGCACTATGTAAAACTATAATCAGCTACCCTGTCATAGAATCAATATTCACTGTACCTGTACCAACAAATACCAATAAATAGCATAACAGCTAGCGAGATGTAGCTAAATTAAATTGCAATGCATGATATGACCGCCACGGCGCGTGGCCGACTCCAATTTTTGGGTACCCGTGCTCACTGTGGGGGTTCGGACTCGGAGGGGCTCCTACGGCCCAAGCACATCTCATAGAGATATTCTGCGGCGTGCAATCCGATCCAACATATATCTCGCTGCGGCGCGCAGCCGATCCACTACTAGTCAGCTAATATGCAGATACAGCCTCGCGAGGCTCAAAAGTAGTTTTTGAAAACTCTTTTATCATTTTTCGGTTGGAAAACAGTAATATCAAGTTCCAGAGATTGGAATTAGTATAATAACAGAAATAGTTGCGGACTAGTAGTAAACTAGCATGTCTATATGATAAGACAATGATAACGATCCTCGCGGGATCCAATAACTGGCTCACGGCCCACAAGCAAACTCAACCGCCCAAGAAGGGGGTTCAACGGCTCGAGAATAGCCAATAATACAATATCAACAGATCGGACTAATATATAGTCTCCAGTTCATGATCGACCCCGCACTCTCGAGAGTGTGCGTGTCTCGCCGCTATACAGCGTCACAAAGTGGTATACCGGGGTTTCGAACCCGCTGGTCATCACCCACATCTATTACTCACCTCAATACGGCGCGACGACTACTCCGCAATGCCCTTTCCATGAGAATCAAGCTCCGCACGCGTAGAATCTGATCAAATACAGTAGAAACACAACAAATTAGGCCAATGGGACGATACCCAATCAATATAACTCAATTTACATCAAAATTCCCAAAGTTGTCAAAACCCGACTTTCGGTACGCTTGTCGAAAAATTACAAAAGTCACATATTCGGAACCCTCATCTCAATATGAGTCTAAGCATATCAATTTTACCAAATTCGGACTCCATTTGCCCATTCAAAACCTTGATTTTCTAAAGTTCAAGCCTAGGGCTAAATCCTCCATAAATTACCCCAAATTCCTCCATTTTCATGATATAATTGCATAATATTACCAATACTAATCATAGTTTAAGTCCATAGTTGATTACCTGATGATTTCCCTTGAGTTTCTCTTCAAAATCGCCCAAATCGCCTCTAAAGCGGAGACCCAAATGTGTGATATGTTCTGAAATTTTTCTAACTTCTGATACACTTAACTCACAGCGATTTTCGCTTCTACGGATAGAATTCCGCCCCTGCGGAACCGCTTCTGCGACCTTTTGGTCGCTTCTGCGAACCCAGGCCCTTTTGGCCGTTTCCGCACCAGCGATCAAGGGACCGCCCCTGCGCATCCGCTTCTGCGGACATTAGTCCGCTTCTGCGATCGCCCACTCGCTTCAGCGAAGCCGCTCCTGCGGACCAGGATCCGCCTCAGCGGTATATCCCGCTTCTGCGCCTTCTTGTCCGCTCTTGCGGACTCGCTTCTGCGCTCCCATTTCCGCAGGAGCGAAAACAACAGAAGCAGTGCACCATTTCTGCAATTTTCCATATTTTCTCTCGTTTGGCTATCCGAAAACACCCCGAGGCCCCCGGGACCTCATCCAAACACACTAACACATCTTAATACCTTATTCGAACTTGCTCCAATCCTCAAAACACATCTAATAACACCAAAACCCATAATTCACATCAAATTCAAGCCTAAATTCCTTAAAACATTCCGAATTACACATTAAACCAAAAACCCGACCAAACGACGTCCGAATGACCTGAAATTTTGCAGGCACATCCAAAATCACCCAACGGAGCTACTGCAACTGTCGGAATTCCATTCCGACTCCCGGATCAAAATATCACCTACCATTCGGATTTCGCCAAAATTCAACCTTAGCTAATTCAAGCATATTTCTATACCGGGCCTCCAAATTCAATTCCGATCGCTCCCCTAAGTCACAAATCACCTCCCGGAACTAACCGAATCATCGGAATTCGATTCCGAGCCCTCTAACCAAATAGTCAACTCCGGGTTGACTTTCCTTATTCAAGTTTCCTTCAAAAAGGCTATATGCCTCATTTTCAATCCAATTCACTCCTAACTCACCCGATAGACTCTAACACCGATATAAAATCATAAAACATGAAATTTCAACATAACGGGGTGGTAATTCCCGTGACGACGGGCCGGGTCGTCACATTCTCCCCCTCTTAAGCAAACGCTCGTCCTCGAGCGGGTCAAGAAACATACCTGAAGTCTCAAACAAGTGAGGATATCTGCTCCGCATCTCCCGCTCGATCTCCCAAGTGGCCTCCTCCACGGGTCGACCTCTCCACTGAACCTTAACTGATGCAATCTCCTTAGACCTCAATTTTCTCACCCGACGTCCCAAAATGGCAATAGGCTCCACATCATAGGATAGATCACCATCAAGCTGAATGGTGCTGAAATCTAATACATGAGACGAATCTCCAATGTACTTCCGGAGCATAGACACGTGGAATACTGGATGAACGCTGGATAAGTCGGGCGGCAAGGCCAACTCATATACCACCTCTCCAACTCTCTTAAGTATCTCAAAAGGACCAATGTACCTGGGACTCAACTTTGCTTTCTTCCCAAACCTCATGACACCCTTCATAGGTGAAACCTTCAACAATACTCTGTCACCAACCATGAAAGACAACTCTCGAACTCTACGGTCCGCATAACTCTTCTGGCGAGACTATGCCGTACGAAGCCTCTCCTGGATCAACTTTGCTCTATCTAGAGCATCCTGGACTAACTCGGTCCCTATCAATCTAACCTCACCAGGCTCAAACCATCCCACGGGGGATCTACACCGCCTGCCATACAATGCCTCATACGGGGCCATCTGAATACTCGACTGATAACTGTTGTTGTAGGCAAACTCAGCAAGTGGTGGGAACTCATCCCACGAACCACCAAAGTCAATCACACATGCTCGCAACATATCCTCCAGAATCTGAATAGTACGCTCAGACTGCCCATCTATCTGGGGGTGAAATGCTGTACTCAACTCAACCCGCGTACCCATCTCTCGCTGAAATGCTCTCCAAAACTGAGAAGTGAACTGAGTACCCCTGTCGGATATGATAGACACCGGGACTCCATGCAACCGAACAATCTCTCGAATAAAGATCGCTGCCAATCGCTCCGATGAGTAGGTAGTACTAACTGGAATGAAGTGAGCTGACTTGGTCAGTCTATCCACAATCACCCATACAGAATCAAACTTCCTCGCCGTCCGAGGGAGTCCCGTAACAAAGTCCATAGTGATCCTCTCCCATTTCCACTCAGGAATAACAATGCGCTGAAATACACCATCGGGCCTCTGATGCTCGTACTTAACCTGCTGACAGTTGAGGCACCGTGCTACATGTCTGACAATGTCCATTTTCATCTTCCTCCACCAATAGTGCTGTTTCAAATCTTGATACATCTTCGCGGCTCCTGGATGGATAGAATACCGCGAGCTATGGGCCTCTTCCAGAATCAACTCACTAAGGCCATCAACATTGGGCACACATATACGGCCCTGCATCCTCAATACGCTGTCACTATCAATGGTGACATCTCTAGCATCATCATGCTGAACTCTGTCCCTCAGGACAGCCAAATGTGGATCATCATACTGGTGCTCACGAATACGATCATATAGAGATGACCGAGATATAACACAAGCCAATACCCTGCTGGGCTCCGAAATATCTAACCTCACTAGCCGATTGGCTAGCACCTGAACATCATAAGTAAATGGCCTCTCCTCAGCTGGAATATATGCCAAGCTCCCCATATTGACCGCCTTCCGGCTCAAAGCATCGGCCACCACATTGGCCTTCCCGTATGATATAATATAGTGATGTCATAATCATTCAGCAACTCCAGCCATCTCCGCTGTCTCAAATTAAGGTCTTTCTGTTTGAACAAGTGCTGGAGACTATGATGGTCGGTATACACCTCACAAGACACACCGTACAAATAGTGTCTCCAAATCTTCAATGCATGAACAATGGCGGCTAGCTCCAAATCATGAACAGGATAGTTCTTCTCATGTGGCTTCAACTGCCGAGAAGCATAAGCAATCACCTTACCTTCCTGCATCAACACACAACCTATCCCCACTCTCGAGGCATCACAATAAACGGTATATGAACCCGAAGCTGATGGCAATACTAACACTGGAGCAGTGGTCAAAGCTATCTTGAGCTTCTGAAAGCTCTCCTCGCACTCATCCGACCACACGAATGGTGCACCCTTCTGGGTCAATTTAGTCAATGAAGAAGCAATGGATGAAAATCCCTGAACAAACCAACGATAATACCCCGCCAAGCCGAGAAAACTCCTGATCTCTGTAGCTGAGGTTGGTCTAGGCCAACTCTGCACCACCTCTATCTTTTTCTGATCAACCTGAATACCATCACGAGACATCACATGTCCCAGAAATGCCACGGACTCGAGCCAAAACTCACACTTGGAGAATTTAGCATATAGTTTCTCCTCCCTCAATCTCTGCAACACAATACTCAAATGTTGAGCATGCTCCTCCTGACTACGGGAGTAGAATAGAATGTCATCAATGAACACAATCACAAATGAATCCAAATAAGGCCTGAACACACTGTTCATCAGATGCATAAATGATGCTGGGGCGTTGGTCAGCCCAAAAGACATCACAAGAAACTCATAGTGACCATATCGGGTCCTGAATGCAGTCTTCATAATATCCGAGTCCCCGATCTTCAGCTGATGATAGCCCGAACGAAGATCGATCTTAGAAAACACCCTCGCACCCTGTAACTGATCAAACAAATCATCTATGTGCGGTAGAGGGTACTTGTTCCTCACTGTCACTTTGTTCAATTGTCAATAATCAATACACATTCGCATGGAACCATCTTTCTTTTAACAAATAATACCGGCGCACCCCACGTAGACACACTAGGGCGGATGAAACCCTTATCCAGAAGCTCTTGAAGTTGCTCTTTCAGTTCTTTCAACTCAGCTGGTGCCATCCGATAAGGAGGAATGGATATGGGCTGAGTGCTCGACACCAAGTCAATGCCAAAATCAATATTCCTGTCCGGCGGCATGCCCCGCAGGTCTGAGGGGAATACATCTGGGAAGTCCCTCACAACAGGTACAGAATCAATGCTAGGAGACTCGGCTCTCACATCTCTCACAAAAGCTAAGTACGATAAGCACCCTTTTTCAACCATCTTCTGAGCTTTTAAGAACGAAATAACACGGCTAGGGACGAAATCGGTCGAACCCCGCCACTCGATCTGAGAAATACCAGGAATGGCCAACGTAACTGTCTTAGCATGACGGTCCAATATAGCATGGTACGGAGACAACCAGTCCATACCCAATATAACATCACAGTCCACCATTCCCAATAATAACAAATCTGCCTGGGTCTCCAGACCCCCAATAGATATAACACAGGATCTATAGGCATGATCCACAACAATCGTATCACCCACGGGGGTGGATACATGAACAGGTAAATCAAGACTACTACGAGTCGCACCCAAGTGATGTGCAAAATAAGAAGACACGTACGAATATGTGGACCCGAATCAAATAAAACAGAGGCATCTCTGTGACAGACAGAAATGATACCAGTAATCACTACATCGGAGGCAAATGCATCATGCCTGTCAGGGAGTGCATATAATCGTGCTTGACCTCCACTGGATCGCTCCTCACCTCTGGGTGACTACGAGAAGACTGACCTCCACTTCTACTAGCCTGATATGGTGCTGAAGAGCAGGGCTGATCCCTCTGCTGAGACCTGTCCCTGCGAAGTCGAGGGCACTGCCTCCTCATGTGGCCAAACTCGCCACACTAAAAACAGCTACCTGGTGCTGGAGAAGGGGGCTGAAGGGAACCCCTCACCGCAGACGAACCTTGGGCTGAAGAAGTAGTAGGCGCTGTTCTCTGGGCTGGGAGGGCACTAAGTGAAGACTGGCCCTGCTGAAATCCCTAGCGACCACGACTAGAAGAAGAAGCTCCGCTCTGCTCAGGGCAGCCTGAATGAGAAGGTCTAGATGAGCGACCTCTGCCCTGCTGAAACTGCCCTCTAGATGGAGCACGCTGAAACTACCAAAACCTCGAGGCCTCTTGGCCTCCCGCTCCTCCCGCTCCTCGCGACGATCCACCTCAATGGAGCGTGCCATATCCACAACCTACTCAAAAGATAATGATAGTACTCTCTCTGGTCATCAGAATGCAAATGGAGTAGTGGAGGCCATCAATAAACCTCATAATCTTGTCCCGATCAGTTGGGATCATCCATATGGCATGCCTAGCCAACTAGGTATATCTCAGCTCATACTGTGTCACTGACATGTCGCCCTGTACTAACCACTCAAACTGGCAATGAATCTCCTCACGATGGGACTGAGGTACACACTTCTCTAAGAAGAGAGTAGAAAACTGCTTCCAGGTAAGAGGTGCTGCTCCCGCAGGCCTACGCCTCTCAAACTCCTCCCACCAATCGAACAGTGGACCAGTAAATTGGAAAGTAGTAAATGAAACCCCGCTATGCTAGCTGTACGTAGCCTCATATGGCACTTATCTAAGAAACCCTGGGCATCCTCGCCCTCAATACCACTTAAATGAGGTGGCTGAAATCTACCAAATCTCTCCAGGTGATGTTGCTCGTCGTCGGGCATAACCTGTACCACATGCTCTGGAGCTTGTGCAGCTGGAATAACTGGTGCAACTGCCTGAGCTGGGACCGCCTATGGCATCTGAAGTCCCTATACCACCTGCTCAGGTGTGCGAGCTACGGGGATCTGCTGACCACCCCCTGTCTGGGATATCGCTGCTGTAGCGGTAGCTGATACTACCCGAGCCAAACCGGAACACACCGATAATATCCGAGCAAGAGTCTCCCGAAGACCGGGAATAGCAATAGATATAGTCCGGCCCCGAACCGGGGCTGCCGGAGCATCGACCATCGGGGGCTGCTCTCCGAGCCGGCACATCGGGCGGGTCGGTGGCCGCGCCTCGGCCGCCTTACCTCTAACTCTAGCACGACAGCCGCCCACGGCCTCTAATAGGTGGCAATGGAGGTCGTCCACCTCGTCCCCGATGCTCGCGTTCTCGCCATCTGCGAGAGAATAGAATATAGAAGCTCGGTTCTCGAACAACAAGATCGCACGACGGAGTTCAAGAAAAGTGAAGTTTTCCTAAAGGTTCGCGGCCTCCCGAGGATAAGTAGGGCACACAAACTCGACCCTGCAATTTCAATACCCCATCATCATCTAGATTTACCTGTGTGGCACCTCACCGCTTGTCACGACCCCAAATCCGGTCGTGATGGCGCCCGACACATTGCTAAGCCAGCCTGACCAATCAACATCAACCACGGGGCTAGAAGCTCTCTTTAGCCCATTTAAGCATATTAATTTACGAAATAACAGTGATACATATAACCAACAGCGGGGAGACCAAGTCCCATAATACATCAACTCCCATAGACCAAGGGTCAAGAGTCATGAGCCTCTAAAGAACATAAGTGTAATAATGTTTATAACAACTCAGTGCGGAAAGGAAAGACAACAAGATAAGAAATGACAGCTAGAAGGGGAGTCAGGTCCTGCGGACGCTGCAGCTACCTCGACTATCCCGCACAATGCCTCCAAGTAGCTACCGAATCAAGTCTGCTGGAGAGGTACCTGGATCTGCACACAAGGTGCAGGGAGTAAAATGAGTACTGCCAGACTCAGTGGTAATAAACAAGGGTAAGACAGCGCAGATAAGAAATCCGCAATAAAGCACTATGTAAAACTATAATCGGCTACCCTGTCATAGAATCAATATTCACTGTACCTGTGCCAACAATTACCAATAAATAGCATAACAGCTAGCAGATGTAGCTAAATGCAATGCAATGCATGATATGACCGCTACGGCGTGTAGCCCGACTCCAATTTTGGGTACCCGTGCTCACTGTGGGGGTTCAGACTCCGGAGGGCTCCTACAGCCCAAGCACATCTCATAGAGATATTCCTGCGGCGTGCAGTCCGATCCAACATATATCTCGCTGCGGCGTGCAGCCCGATCCACTACTAGTCAGCTAATATGCAGATACAGCCTCGCAGGCTCAAAAGTAGTTTTTGAAAACTCTTTTATCATTTTTCAGTTGGAAAACAGTAATATCAAGTTCTAGAGATTGGAATTAGTATAATAACAGAAATAGCTGCGGACTTGTAGTAAACTAGCATGTCTATATGATAAGACAATGATAACGATCCTCGCGGGATCCAATAACTGGCTCACGGCCCACAAGCATACTCAACCGCCCAAGAAAGGGGTTCAACGGCTCGAGAATAGCCAATAATACAGTATCAACAGGTCGGACTAATATATAGTCTCCAGTTCATGATCGACCCCGCACTCTCAAGAGTGTGCGTGTCTCACCGCTATACAGTGCCACAAAGTGGTATACCAGGGTTTCGAACCCGCTGGTCATCACCCACATCTATTACTCACCTCAATACGGCGCGACGACTACTCCGCAATGCCCTTGCCACGAGAATCAAGCTCCGCATGCGTAGAATCTGATCAAATACAGTAGAAACACAACAAATTAGGCCAATGGGACGACACCTAATCAATATAACTCAATTTACATCAAAATTCCCAAAGTTGTCAAAACCCGACTTTCGGTACGCTTGTCGAAAAATTACAAAAGTCACATATTCGGAACCCTCATCTCAATACGAGTCTAAGCATATCAATTTTACCAAATTCGGACTCCATTTGCCCATTCAAAACCTTGATTTTCTAAAGTTCAAGCCTAGGGCTAAATCCTCCATAAATTACCCCAAATTCCTCCATTTTCATGATATAATTGCATAATATTACCAATACTAATCATAGTTTAAGTCCATAGTTGATTACCCGATGATTTCCCTTGAGTTTCTCTTCAAAATCGCCCAAATCGCCTCTAAAGCCGAGACCCAAATATGTGAAATGTTCTGAAATTTTTCTAACTTCTGATACACTTAACTCACAGCGATTTTCGCTTCTGCGGATAAAATTCCGCCCCTGCGGAACCGCTTCTGCGACCTTTTGGTCGCTTCTGCGAACCCAGGCCCTTTTGGCCGTTTCCGCACCAGCGATCAAGGGACCGCCTCTGCTCATCCGCTTCTGCAGAAATTAGTCCGCTTCTGCGGAATGATCCGCTTTTGCGACCAAGAGTCCGCTTCAGCGAACTCGCCTCCGCGATAAATCACCCGCTTCTGCGGACTTCCCCATCGCGCCACAGGACCGCTTCTGCGATCGCCCACTCGCTTCAGCGAAGCCGCTCCTGCGGGCCAGGCTCCGCTTCAGCGGTCTATCCCGCTTCCGCGCCTTCTTGTCCGCTCCTGCGGACTCGCTCCTGCGCCCCCATTTCCGCAGGAGCGAAAACCACAGAACCAGAACACAAGTCTGCAATTTTCCACATTTTCTCTCGTTTGGCTATCCGAAAACACCCCGAGGCCCCCGGGACCTCATCCAAACACACCAACACATCTTAATACCTTATTCGAACTTGCTCCAATCCTCAAAACACATCTAATAACACCAAAACTCATAATTCACATCAAATTCAAGCCTAAATTCCTTAAAACATTCCGAATTACACATTAAATCAAAAACCCGACCAAACGACGTCCGAATGACCTGAAATTTTGCAGGCAAATCCAAAATCACCCAACGGAGCTACTGCAACTTCCATTCCGACTCCCGGATCAAAATCTCACCTACCGTTCGGATTTCGCCAAAATTCAACCTTAGCCAATTCAAGCTTATTTCTACACCGAGCCTCCAAATTCAATTCCGATCGCTCCCCTAAGTCACAAATCACCTCCCGGAACTAACCGAATCATCAGAATTCGAATTTCTGAGCCCTCTAACCAAATAGTCAACTCCGGGTTGACTTTCCTTATTCAAGTTTCCTTCAAAAAGGCTATATGCCTCATTTTCAATCCAATTCACTCCTAACTCACCCGATAGACTCTAACACTGATATAAAATCATAAAACATCTATTTACAACATAACGGGGTGGTAATTCTCGTGACGACAGGCCGGGTCGTCACAATAACAAGGGAATACTTTTCTGCAAATTTTTAATTTCATGCATCAGGCGCCCACCTGGATAATGAGGGAATATTTTTCTGCAAATTTTTTATTTTATGTATCAGGCGCCCAACTTGATAACAAGGGAATACTTTTCCGCAATTTTAATTCTTGCAACTTTGGGTTTGTGTTAGCTAACATGAGTAACACCGTAACATGAAGAGCCCATATTGGGGCAGAAGAAAAGTTTGTTGTTTTGTTTTGTTTTGAGCATGCATCATCTTGAGGGCAAGAAGTATCATTGAAAATAAAAAAAAAGAGGGGGAAGCAAGAAAAATAAAATCAACAAAAAAGCGAGTCAGCATCACAGAAAATCAAAGAAAAAGAGACAAAGAAGAGCAAGAGACAAGAAGCTAGATAGGAACAATTATAATTGTAGAATCATAGCTTAGAATAGCTTCTTCATTTTTCATTTTTACCCCCGGTGTAATAAGGAGTAAGCCAGCAGGTCTCAACAATGTCAATGCAATAGTGAGTCTGGTAGTTTGTAATTTCCAGACCTTCCCGAACTACGCTGACCTGATTCCTGTTTAGCCAAGGATATGTAGGCAACCTCTAAAGCAGGGTGTGGTCAAAAGGTTTTCCAAAATGCTTTCATGGAATATGCCAATGTGCAAAAATCTCTCATTACTGCTCACTTGTCTTTGCACTGAAACTCTTCGTGTTCCCGAGCAAAGAGGGGCAGCTGTGAGCACATGATTTATGCACTAGGTAAACAAAATTCTAAAATTAAAATAAATAATATTTTTGAGTGTAATTGCATGTCTTGTTAGGAATTAAATGCATCTTATGTGTTTAAATAATTAAAATTAGAAAATCAAAAAATATAGGTTAGATACATGTATTTTGAATAAAGTAGTCAAAAGAAAATCAACAAAAAAGAGCATTGATAGCGAAAATTAGGAAAAAAATAGTAGAAAATTGCCTAAAAATATCAGAAAATTAACGCAAGAAAGGAATTGAATAATTTAAATAATACAAAAGAAAAGAAAATAAAATACAAAAAGAAAATACATAAAAATAATTAAAACATTAGAAAATACAAAAAATACTTGGGCCAAAAAGAATTGAATTGAATGGCCCAAATACGTTGGCCCAAGAGTCCGGTCCAATCCAGGGTTCAATGTTTGATCTCAGCCGTTCATTGCACCAAATCCAACGGCTGAGAATCAATCCAGATTTATTTCAATGGATAAGTGTGAGATTAAATCTCCACCGTTCATTCAGGATAAATCCAACGGTTGGAATAATTAGCGGAATTATTTAATTAATTAAGATGTGAGGATTAATCTGAGTCGTTCGATTGAAATGATCTGACGGAAGAGACCTTTGGTCTCATTAGCAACCAAACAGTGCTGTTTTAGTAATGCTGCTTATGGCCATTGATCATCAACAAATCAACGGCCCAAATCACCTTATCCCCCTCGCCTATAAAAGGCTTTGGTCTGAGAAGACCAGCCATTCTTCAACTTAGCCTAAACCTAGCCGCCCCCTTTCTCTCGTCTCTCGTCTTCACCTTCTTCTTCACAGACCTTGCCGGCCATGGAGGCCACCACCTCCCACGGTGGTCTCCGGTCATCCTCTCACCTCTCCTCTTCTCTTCTTCTTCTTCTCTACCTCAAACACCCTCAAAACCCTAGAAAACCCTAAAACAAAACCCTATTCTTGATATGCCGGTCACCGGAACCTACCTCCAGTGACCACCAAACTACGAGAACCTTTTTCAAACTAATGCCAAAAGGACCACCTTGGTCCGATCTATACCCCCATAGCCTTGAAATCTTTCGAATATACCCAGAACTCTTCGAATATCCCAATAGAAGTCGCTGGAACCCTAACTTCGGAAACTCCAAACTCAAACCTTAGCAAGATCTAACCTTTACCCTCTCCCAAACACCCCACTCCAACCAAAGAACCTTAAAGACTTCGTCTTGAAGTCTCAAAAAGAAAACCAGAAAGAAATAAGAAAAAGAAACAAAAGAAAAAGTATGAAAGAGATCGAAAAAAGAAAGAAAAGAGTGAAAGGGGAAGCTCAGGGGACAGGCCCTGCAAGCTAAGTACCCTCGCCCCTTTTGTGTTTTATTTGCTTCCTTGTCTGTTTATTTGCATGTTTTCCTTTTTGTTTTCATAAGCTTTCATCTTGATTGTTTCTGTCTGTTTTTCCTATTTTGAGATCTTGAAATCCTGTGCTTCATCTCTTAGTATTAGGGTTTTATGTTCATTTCATCTTTATGTTATTTTTCTGCTTTGTTTCTCTGATTCGAGAAGACCTGTTTAGTATTAGGGTTCATCTTGTTCGTCTTCTTCATACTATTTTCTTGTTTTAACTGTTCTTTTTCTTCTGTTCTGTCTGCTGCAAATCATGTTCTTTTTCTTCTAAGTCAAAAGATTTATCTTTTATCTTGTGTTTTTTCATCTTTATTGTGATTTCTGATCTATTAGTCTTCAACAGCATGACTTTTCCTCTCTTCATGATTCTTTACATGTTTAGTTTAGTTGTCTAGTCATTGATATATTTCTTCTTCTTCGTCCTCTGTTAGTATTAGGCCTCTTCATCTTGTTGATACTAGATATCTTCTTTTAGTTTGAATGATTCTTCTCCTCTGCTTATTCTCATGCTTAGTTTTAGGGCTAGGATTAGCTGTTAGTCTCTTATACTAAGTCTGTTTTACGTTATCTTTGTCTATTCCCCTAAATCTTCTGATTAAAACCATGAATTTTCTCTAAAGTTTGGTTTATGCCACTTCTTTTGTTCCTTCATTTGCTAAAATAAGCATGATTATCTGATTCTGCTTCTTCTTCTATTACTTGGCATGATAGACGTTAGGACTATTCTTCATTGTTTCCCCATGACTCTTTTTATGCTTTATTCTTATCTTACATATATCAAGTTAGAGTTAGTACTTATTCTGTGGTCCTTATGTCTGATTGAGCCATGTTTAATTTTTCTTGTTGACTGTTTGTGAGAGTTTAGCTTCTGTGTATGTCTATGCCATGAACCTTAAAGGTTTTGAAGGTTTTCAATTATCATCTGGCATGAGCTAGTTGTAATTAACTCTAAATTGATATTGATTGACACTGTCACGTGAAATTGGGTTATGTGAATTGATTGATTAGAATTCAACACTATCAAATTTCCTTTTCTGAGTTTTACTCTATTGATACACAATATTTGATCTCATGTGGCTATGTGTGCAATTAAATATTGAAAATGACTGAGTTTGTAGTAGTTCTTGTTAGTATGAGCATATGATTAACACTCATTAACTTTAGGGGATTGGTTATAGCTGCTAGTGCTAAGTTCCCTAAAATGGCTAGTTTTGAAATAGGTTTAAAACTGAAAATCAAACAATCATAGGTTATAAGGTAATAAGTGACCAAAGAGTGGTCAATTTTGCAAATTGACCAACTCTACAAGGTCCAGCACACTGGCCCGCCTTTAAAAGGCTAGTTGTGCAATAAAATGGTGCAAGTCTGCAAGTACAGACTTACCAAGGCTCATTTGAGACCTGAAACACAGGTGGCTAGGTTTGCAAAGACCTTAACCTAGCATGTGTTGAGTTAAATAGGCTAATTATGTAAATAATTGGTTAAGTCTGCAAGTCCAGACTTACCAAGGCTCATTTGAGCCCTGAAACACAGGTGGCTAGGTCTGCAAAGACCTTAGCCCAGCATGTGTTCAGCAAATGGGTTCAATTACCCAAGCCAAGTCTCAACTTGAGACTGGCTAAATCTTAAATAGTTTAAATACAATAATAACGTAGTCTAGTCCTGCAATTAGTTTTAAAATGAAATAAAAGGTCTTAATTTACTGAAAATGAAACAAAAGAGGCTAAAATTGAAATAGTTCTTTAAAAGTAGGACTGGCCAGTCCTTAAATACCAATGCAAGGACTGGCCATTAGTTAAATAAGCCCAAAATGCTGAAAACCTGACTTAGGTAGGTCGGGTAAATCAGCAAAGTCACTAAGGGTATAAACGGAAGTCAATTTGGTAAAATAGTGAATTGTATAGAACACATAGAGATATGGGAGTCATTTGTACCCCTGATTTCTGCAATTTTGCAGAGATTAAAGGGTATAATGGTCTCCCTAAAAAGGGAAATCAGTAAAAATCTTGAACCCTTAAGGATACTTTGGTAAAAGCCTCAAAAGAAAATCTAATAGAACCTTCCAGCACATGCTGGAAGGGATTT
>JASVEL010002463.1:0-149823 GCA_032618575.1 Nicotiana noctiflora | reverse complement strand
TGTATATTGTAGCCTGAGGGTTCGAAACCCCGGCTTAGCACATTGTGACGCTAATAGGGCGTGGCTCGCACACCGTGGCAGGTGCGGGATTGATTGTGATTGAGGATCGAGACTTGGTCCATCCCGGAAATGAATAATATGTTGTTAGTGTTGGAAATACACCGTATTTGCTATATTTGTGGGCTGTAAGCCTTGTTTGGGGCCTTGTGCCGATCTGTAGCGTCCTTAGAGGACAATATTTATGTGATAGCTAAAATTGCTTAAATCACTGATCTCAGTCCCGGAAATTGAAATCACACTTTTGAAATGCTAAGTCACCGGCTTTTACAAATCTAATAAGATAAAAGTATTTTTCATAAATTATGAATTGAGAACTGGAAATAAGGAAAATGAATTGTTTTGTGACTTAATTGCTTATTGTGGACTGAGCATGGGATCGGGCTGCACGCCGCAGTGGTTGATATGAGGATCGGGCTGCACGCCGCAGCAGTATTGCGCTTGGGCTGTAGGAGCCCCTCCGGAGTCTGTACACACCCCCCGTGAGCGCCGTCGACGTTAAATTGGATCGGGCCACATGCCGTAGCGGTTATGTGCATTGCATTGCATCTGTATTTGTTTAATTACTCTATGGTAGCTGTATTGTATTATTGTTGCTAGTTCGTAGGAGATTCGGACCGTAGTGTAGCTTCATATTGTGGTATTTTGTGGATTTCTTACTGTCAGCTACATATATATATTTGTTACTCACTGAGTACTTAGTACTCACCCCTACTCCCTGCACCTTTTGTGTGCAGACTCAGGTACACAGGAGCAGTAGACGGACATCTCCAGCGTTTACATTGTCACATCGAGTTGCTGAGGTAGCTGCCTACGTTCGCAGAGCCTAGCTTCTCCTCTCATTCCAGTTGTTATTGTATATTTTGTATTCAGACTTGAGTACTTCTATATCGTACTCTCTATTTCCCGTTGGGTTTTGTTAGAGGCTCTAGACTTGTGACTCCGGATCTTTGGGAGTGTCAGTACTTTTGTTCAGTATTATTATTATTGGAGTTCTTAAACTCATATATTCTTCTTGGGTTGTCCATTTGGGGACCGGTATTGTGTTATAATTAAATTGTTGGTCTGGCTGGCCTAGCTTGATTGTTGGGCGCCATCACGACCGGATTTGGGTCGTGACAAGTTGGTATCAGAGCCTAGGTTATTAGGACTCGCGAGTCATGAGCCGGTTTAGTAGGCTTTCGCGGATCGGTACGTAGACGTCCGTATCTATCCTCGGAGGGCTACATAAACTTTAGGAAAAACCTCATTTTCTTGAATTCATATCGTGCGATTTGTGTTATCATGAAATTAAATCTTTCCATATTCTATCCTCTCGCAGATGGCGAGAACACGAGCTAACGGACGTGGCGGACGACCACCATTGGCACCCAGAGGCCGTGGTCGTGGTAGAGGTAGGGCAGCAGCACCAGCA
The DNA here is from genome assembly GCA_032618575.1 of Nicotiana noctiflora. Taxonomy (NCBI): domain Eukaryota; kingdom Viridiplantae; phylum Streptophyta; class Magnoliopsida; order Solanales; family Solanaceae; genus Nicotiana; species Nicotiana noctiflora. The sequence continues at coordinate 148,352 of JASVEL010002463.1, read as the reverse complement.
CCTGCTGACCCACCGGTTGACCAGACTCAGGACCAGATTCCAGCGGCGAACGCTCCGGCAGCTCAGGTTCAGGCACCGGCAGTGCCTATTGTGATACCGGGTATTCAGGAGACCTTGGCTCAGATATTATCAGTGTGCACAGGCTTGGCACAGGTAGTTGCTGCTACTGCTGCAGTATCTTCTTCATAGGCAGGGGGAGGGAATCAAACCCCCGTGGCTCACACATCCGAGCCAGTTCAGCCAGTTGCGCCCGTTGCACCAGCTCCTGCATATATGGTTCCAGTTATGCCCGACGATGAGCAGCGTTGTTTGGAGAGATTTGAGAGGCTACAGCCTCCGACATTTAGTGGAGCTGAGGGCGAGGATGCCCAGGGTTTTCTTGACAGATGTCAGCGCATGCTTCGCACCGCGGGTATTCTAGAGTCCAGTGGTGTTTCATTCACCACTTTTCAGTTCACAGGTGCAGCATTTCAGTGGTGGGAGGATTTCGAGAGGCGTAGGCCCGCTGGGGCAGTGCCCCTCACTTGGCAGCAGTTCTCCACGGTATTTTTGGAGAAGTACGTGCCTCGGTCTCAGAGAGAGGAGCTGCGACGTCAGTTCGAGTGGTTGAAGCAGGGAGAGATGACGATTAATCAGTACGAGATGAGATTCACATAGTTGGCCCGTCATGCCATGTGGATGGTTCCTACAGACAGGGAGAGGATTCGGAGATTTATCGATGGTCTTATTTATCCCATCCGCATATTGATGACCAGGGAGAGAGTTTCGACAGTGACCTTTGAGGAGGTGGTTGATGCCGCCCGTCACATTGAGACAGATCGCCGCAGGGAGCGAGAGGAGAGAGAGGCTAAGAGGCCTCGTGGTACCGGCAGTTACGGCGGTGCTCCGTCTAGGGGCCAATTTCAGCATAGCAGAGGTCGTTCTTTCGGGTCTCATCAGTCTGGACATAAAGAGTCCAGCTGGGGTTTCATCCGATCGTGGTCGTCGAGGCCGCCAGGGTTATCGGTGGTCGGCAGAGCCGGCAACGTAGTCGCCCGCACCGAGTGCTCTTCCAGCCTCGTAGCCCTACTCCTCGTTTCCTCAACACAGATTCATCGCAGCGAGGGTCCTCGGCAGCCCCTTCTTCCATCTTCGGGCCATTGTTTTGAGTGCGGCGATTTGGGCCATATCGGAGAGAGTGTCCTTAGTGGCTTCGTAAGAGGTCTCGGCGGAGGGATCGGCCTTCGTCTTCTACCTCCGTTTCTTCGGCGCCGGCACGGCCGCCTAGGATCGGTGGCCGGTATCCGCAGGTCGCCCTAGGGGCGAGGATCGTATCGGTGGAGGCCGTGCTCGTTTCTATGCTCTTCCGGATAGGAAGGATGCTAGTGCTTCGGATGCGGTCATTTCAGGTATTATCTCAGGTCTGCCACAGGGATGCTTTTGTCTTATTTGATCCCGGATCCACCTATTCTTATGTCTCTACTTATTTTGCACATCATTTGGGTATGACCCGTGGTATTCTTGCTTTGCCCGTACATGTGTCTACCCCAGCGGGGGATACTGTTGTTGTGGATCAGGTATATCGATCCTGTATTATTACTATTGGGGGTCTGGAGACCCGAGTTGATTTATTACTACCGGGCATGGTGGATTTCGATGTAATTCTAGGCATGGATTGGCTATCTCCTTACCATGCGATTCTGGACTGTCATGCCAAGACAGTCACACTAGCTATTCCAGGTAATCCGAGGATCGAGTGGCGTGGCTTGACTGATTATGTGTCCGACAGGGTGATTTCTTATATAAAGGCTAAACGAATGATTGGCAAGGGTTGTTTGTCTTATTTGGCCTTCATTAGAAATGTTGAGGCTGAGACACCCAGTCTTGATTCGGTCCCCATTGTGAGGGAGTTTCCGGATGTATTTCCAGCAGACCTACTAGGCATGCCGCCTGACAGAGATATTGACTTTGGTATTGACTTGGTGCCGGGCACTCAGCCCATTTCTATTCCTCCCTATCGCATGGCACCAGCAGAGTTAAAAGAATTGAAAGAACAGCTTCAGGAACTCTTAGATAAGGGTTTCATTCGTCCAAGTGTGTCACCTTGGGGTGCACCGGTGTTGTTCGTGAAGAAGAAAGATGGCACAATGAGAATGTGCATTGATTACAGGCAACTGAACAAGGTAACAGTGAAGAATAAGTACCCATTACCTCGTATCGAGGACCTATTTGATCAGCTCCAGGGAGCTAGTGTATTTTCTAAGATTGATCTTCGATCGGGTTATCATCAGTTGAAGATCAGGGACTCGGATGTTATGAAGACAGCGTTCAGGACGCGATATGGGCACTTCGAGTTCCTGGTGATGTCTTTCGGGTTGACTAATGCCCCAGCTGCATTCATGCACTTGATGAATAGTGTATTTCGGCCGTACCTTGATTCCTTTGTGATTGTGTTTATTGATGATATCCTGGTATATTCACGCAGCTAGGAGGAGCATGCACAGCATTTGAGAGTGGCATTGCAGAGGTTGAGAGAAGAGAAGCTTTATGCAAAATTCACTAAGTGTGAGTTCTGGCTTGATACTGTGGGTTTTCTGGGACATATAGTGTCCAGTGATGGTATTCGGGTTGATCCTCAGAAGGTCGAGGCAGTGCAGAATTGGCCCAGACCTTCCTCACCTACAGAGATTCGGAGTTTTCTCGGCTTGGCAGGCTATTATCGTCGGTTTGTTCAGGATTTCTCATCTATTGCTTCACCGTTGACTAAGCTAACACAGAAGAATGCTCCATTTGTATGGTCTGATGAATGTGAAGAGAGCTTTCAGAAGCTCAAGGAGGCTTTGACCACCGCTCCAGTACTTGTGTTACCATCGGCCTCAGGGTCATATACGGTGTATTGTGATGCTTCCAGAGTTGGACTCGGTTGTGTGTTGATGCAGGAGGGTAGAGTTATTGCATATGCTTCTCGTCAGCTAAAACCCCACGAGAAGAACTACCCTGTTCATGATTTGGAGTTAGCTGCTATTGTTCATGCCTTGAAGATTTGGAGGCATTACCTATATGGTGTATCTTGTGATGTATATACGGACCACCGCAGCCTTCAGCATTTGTTTAAGCAGAAAGATCTAAATTTGAGGCAGCGGAGATGGCTTGAATTGCTTAAAGACTATGATATTACCATCTTGTATCATCCCGGGAAAGCCAATGTAGTGGCTGATGCATTGAGCCGGAAGGCTATTAGTATGGGCAGGTTTGGCGTATATTCCAGTTGGGGAGAGACCCCTAGCAGTTGATGTTCAGGCGTTAGCTAATCAGATGGTGAGGCTGGATATTTCTGAGCCTAGTCGGGTGATGGCTTGTGTAGTAGCTCGTTCTTCTTTATATGATCGTATTCGAGAGCGCCGGTATGATGATCCACACTTACTTGTCCTTAAGGACATAGTTCAGCATGATGATGCCAGAGATGCCACTATTGATAGTGATGGTGTATTGCGGATGCAGGGCCGGATATGCGTGCCCAATGTTGATGGCCTTCGTGACATGATATTGGAAGAGGCCCACAGTTCGCGGTACTCTATTCATCCAGGAGCCGCGAAGATGTATCAGGATTTGAAGCAGCATTACTGGTGGAGAAAGATGAAGAAAGATATTGTGAGCCATGTGGCTCGGTGTCTAAACCGTCAGCAGGTCAAGTATGAGCATCAGAGACCTGGTGGTGTATTCCAGCGTATTGATATTCCGGAGTGGAAGTGGGAAAGAATAACTATGGACTTTGTTAGTGGACTCCCTCGGACAGCTAGGAAGTTTGATTCAGTTTGGGTGGTGGTGGATTGGTTGACCAAGTCAGCTCATTTCATTCCAGTGTGCACTACCTATACCTCAGAGCGGTTGGCAGAGATATTCATCCGTGAGATAGTGAGATTGCACGGAGTTCCTATTTCTATTATATCAGACAGAGGTACCCAGTTCACATCTCAGTTCTGGAGGACATTTCAGCGAGAGTTGGGTTCACAGGTAGAGTTGAGCACAGCATTTCATCCACAGACGGATGGGCAGTCTGAGCGTACTATTCAGATATTGGAGGACATGTTGCATGCTTGTGTCATTGATTTTGGTGGTTCATGGGCTGATTATTTGCTTTTGGCGGAGTTTGCTTACAATAATAGCTATCAGTCCAGCATTCAGATGGCACCGTATGAAGCTTTATATGGGAGACGGTGTAGGTCTCCAGTCGGTTGGTTCGAGCCCGGCGAGGCTAGGTTGTTGGGGACGGAGTTAGTCCAAGATGCCTTAGACAAGGTAAAGGTGATTCAGGAGAGACTTCGCACAGCTCAGTCGCGTCAGGAAGAGTTATGCGGACCGGAAGGTCCGAGATGTGTCTTATTCAGTAGGTGAGAAGGTGTTGCTAAAGGTTTCGCCTATGAAGGGTGTTATGAGGTTTGGAAAGAAAGGGAAGTTGAGCCCAAGGTTTATTGGACCTTTTGAGGTGCTTAGGAAAGTTGGAGAGGTGGCTTATATGCTTGCTTTGCCACCCAGTTTGTCGGGAGTTCACCCGGTGTTCCATGTATCTAAGCTCCGGAAGTATGTCGGAGACCCGTCTCATGTGTTGGACTTCAGCACGATACAACTAGATGAGGATTTGACTTATGATGTGGAACCAGTAGCCATTTTGGGTCGACAGGTTCGTAAGCTGAGATCTAAGGATATAGCTTCAGTGAAAGTGCAGTGGAGAGGTCGTCCCGTAGAGGAAGCAACTTGGGAGACCGGGCAGGAGATGCGAAGTAGATATCCACACTTGTTTGATACTCCAGGTATGTTTCTTAACCCGCTCGCGGACGAGCGTTTGTTTAAGTTGGGGAGAATATAACGACCCGGCCCGTCGTTATGGGAATTTCCACCCCGTTACCTTGCATTTACATCTATTATGCTTTTAAAACAAGTATTAGAGTATATCGGGTGAGTTAGGAGTGATTTGGATTGAAAATGAAACAAATAGCATGTTTGAAGAAAGCTTGAATATGAAAAGTCAACCAAGAGTTGACTATTGAGTTAGAGTGCTCGGAACCGGATTCTGATGATTCGACTAGTTCCGGGGATCATTTATGACTTAGGAGAACAATCGGAATTGAATTCGGAGGTCCGGTGTAGTTTTAAGCTTGAATTGGCGAATGTTGAATTTTGGCGAAAACCGGATGGTAGGTGATATTTTGATCCGGGGTCGGAATGGAATTCCAACAATTTCTGTAGCTTCGTTATGTGATTTTGGATGTGTCTGCAAATTTTCAGGTCATTCGGACATCGTTTGATCGGGTTTTGGATTGAATGTTAGTTTTGAAAGTTTTGAAGAAACTTAGGCTTGAATCCGTGATTAATTGGTGATTTTGATGTTTAGTATGGTGTTTTTATGATTGGAACAAGTTTGTATCATGTTTTGGGGTACGTTGGCGGTTTTCGTTGGGGTCCCGGGGGCCTCGGGATGATTTCGGACCATCAACCGGGCATTTGGACTTGGCAAAAATCTGCAGAAAACTGCAGGTTCTGCCCAGGCCCTTAAGCCTTCGCGTTCGCGTGACCAGTGTCGCGTTCGCGAAGGCCAAGCTTTGTTGTGCATCGCGTTCGCGGGAGAAGGAGTCGCGTTCGCGTAGGTCTGGGGTTTTAAGCATCACGAACGCGTTGCTTTGGTCGCGTTCGCGTAGGTCGTGGGAGTTGTGCTTCGCGTTCGCGGGAGGTCTATCGCGAACGCGTAGAAGAAATCCGGGTGTCTGGGAGTTTGAACATCGCGAACGCGTGGGATGCGTCGCGTCCGCGAAGGGTATCAGGAATTGAGCATCGCGAACGCGTGGCCAGCGTCGCGTTCGCGCAGGGTAAGGCGAGGCTGTTCATCGCGAACGCGTGGCCAGCGTCGCGTTCGCGAAGGGTAAGGCGAGGCTGTTCATCGCGAACGCGTAGAGGGTCACGCGAACGCGATGAACAATAGTGTCTGGCAGTGAATTTAATCCAGAAACAGAGAGTTACGGGTTCATTAACCCAAAACACACATTTGAGCCCTAGAGAGAAGAAAACTCGAGGAAATCACTGAGAAGTCATCGGGTATTCGTCGGAGGTAAGATTCTTGACTCAAAAACATCATTTTATGGTAGTATTAACATCAATCTTCATGAAATTGGGTTGAAATCTTGAAGAAATATGGCCTAAGTATTGAAAACGGGATTTTTGGATTTGGAAGGACATTTGAACTCTGATTTCGATAAATTTTATATGCACGGACTCGTGGCGAGATAAGGACCGCGTTGGTTCTAATTTCGGAATTTTCCGAGCAGTGGGGCCCGGGGTCGGGTTTTACCAACTTAGTGTAATTATGCGAATTTCATATAAATTGAAGTGGGTTATGATTCTTTTACCCGTATTTGATATAATTATTGTTATTTGACTAGATTCTACACACGAGGCAACGAAATTCAAAGGAAAAGGCATCGCGGACGAGTCTACGACCGGCTAGAGGTGAGTAGTTTGTGTATATTGTAGCTTGAGGGTTCGAAACCCCGGCTTAGCACATTGTGACGCTAATAGGGCGTGGCTCGCACACCGTGGCAGGTGCGGGATTGATTGTGATTGAGGATCGAGACTTGGTCCATCCCGGAAATGAATAATATGTTGTTAGTGTTGGAAATACACTGTAATTGCTATATTTGTGGGCTGTAAGCCTTGTTTGGGGCCTTGTGCCGATCTGTAGCGTCCTTAGAGGACAATATTTATGTGATAGCTAAAATTGCTTAAATCACTGATCTCAGTCCTGGAAATTGAAATCACACTTTTGAAATGCTAAGTCACCGGCTTTTACAAATCTAATAAGATAAAAGTATTTTTCATAAATTATGAATTGAGAACTGGAAATAAGGAAAATGAATTGTTTTGTGACTTAATTGCTTATTGTGGACTGAGCATGGGATCGGGCTGCACGCCGCAGTGGTTGATATGAGGATCGGGCTGCACGCCGCAGCAGTATTGCGCTTGGGCTGTAGGAGCCCCTCCGGAGTCTGTACACACCCCCGGTGAGCGCCGTCGACGTTAAATTGGATCGGGCTACACGCCGTAGCGGTTATGTGCATTGCATTGCATCTGTATTTGTTGAATTACTCTGTGGTAGCTGTATTGTATTATTGTTGCTAGTTCGTAGGAGATTCGGACTGTAGTGTAGCATCATATTGTGGTATTTTGTGGATTTCTTACCGTCACCTACATATATATATTTGTTACTCGCTGAGTACTTAGTACTCACCCCTACTCCCTGCACCTTTTGTGTGCAGACTCAGGTACTCAGGAGCAGTAGACGGGCATCTCCAGCGTTTGCAGTGTCACATCGAGTTGCTGAGGTAGCTGCCTACGTTCGCAGAACCTAGCTTCTCCTCTCATTCCAGTTGTTATTTTATATTTTGTATTCGGACTTGAGTACTTCTATATCGTACTCTCTATTTCCTGTTGGGTTTTGTTAGAGGCTCTAGACTTGTGACTCCGGATCTTTGGGAGTGTCAGTACTTTTGTTCAGTATTATTATTATTGGAGTTCTTAAACTCATATATTCTTCTTGGGTTGTCCATTTGGGGACCGGTATTGTGTTATAATTAAATTGTTGGTCTGGCTGGCCTAGCTTGATTGTTGGGCGCCATCACGACCGGATTTGGGTCGTGACAATTTGATGTTTTATAAAATTTGGAAGAAAACTTGTATTTCGATGATTAATTTGATGTATATGATATTATTTTGGCGATTTGATTGCTTGGTTAAGTCCGTAGGATGTTTTTAAGGTCGTGCGTATGTTTGGTTAGTAGCCCGAAGCGCTCGGGTGTATTTTGGATGTGGTTCGGGAAGTTTTGGACTTAGGAAAATGTTGCAGAATTTCTAATATAGGTGCACAAAACTTTTGTTCATTGTGGTCGCGTAATGTAAACGGGGGTCGTGGTGGATTCTTTCTTCACGAAAGCGATGTCATGGTCGCGAAAATGAAGCACTATGGGAATGTGCATCGCGAACGCGGCTTGTGTGACACGAACACATAGAGTAAACTTCAGGGGTTCACCATTCGTTCTACGCGATCGAAGTGTGTAAAGCCCCAGCCATTATTTTTCTTCTACACGATCGCATGGTGTTATATGCAGTTGCAGTGCTTGCAAATTTTATCCTATGCGATAGCAAACCATTGTTTACGATCACGTAGACCAAAAATCCGCCCAGTCATTCAAAGTCTCCAAAACAGAACACATATAGGAATATCACCAAGTTTCACCATTTCTTCATTTTCAACAGCACTTGGGGCGATTTTGGAGTAATACTTCACCATAAATCTCTTAGCTAAGTAATATTTAACTTGTTTTCTTCCATTCCCATTAACTTCCATTAGATTTCTAGGCTAAAACATGTGATTTAAGGGTTGTGAGCACGTGATTTTTACCCTATATATGAGTTATTCCCATAAAATTCAAAATAAATAATTTTTCCTTATTTTTACAATTCGTATTAATTAGTTGCATGAAAATTAATATAAAAATAAAAAAAAATATATATGCATTTGCATTTAGGATTTTAATTTCACATTTTTTTAGTATCAATTTGTTTTAGAACAAAATGTAATGAAAATAAATAAAATGGTTCATCTTGCATTTTTAGTTTAAATATGTTTTAGTTTGCATTTTTACTAATGGATAGGAAATAGATTTTAGTGTCAAGCATTTTAATAAAATTAGAAAAAATATCAAAAAAAATTACAAAATAAATAAAATAAGTGGGCAATCTTAGTAAAAGACCCGAATTGGGCTATTTTTCCTTAATCTTGCCTAGCCCAAATATCCAAAACCCATCCAATTAGCCCACACTCAAGACCAACCCACAACTAAACCCGACCCGACCTGTTTTCTTTTAAAATCAACAGACCTTTCATCATATAGAGACACGGAATTCGCGTGTCTCTATCCTCTCTTTCACAGAGCCAAGCACTAAGGCTATTTAACAGAAGATTGAAAGGGATCTTTGGGGGGGGGGGAGGGGGGGCGAAAATCAGAAAATTGAGGGAATCAGATTTTAGGCGAGAAAATTGGGGAACTGGAGAAGATTTTGAGGGATTGGGAGAGAAAATTCAGAGAGAATTTCGAAGAGAAGATTGAGGAAAAATAGAGAGAGAACGGACGCATACATCTTGAAGGGGAGGCCCTCATTTTTTTTGGATCCGAGCTTTCACTTCTTCTGGGTTCTCTCATCAACTTCAAGGAGAAACACTTCTTCTCCTTGATTTTTTCCTAAAATTTTTTTTTCCGAACACACATACTTACGGATACACACAAAGATTCAAAAGGAAAAGCCACACATATGTATTTTGTTAATTCTGTCAATTTGGATTTTGATTTCCATATGGAGTTTGTTTGAAGATGCATTCGAGTCAAAGTTCCTTCTCCATTCGAGGTCCTCTCCATGAGCATATTTCCGTTTTGGTTTGAGTTTGTTGTTAGATTTTGATTCAAGTTGTACTCAAAGGCTTATTTTGAATGAAAGTTCAAGAGGAATTGGCTGAAATCTTGCTATTTGTTGATTATTATTCAAATTAACTCAATGCATTAGTGCCGAGTTGAGTTCTCAGCTTTTGTTCGAGGTTCCGTCGATTAGCATTTCCAGATTAATCTCTTGAAACTTGAAGAAGTACGAATTTGTTTGAATCTCTGGTTATGCTTTCGTTGAATCTCTTGTAGCTCGTACATTTTGTCGCTGCTCATTGTTTAGCTCGCTGTTGGAATTTGCAAATTCAGATTCATTATATCCCTTGCGAGTCGTTTCAATATCAATCGAAGGCTCATTTTCAGAGCCATGATTGTTGGCTTTTCTATCGAGCTATTAAAGGATTGTTGTTGCTGAGAATCGCGATTGACACTGCTTGCCGGATCTCGTCGTTTTCATTTCTGCTCAATTTTCGGCCATTTCAGCTGGTTGTTCAGGCATTAGGTACATACCTCTGAATCTCTAAGTGCTTGTATTTGTTATTAGAAATGAGAAGTATTAATTTTATGGCAAGTTGTTAGTCCACTATTTTGTCGAGTTATTTTGCTATTACTACCAAGAAATGGCTGATTGGATCTCAAATGCTCTCCAGTTATATTACCTTGTGGGTTCCAAATATTTCTTTTGCTGGAATACCCTGCATCAGCATACTATTTCGGCCTTCCTATCCTTGCAATCAGGGTCTAGTATATATTTCTATTCAGACTCCGTGTTTGCTGAGGAATAGAGCATAACATAGTGTGTCTTCGTTGAGCAATTAGTGCCAGAAGTAATCAGTATAATATGGATTTCCAAAGTAGATTAAATGAATTAGAGTTATCTGGATATGATTAATGGGTACCTAATTTCCTTTCTTTGGTTTGTACGACTAAGGAAGAGTTTTTTAAAAAATAAGGTGATACTGCAAGGCTTCTGTCATATTTCCAATCCACTGATTCTTGCCTTGTCTCGCTTTACTTTTGTTTGTCACTTTTCACTATGTTAGTTCATGCCTTCTGTATAACTACCAGTTGTGTGTTTATTTGTTAATTTGTATACGTCTCTACGTTAACAATTGGTCTTTTGATTTAGCTTAATTGGATCATGTTTACTACTGTTTATATGTTTATTTGAATGGAATTGTCAGGGATTTTGGGAGTTAATTGTTGAGAAGCATGAAATCACAATTGCGAGGCCCTCTTTTATTATGAATTGATCCTTAGATCTCGAGGCGTGCCATTTAGCAAATTTCATGGCCCTCGCAAAGTACAAACGCGAAATTACTTTAGGCGCGTTAGTTAATAATAATACCTTCCTAATCACGGGTGCGCATTTATGTGACCCAAATCTTATTCTCGGCAAAACAGAAATACATTAAAGTCAGAGGCGTACCGGTTGCGGTGTGACTCGAAATGTATTTTTGTGACATCACAATTCTTCTAAAATTGAAAAGCGGAACATTAAAAGCACCTAATTAAAATATATAATGAAATCAGATAAAAGCAAAAAGAGCAGTTGAGCGACCGTGCTAAAACCACGGAATCCGGGAGGGCCTAACACCTTTTTCCGAGTTAACAGAATTCCTTATCCAGGTTTCTACTTTCGCAGACTGTAATACAGAGTCATAAATTTCCTCGGTTCGGGATTAAACCGGTGACTTGGGACACCATTATTTTCCCAAGTGGCGACTCTGAACAATTAAATAAATCGATCTCGTTCCAACTGTCCTTTAAGTGGAAAAACTCCTTCACTGATTATTATTATATCCCTTTTCGGGGTATAGTATTAAACAGTGGCACATTACGTTTTGATATATGTGTGTGAAAAAAGGAGGTGTGACAGCTCTGGCGACTCTGCTGGGGATGAGTAACCCGAAACTTAGGTTCAGGGGTTTAAGAATTCGAGCTCATTTAAATTGTTGTTTTGCTTATATCCGATTTCATTATATATTTTGATTAATGTGCTACATGTTTACCGCTTTGATAATAGTTGCACTGCATATATAAACTGCTATATGTCTACCGCTTTGATATTGCGTGAACTATATATAAAACGGTGCCGAAAAATAAGAAAAGAGGCCGGATAAGTTACAAAGCCGATTGACTCCGCGGGTCACCGGTACGTAGCCCCCTCCTCGATCCGAGTTGTCCGCTCGGGTACACGGTCTAGTACCATTGAAAACATCGGGATATTGAGCCTAGATTTAGGACGTTTATTTGCATCATATCTGACTTAGGGGACTCAACACAGGGGTTGGGTCCGTCTAGGACAGGTGACCCGGAAAATTAAAAGACCGAGCATGTTATATGTTGCATTTATTTGTTCTAGATTATTATTGGCTAAATTCCTGAAAAACAAAAAGAGAGGAAATTTTGGAATAGAAAAATATCGAAATATTGACGAATTGCTGTCAAAAATTTGAAAAATAGGAAAAACAATTTTGTTGAAATAATTGGTCAAAATAATCTGACCGAACTACGCAGGTTGATTCTCACCGTTAGGTGGGATACGTAGGCAACCCTCATCGGGTCCAACCACCCCTTTCAAAAAAAAAAAACAAATGTATGTTTAATTTTGTCAATAAAATCAAAGTGATGCCATTTTTGAAAAATAGCTCAATGTTCCGAAAGGACGTCGGAAGGCTGTTTTTGTAAAAATAGCCACTTTGAATCATTATAAATAATTTTTGGGCACAACCTTGAAATATTCCATCGCGGAAATGTTGAAAGGTCGTAGCCGCAAAATCAAGTTTGGGTTACCACCCCTTTTGAAATATCAAAAAAAAAAATGTCGAATTTTAGTTTTCAATAAAATCGAAGTGACGCTATTTTTGAAAATAGCCGAGTGTTCCGAAAGGACGCCGGAAGGCTGTTTTTTTCCAAAAATAGCCACTTTGAATTATTTTTTAATACTTTGCGGGCACAGCCTTGAAATATTCCTTGTGGAAATGTTGCAAGGCCATAGCCGCAAAATCATGTCCGGGTTCATACCCCTTTTGCAAAAATAACCAAAAAATGTCAAATTTTTGATTTTTATTATAAATAAGTCGGGTGATGCTATTCTTGCTTAAAATAAGCCGAATGTCCCTCAAGAGGACGCCGGAAGGCCATTTTTGCAAGAATAGCCACTTTGAGTCATTTTAAATAATTTGCGGGCATAACCTTGAAATATTCCCTCGCGGAAATGTCGAAAGGCTGTATCCGCAAAATTAAGTTTGAGTCATTGCTCAACTTTTCAAAAATATCCACTTTATCAAATAAGCCATTACATGGCCGAAATTTTGCTGAAATAGCCACATTTTTGCATTTTAACTTCCTTAGTCTTGTGTTGGCCTGTGCCGGTGCTGAACGATGCCCCATAGGCCCCAGGATAAAAATTTGAATTTGTAGTTTTTTAAATAAAATTTTGCAAAAAGAGCCACTTTGTCTAAATAAGCCATTACATGGCTGATTTATGAAAAATAGTCTTGTGTTGGTTTATGGTGATGCCGAACGATGCCCCATGAGCCACAGGATAAAAAAATTTCAAGTTTATCTTTCTTAAACAATTTTGCAAAAATAGTCATTTTGTCGAATAAGCCATTATGTGGCTAATTTTGTAGAAATAGTCATAATTGACACAAAATATTCTTATTCTTGTAGAAATCTCCTACACAAGTTTGTAGTTGGAGTCGGGTTCTATAATTTTCCTTCAAAGAAAAAAAATCAAATAAACATCTCTTTATTTCTTGCATTAATTTGCAAGAACTACGCTCGGTCTGATTCATGCGGGGTCATGATACGTAGGCAATCCACATAGGATTCGACCATGTCCATAACCAGAGAAAAAAAATGAAAAACTACAAAAAGAAAAAAAAGAATAGAAAATGAAAAAAACCACAAAAAGGGGAAAAGAAAAGAAAATAGCAAAAAAAAAAAACAAAGGAAATCAATAAGTGGAATACCTTAACGCTAACCCGGTGGTTTCGTTTTGTTGATCCAGAAAGTCGAGGTGGTTGGTTGTGGTAAATTAGAAAGCAAGATCCAAGGAAAATGGTAACCGGCATCGAAGCTGTTACGAGTGCTCAAGAGACTCAAGGTCAGAAAATTCAACAAGGGTCTATTGTGGTTGAGGAAAACAAAGCATTGAAACAACAAATGACCAAAATGCGTCAAGCATGGGCCAATGGCCAAGGACAGCCTTCTCATGAGTCACAATCTGCTATACAGCAAGAAGAGTATCACTCTCCCGAGTACCACTCGTACTCGTTTGACCTTCCTGCAAACGTTGAGAAGCCTACCCAAAAGAATGTACAGGAAGAAATGGCCCAAAGATTGAAGAGATTAGAATAGTGGCTGAAAAACATGCAAGAAATGGCAGGTCAAAAGAGTGTTGCCTTCAGAGATCTTTGTATGTTCCCCGATGTCCACTTGCCACCTGGTTTCAAGGTTCCCAAATTGGAAAAGTATGATGGACGCGGAAACCCCATAGCCCACCTGAAAAGGTATTGCAACCAATTGAGAGGTGTGGGAAGAAAAGAAGAATTGCTTATGGCTTATTTTGGGGAAAGCCTCTCGGGAGTAGCATCTGAATGGTTTTGGGATCAGGACGCATCTGGTTGGCACGTCCGGGATGATTTGGCACAAGCCTTTATCAAACAGTTTCAATACAATATTGACGTCACCCCAAACCGCATTTCCCTTTCTAAACCGAAAAAGAAACCAACTGAAAGTTTCAGGGAATATGCCATCAAATGGAGAGAGCAGGCAGTGAGAGCTAAGCCACCCATGAATGATCACGAGTTGGCCACTGTTTTCCTTCAGGCTCAAGAGCCGGATTACTTTCAAAACATGATATATGCAGTTGGTCACTCCTTTGAAGAAATAATCAAAATGGGAGAAATGGTGGAAGATGGTCTTAAGACAGGCAAAATTATAAGTCAAGCAGCTCTCAAAGATGCGGCTCAGGATGTCCAAAGTGAATTTAGTGATGTGTATGGGAGTGATGAAGAAATCATGATGATGTCGGGGTCAAGAAGAGGTCATATGAGAACATCTCAAAGGTATACACAACCTCATCAAGTTTTCCATGACCCTCTTAAGCATTACTACCCGCCTCGGAACCCTCCACACTCTGTTGATCCAGTCCAGTATGTTGCTCAATCCTCAAAACACCCAAGAAAGCGAGCCCGAACATCACAAAATCTTTACCAGCCTCCGCAAAATTTTCAAATACCTTATAACCCACATCCAAGCCAGGGGTATAGAAAGGAACAGAAGTTGAAAGATAATTTTACACCAATAGGAGAGTCCTATGCAAGCTTGTTTGAGAAGCTAAAACGACGTGGCGTGATTGCACCCATCCCTCCAAATCGGGTGGACCGACGTGCGAGAAGTTTTGACTCATCCAAAAGGTGTGAATACCACTCCAATGCCCCGGGGCACGATGTTGAAAGTTGTCGGGATTTGAAAATAGAGATAGAAAGAATGATTCAGGAAGGAATAATTGTGGTCCAAGGCAGTGGCATCCAAAACATTGCACATAATCCTTTACATGCACATAACGGAGCACATTTTGTGGGAATGATGCCCGGTGACGTGGGTGATGAAAATCTTCTTGGGAGGTCAACTGAAGTTGAAGATATTGAAACAGAAAGTGATCTTGGCAACATTAATGCGGAATTCAGTGGCTAGGATGCCATGCTTGTCAATTGGGAAGGCGCTCCGTCTCTTGGAGTTTTGGTGGTATATTTTGGTGTCATCTCTTTTGCTCGGGTTATTTCAGGGTTGTAATCCGGACGTTGTCTTGAGAGTCAAAACCCTTCTATCTTTCCACTTTGCTTTGTTTAGTAATAAATTTGTTTAGTGTTGTCTAGGTTTGTAATTCTAGTCTAGTCTGTTCGTTTTATTGTTCGTCTTTTTATTTCAACCCATCAGTTTAATACAACTTTTTGTTTCCCATCATTCCTAGTCATTCCATTTCCGATCATTTTGCGATTCTTCTCATATTGGTTTTAGCAACATGACATGCACATAATTCTAAGCCTGATTTTAAAAGTCAATGAAACAATGTTGAAGATGTAATGATACTCGGAAGAAATAAAAACATATTGGAATACTGTGAAGCCGGAATCAAGTGAACATTGGGGAAAGCGTAAAGAAATGCCTTGGAAATGCATCATAGGTTTAAAGCCAAAGGCAAAAATACCCCAAAGCTAAAGGAACCATTCGTGGTATCGGGATGTTGCCCAATGGCACTGAGAGTCGTAAAGGCAAATATGTGAATCGGTCGAAAGGTGTTTAAATGTGTAGTTTGTACTTGGTATGTCTCGAAGATTGGAATGACGAAGGCATTTTATTCGGCTATCCAAACACTTTATCCATTGTTATCCCTTCGAGCCTTATTATATTTTCTTTCATATCCCTCTTTCGGAATCAACAACAAAATTAAGGATTGAGCGGGGAAATCAAATGGAGAAAAGAAGAAAAAGAAAGAAAAAAAAAAGAAAAAGAAAAAGCGAAAAAGAAAAAAAGAAGAAAGAAAAAGAAAAGAAAAGAAGAGAAAAGAAAAAAATCGGGAGAAGTCAAATCGCAACAAGGAAGCGATCTTATGATCTGAACTACGTCTGACTTGATCCCGAGAGGGTACGTAGGCAGCCTCACTGAGGTTCAGTCACAATAAAAGAAAAATCCAAAAAATCCCCCAAGAAGGAAACTGGGGCCGAAGTTATGGTTGTTGAATAAATAAGATTCCGAAAGTTGTAATTTTAACCCACGATGAAATATTTTTGAGCCTTTATATCTTTTTTTTTCTATATCCCATCCAAAAGCCCACATTACGGTCCAAAGGAAGACCTTCCGATCAATCTTCAAGAAATGCCGAGTCAAGCGAATAAAGGTAAATCACATCAGGGGCAACAGTCCAATACGAACAAAGGAGAATGAAGAATTCAAGATGATGAGAACCACCACGAGACTCCAAGATGAGAGAAATCAAAATGAGAGAGTCTTATCGGTGAAAACCCTCACGGGCACCATAAGGCGACAATAAGTTGAGAGAAAAATAAAAAATGAGAGAGGCTTGATGGTGAAAACCCTATGGGCACTACAAGTCGACTGAGGAGTTTAATCACATCAAGGCAATGAAATCTTGAAGACCGGTTTCACGGCAGAACTTGCAACAAGAGTTGAATATCAGATTTGCTACACAAAGAAGGCTGAAGTGCATGTTAAGGTCGCTAGAGTCGGTATTCACATCCGATAGGTCATTCTTCTGTAGGTTTCTTGGTAGGAGTTGTATCTTCCTTTCTTTCTATTCTTCATACCTTGTTTTATCCTCCCTCTTATTGAGTTTGTCTGGTCATAACAAGTATAGAAATGATTCCAAAATTTGCCACCAAGATTTCCAATTGCACAAGATGGGATTTGGCCAACACGACAATTGTCGTAAGTCGGGAAAAGGCAAGGCCAGTGCTTTAAGCCAAAAGAGCAACATGTGCAATGGAGCGGGCAACAATAAAAATGTTTGGGGTGCATACAAGACAGAAAGGTCGGCAAAGTGCCAATTCGGGAAAAATATAACAAATGGAAATAGGAGAGTGTATTCTGACAAAAGAAAGAGCCAGTTAAGAAACACCCCAAGGTTGTCCAATGAAATCATTGAAGAAATCGTAGACTTCAAGATCGGAATTGTGGGATCCGTCAAGAATGGAAGAACATACATGCATGAAGAGAGGCGGATTTTGAACAAAGAAGAAGTGAAAATGGATAGTCGGTGAACAGGCCAAGCATTCAAGTGGAAAGCAAGTTCAAGGACACAACCAACCACCGCATTTTAAACTGATAGAGTTTTCTTTACTTTGAAACAGGAGCAAAAGATATTGTCAAACTGGGACAGGAAAAATTTTCTGTCATCGGATAGTCATCCGAAGAGCATGAAGGTGAATACAATTGTTTTTGAAGATGAATAAGGCAAGTTGAAAGGTGAATGAAGCAAGTATCGGAGAATGATACAATCTTAGTTTGTTGAAACTTTCTCCTAAGACAAAAGTCTTAGTCCGATGAATTTTTCACCTAAGATGAATTGGATAAAATCTTAGTCCGTTGAATCTTTCTCCCAAGATAAAAGTCTTGGTCTGATGAATTTTTCACCTAAGATGAAAGGAAAGAATCTTAGTCTGTTGAAACTTTCTCCTAAGATGAAATCTTAGTCCGATGAATTTTTCACCTAAGATAAAAGTAGAAGTTGGAAAAGAAAATGAAGGCATAATTTGAAATGAAAAAGAAAGGCATAATTTGAAAGGTAAAATCAGAAGTTGGAAAAGAAAGAAAGGTAAGAAGTCGAAAAAGAAAGGAAAGATTTTTGAAATTGAAAGACTTAAGAAAGTCTGAATTGCAAATGGACCCAGTCTGATGAGTTATCTCCTGGAGTCATAAACTCAGTCCGATGGATAATCCTCCCGAGACCATGCAAATGAATAGACCCAGTCCGAAGAGTTATCTCCTGGAGTCATAAACTCAGTCTGATGGATAATCCTCCTGAGACCATACAAATGAATAGACCCAGTCTGATGAGTTATCTCCTGGAGTCATAATCTCAGTCCGATGGATATTCCTCCTGAGACCATACAAATGAATAGACCCAGTCTGATGAGTTATCTCCTGGAGTCATAATCTCAGTCCGATGGATATTCCTCCTGAGACCATACAAATGAATAGACCCAGTCTGATGAGTTATCTCCTGGAGTCATAATCTCAGTCCAATGGATATTCCTCCTGAGACCATGCAAATGAATAGACCCAGTCCGAAGAGTTATCTCCTGGAGTCATAAACTCAGTCTGATGGATAATTCTCCTGAGGTTACATTGAAATGGACATAGTCCAGTGAGAATCAGAATCTTAGTCTGTTGAAACTTTCTCCTAAGATTAAATGTCTTAGTCTGATGATTTTTTCACCTAAGATAACCTTCAGTCACAAGGTAACACAAAAGTTTTAATTTCATGCATTTTTAATTTCTGCTAGGCGCCCACCTTCAAACACGGGAATACTTTTCTGCATTGCACGTTTAATTTCCGTTAGGCGCCCACCTTCTAACACGGGAATACTTTTCTGCATTGCACGTTTAATTTCTGTTAGGCACCCACCTTCAAACACGGGAATACTTTTCTGCATTGCACGTTTAATTTCTGTTAGGTGCCCACCTTCAAACACGGGAATACTTTTTTGCATTGCACGTTTAATTTCTGTTAGGCACCCACCTTCTAACACGGGAATATTTTTCTGCATTTCATTTCATACATGTCTGCATTTAAAAAGAAAAACAAGAAAAAAAATGAAATTCTGACATTCAATAACACGATGTGCCCAGTCACCATACTGGGGAAAAAAAATTCTCTCTTTGGTTGTTTATTTTGTCACAAGCAGGGGTCCACCTGGAGAATGGACGAATACTTCATATTGAAGAATGTTTGAACAAGTCAAGTCAAGAACAAGAATGCCGGTGAAGAAAAGTTGAACAAGTCGAGGCAACAACAAGAATGCCAGTGAAAGAGAAATACAAGTCAAGGCTCAGCAACTAGGAGCCCACCTGAAATCATGGGCACTATATGTCCGGACTTGATCCAAAAGCTGAAGAACATTGAACCAACACCTGCGGCTAACAAGCATCAAGATTTAGATCAGGGTCCGCATGAAGCACCAACCAACTCAAGATCAAGCTTCAGAAGACTCATAGATAGGAATTTTGTAACTCGTAGTTGATAGGTTTAGTTAGTCTTTTTCAATTTTGATGTAATAACGGGAGAGCGGACCGGAGCCTCGGACGGAACCTCGACTCTCAACCTCGATACTCTATCACTCCCGAACTACACTGACCTGATTCCTGTTTAGCCCAGGATATGTAGGCAACCTCAGAAGCAGGGTGCGGTCAAAGCTTTTCAAAATGCTTCACAACGGAATACTCGAACGAGTAAAAATCGTTCATAGTTGCTCACTTATCTTTGTACGAAAACTCTTCGTGTTCCCGAGCAAAGAGGGGCAGCTGTAAGCACGTGATTTTTACCCTATATATGAGTTATTCCCATAAAATTCAAAATAAATAATTTTTCCTTATTTTTACAATTCGTATTAATTAGTTGCATGAAAATTAATATAAAAATAAAAAAAAATATATGCATTTGCATTTAGGATTTTAATTTCACATTTTTTAGTATCAATTTGTTTTAGAACAAAATGTAAAGAAAATAACAAAAATGGTTCATCTTGCATTTTTAGTTTAAATATGTTTTAGTTTGCATTTTTACTAATGGATAGGAAATAGATTTTAGTGTCAAGCATTTTAATAAAATTAGAAAAAATAACTAAAAAAAATTACAAAATAAATAAAATAAGTGGCCTATCTTAGTAAAAGACACGAATTGGGCCATTTTTCCTTAATCTTGCCTAGCCCAAATACCCAAAACCCATCCAATTAGCCCACACTCAAGACCAACCCACAACTAAACTCGACCCGACCCGTTTTCTTTTAAAATCAACAGACCTTTCATTATATAGAGACACGGAATTCGCGTGTCTCTATCCTCTCTTTCACAGAGCCAAGCACTAAGGCTATTTAACAGAAGATTGAAAGGGATCTTTGGGGGGGGGGCGAAAATCAGAAAATTGAGGGAATCAGATTTTGGGCGAGAGAATTGGGGAACTGGAGAAGATTTTGAGGGATTGGGAGAGAAAATTCAGAGAGAATTTCGAAGAGAAGATTGAGGAAAAATCGAGAGAGAACGGACGCACACATCTTGAAGGGGAGGCCCTCATTTTTTTTTTTGGATCCGAGCTTTCACTTCTTCTAGGTTCTCTCATCATCTTCAAGGAGAAACACTTCTTCTCCTTGATTTTTTCCTAAATTTTTTTTTTCCGAACACACATACTCACGGATACACACACAGATTCAAAAGGAAAAGCCACACATATGTATTTTGTTAATTCTGTCAATTTGGATTTTGATTTCCATATGGAGTTTGTTTGAAGATGCATTCGAGTCGAAGTTCATTCTCCATTCGAGGTCCTCTCCATGAGCATATTTCCGTTTTGGTTTGAGTTTGTTGTTAGATTTTGATTGAACTTGTACTCAAAGGCTTACTTTGAATGAAAGTTCAAGAGGAATTGGCTGAAATCTTGCTACTTGTTTATTATTATTCAAATTAACTCAAGGCATTAGTGCCGAGTTGAGTTCTCAGCTTTTGTTCGAGGTTCCGTCGATTAGCATTTCCAGATTAATCTCTTGAAACTTGAAGAAGTACGAATTTGTTTGAATCTCTGGTTATGCTTTCGTTGAATCTCTGGTAGCTCGTACATTTTGTCGCTGCTCATTGTTTGGCTCGCTGCTGGAATTTGCAAATCCAGATTCATTATATCCCTTGCGAGTCGTTTCAATATCAATCGAAGGCTCATTCTCAGAGCCATGATTGTTGGCTTTTCTATCGAGCTATTAAAGGACTGTTGTTGCTGAGAATCGCGATTGACACTGCCTGCCGGATCCCGTCGTTTTCATTTCAGCTCAATTTTCGGTCATTTCAGCTGGTTGTTCAGGCATTAGGTACATACCTCTGAATCTCTAAGTGCTTGTATTTGTTATTAGAAATGAGATGTATTAATTTTATGGCAAGTTGTTAGTCCACTATTTTGTCGAGTTATTTTGCTATTACTACCAATAAATGGCTGATTGGATCTCAAATGCTCTCCAGTTATATTACCTTGTGGGTTCCAAATATTTCTTTTGCTGGAATACCCTGCATCAACATACTATTTCGGCCTTCCTATCCTTGCAATCAGGGTCTAATATATATTTCTATTCAGACTCCGTATTTGCTGAGGAATAGAGCATAGCATAGTGTGTCTTCGTTGAGCAATTAGTGCCAGAAGTAATCAGTATAATATGGATTTCCAAAGTAGATTAAATGAATTAGAGTTATCTAGATATGATTAATGGGTACCTAATTTCCTTTCTTTGGTTTGTACGACTAAGGAATAGTTTTTAAAAAATAAGGTGATACTGCAAGGCTTCTGTCATATTTCCAATCCACTGATTCTTGCCTTGTCTCGCTTTACTTTTGTTTGTCACTTTTCACTATGTTAGTTCATGCCTTCTGTATAACTACCAGTTGTGTGTTTATTTGTTAATTTGTATACGTCTCTACGTTAACAATTTGGTCTTTTGATTTAGCTTAATTGGATCATGTTTACTACTGTTTATATGTTGATTTGAATGGAATTGTCAGGAATTTTGGGAGTTAATTGTTGAGAAAGGTATGAGCATTAAATCACAATTGCGAGGCCCTATTTTATTATGAATTGATCCTTAGATCTCGAGGCGTGCCATTTAGCAAATTTCATGGCCCTCGCAAAGTACAAACGCGAAATTACTTTAGGCGCGTTAGTTAATAATAATACCTTCCTAATCACGGGTGCGCATTTATGTGACCCAAATCTTATTCTCGGCAAAACTGAAATACATTAAAGTCACAGGCGTACCGGTTGCGGTGTGACTCGAAATATATTTTTGTGACGTCGCAATTCTTCTAAAATTGAAAAGCGGAACATTAAAAGCACCTAATTAAAATATATAAAGAAATCAGATAAAAGCAAAAAGAGCAGTTGAGCGACCGTGCTAAAACCACGGAATCCGGGAGTGCCTCACACCTTCTCCCGGGTTAACAGAATTCCTTATCCAGGTTTCTAGTTTCGCAGACTGTAATACAGAGTCATAAATTTCCTCGGTTCGGGATTAAACCGGTGACTTGGGACACCATTATTTTCCCAAGTGGCGACTCTGAACAATTAAATAAATTGATCCCGTTCCGACTGTCCTTTAAGTGGAAAAACTCCTTCACTGATTATTATTATATCCCTTTTCGGGGTGTAGTATTAAACAGTGGCACATTACGTTTTATATATGTGTGTGAAAAAAGGAGGTGTGACAAGGGTAGAAAAGTAGGGATTGGGTAGAGTTAGGGCTTTTTAATTTAATTGTGATTTAGACCTCGTTTGGGGTCAGATAAAACAAATTATATTTTCGGACTTGTGGGTAAATTTATTTTGGTCCGAACCTCGAGTTTCGACCAAGCGGGCCCGAGGTTGATTTTTGAAAAGAATGTTTTATTAAGCATTGGGTTCATATTGTTTAGAAATTATTGATGTTATTAAGTCAACTATGTATAGATACTATTATATTGGATCCAAATTCGAAAGGAAAGGCGCTGTTCGAGGATTGAGTTGGTCGTAGAAATTCAAGGTAAATGCTTGGTATAACCTTAGCTTGAGGGAATATAAGTTGAGTCTTATTTGCTACTTGTTATTTGTCAAGTATGACGTATAGGCATGGTGACGAGTTTCTATATTTTGGTGTCTATCAAGACCGTGAGTCTTTATATTGCGAATACTCTGATCTTGTTGTATACACCATGCTTAATTGATGATTTCTATTTATTGTAAAGAGCATGTGAAAGAAATTGTGATATTTGAACTCCAAGGAGCATTGGCTCAAGTTATAATAGGAATTGAGAAAGTATATTAGATAATTGAACCCTTTGGAGCAATGGCTCAAACGATGGAGTGAGTTATGAAATGAAAGTGAAAGAAAGAGAAAGAATTAGCTAAAATGTACCTTTGTCGGGTTATAGTTACTATATTGATTATTTCCTTCAACATCTTAGTGACCGGTCTTTAGTATGTGGCCCCTGCGTTCTTGAGCCCGAAGGGCATTAACCTGTAACAGTAGGTACCCTGGTATGTGATGAACGTGGTTTTCTCTTTATCTTCCTCGGCCATTAGGATTTGGTTATAACCGGAGTACGCGTCCTAGAAGCTTAGTAGTTCATGCCCGGGGTGGCGTCGATTAGTTGATCGATGTGAGGGAGGGGGAAGGAATCCTTAGGGCAAGCCTTGTTCAGGTCGGAAGTCCACGCACATTCTCCATATTCCGTTCTTCTTTTTGACTCTTTGATAGAGCCGTTGGCGAGCAGTTTATCTACTTCCTCGCGGACTGCCTCGTTGATTGTGGCGTTGAACTTTCTCCTGATTTGTCTTACCAGCGGGTGTAGCAGATCGATGTTGAGCTTGTCGGTGGCGATGTCTGGCGAGATTCCTGGCATGTCTGCATGGAAAAAAGCAAATGTGTCTGCATGGTTAGTCAAAATTCATGGTACTTACCCGGGTCGGTGAGCCCGTGGCCAATGTATGCCTTCCTTTCGGGGTTATGACAATCTAGCTGAACTTGGTCGAGGTCTTCGATTGTGGCCTTACAGGCTTCCACAATGTCTGGGTCTCTGATGGCGTCGGTCGTCGGGTCCGTTTTGGTCCCCGACACGGCT
Organism: Nicotiana noctiflora; assembly: GCA_032618575.1. Lineage (NCBI taxonomy): Eukaryota > Viridiplantae > Streptophyta > Magnoliopsida > Solanales > Solanaceae > Nicotiana > Nicotiana noctiflora. Next base: position 124,508 of record JASVEL010002463.1, on the reverse strand, counting down.
GATTGCTATGCCTCTGCATTTGCCCCGCTCAGTTGTCGGGTGTGGGCGCAGTCTTGTGTTATCTTATAACATTCTTGCGTTGTGCGCAACTCTCCCTTGATGCTGAATATTCCCCATGGAGTAGGGAACTTAACCACTTGGTATAAGCTCGAGGGGACCGCTCGTATGGCATGTATCCACGGGCGCCCGATGATGACATTGTATGCCGTCTCTTGGTTCATCACATGGAAGGTGGTTTCCAAGATGACTTCCCCCGCGAGGATGTACGGGTAGAGTCACTTCTCTTGACGTGCGTTCTACTGCATTGTTAAAACCAGTTAGAGTTATACAGCGGGGGGTTATCATGTCCTTGAGTCCCATCTGCGAGAGGACTCTCAGATGGATGATGCAGGCGCCGCTTCCGTCATCGATCATGACTCTCCTGACGTCCATATCAATAATACGTAAAGTGATAACTAAAGCATCATAATGGGGAAAACACAAACCGTCAGCGTCAGACTTGAAGGTGATACTTCCTTCGAGGTCATCGTACCGTTCGTGAGAGATGGTCCTCTTCAGTCTGTGTGTTTTGGCGACTTTGACATGGTTGATAGCGACGTCATTCCTGTCTCCGACGATCATGTTTACCGTGCGTGTCGGGGAGGGTGGCTTCGGTAGTCCACGGGAATGCTTTCGCCCACGCGCAAAATTTGCCTTCCCCTTGTCGCTGAGCAGCTCTTTCAGGTATCCTTGGTTTAGCATACTGACGACTTCGTGTCGCAGACCTATGCAGTCTTCGGTCCTGTGCCCTCGTTCTTGGTGGAATTCACACAGAACGTTTGATTTTCTTGTGGCAGGGTCCGATTTCATTTTCTGAGGCCATTGCACCTTGGTGTCGAGCTTTTCCAGTGCGTACACAATCTCTGAAGGAGAAACACAAAAGTTATGTGATAAAAGTAAATGGGGCGTACCTCGTTCATTTATGAGTGGGGCGAGATGGCGTTGTAGTGCATCTGCATGACGAGGGGGCGGAAGAGGAGACCTCATATAAGGCTGATGTCGTTCTTTATTAGGGCGGGGGGAGTTCTCGGCGTCCCTCGTGTCGTCGATCTCTCCTTGTGTCTGGATGTATATCTGTCAGTCGTCGGGTTGGGCCATTGAGGTCCTCTTTATCTACTCGTACCTCGGTGTAGTAGGCGTTATGGATCTCATCCTAAGTTGTGGGGGGATATTTTATGAGCCGGCTTAGCAGTTTCTTGGTTACTCTGGAATCGTCCCTGCTGAGTCCGTTCTGGAAAGCTGCTACTGCCATGCCCTCCGATACGTTTGGTAGGCTCATCCTTACCCTGTTGAATCTGGCGAGGAAGTCCCTGAGGCCTTCGCCCATGGTTTGTCTGATGGCGAAGATGTCGTTTACCCTTGCTTCTACCTTCTTAGTGCCGGCGTGTGCAGTGACGAACTTGTCTGCCATTTCTTCGAAGGTTGAGATTGCTTTGGCGGGTAGTTGGGAGTACCGTGGCAGGGCTCCTCTGGTCAGTGTCTCGCCGAACTTCTTCAGCAGCACAGATGGTACCTGTTCCTTAGACTGGTCGTTGCCTTTCACGGCGGTGACATAATGGATGAGATGATCTTCAAGGTCGGTGGTCCCATCGTATACCCTCAGATAAGGAGGCATCTTGAAAGTTTTCTGGATGGTGTAGGGGGCGGCTTCCTCGGAGTAGGGTTGCTCTACGAACCTTCCTATGTCACGTTTGGGCAGCAGTTTGGGCGCTCCTAGGATCTTGTCGACCCTATCCTGATGTTCCTTCATTTGGTCGCGGAGGGTCTAATTTTCGCTCTCCATTTCTTCCATTTTTCTCAGAATGGACATTAACGTATCGTGATGCATTTGCATTTCGACGTGATAGTTGTTGGTTCGTGTTTCCTCTTGCTCGTTTGCTGTGGCGGTGATACTTATTGTTGGTGCTGCCTTTTCATGACTCCGTGGTGGTTTTTCCACTAGGCCACTCAGGGCGCTTGTGAGTCATTCTTCCAATAACTTTCTGACCGTTGGGGGTGCTTCTTTTGCAGCGGATGTGGATGTATCTTTTTCCTGCAAGGTTTCAAGATTCCCGAAGGGGGAAGGAGAGGTTTCTTCCTCAGGTGTGATATCGGGGGTGGTGTTGACGGCAGCACTACCACCGACCTCGTTCAGGGTACTGAGGAGGTTGGTGGTGACTTCCGTTATAGCTTTGGACCGGGTGTTATTTTCGGCCATTTTTAGGTTTTATCTGGTGATCTGATCCTTCAGATGTATACTACAGGTTTGATTCTCGAAATCCCTACAGACAGCGCCAAATTGTTTGACCCAAAAGTTGTCGGTTGCTTTATGAGTTAGGGACAATCAAAGATTATTAAAGGGTAAATCGGAATCAACGGTAATAGACTCAAGGATAGATCTATAATTCGTATGTTGTTTATTCTAGTGAGATTGTAATGAAACTTATTGGAATATAACAACTGATCAACAATATAGAGATGAGATAGAGAGAATGATAGTAAGAAGTTGTATTATTAATGAAAATAACACTTGTCCTACAAGAGGGAGGCCTTTCCTTATATAGAAGGAAGGCCCCCTCGCCAGAATGTCACTTTATTCTACAATTATCCTCGTTACAAAAATATAAATGGGCGGAGGTGACGGAACCCCGTACGGGCGAGTTTGTCAGTGCGCCTTTATAGTTAGGGGCATACTCCTTTCCGTCGCATGGGCATGAAGGAAGGTATATTTGACCTTAGTGGCTGTGGAGGAAGGCGTGCTCGATTTACATCAATCGTGTCCAATTCGACCCCGTACAGTTCCCAATAGCTCTTTGAAAACATATATAGAAGTATTGTTCGTAACTCCTTGAATTCTCCATTATTTGAGATTAATGAAAAGAATCTAGAGTAGTGTACCAGTTATTAATTGATTACAAGTAACAGGTGGCTGTTAAACTACTGTATGTAAAAAATACAACGATGCGACTATAAAAGCACACGTGAAATCCATCTCTGCTTATACCCAGTGCCAATGACGACCTCTGATACCAAATTAAGCTTGAAGCTTTTTATCGATAACAAGGCTCGGAAACTAATATTTGCTGAGGCTGATAAGGATTGTGTTGATTTCCTCTTTCACATTCTTTCATTGCCTGTTGGCACTGTAACTAGGCTTCTGAAGGAGAAAGGAATGAACGGGTGCTTACCTAACCTATACGAAAGCATAGAAAATCTGAATGACAACTATATGTCGGACCAATGGAAGGATATCCTTTTAAAACCCAAGTCTCCTGTTGGATTCACTTTCGTACCTCCTCTATCACTTCATAATAATATGACATATCTTTATAAATGTTATTCCAACTGCAATTATGCTAGCGATGACTCTGGTGCTTTCTGTTCAGCTTGTCCAAATCAAATGACTAGACGTTTGACGTATGTTGCTCCGCGGGATAAGAATGGAGCTGTGGTAACTACACGGGGTTTTGTTAAGGAAGTGGTTACGTACATGGTGATGGATGAGTTGGTGATTAAGCCAATGTCCGCCAACTCTTGCATTACACTTCTCAACAAGTTTAATGTCAAGGATGTTGGTGAGCTGCAGGAGCAAGTAGTAGAATTTGGAATGGAAGAGGTAATCACGTTAATTTGTACACTAGTTATTTTGCTCTATCGGGTTTTACATATGTAACTTCTTTTATTTTAAGTACTGACTTTATTAATCTATAAAAACTAAACTCAACAAATTTTGCTGTCTTTTTTCTTATATCCTCCTTTGTTTTGGTAACTATTGTCACTCACTTATCTCCTATCATTTTGCAGGCGTTGAAGTTGCTAAAAGCATCTCTTGAGTCCAAAGCAGTTCTGACAAGTGTTTTTATGAGCTGCGTAAAAACAGAGAAATAGTCGAAAGGAGTTTTGACGAGTGTTTCATTTCCCGGTGGTGCTGGATCTTAGAAATCTATATTATTATAATAAACCAGGGCGTTGAAGTCTGATGTGGCACCTCTTATCAAGTAGAATTCTCTTTTTTCCTTTTTAATTATACCCTGTTTTGATTCCCTCCAGTACTCTAAAATATCCTGTAATTCTTAATTGTTACCTAGATTGAGACGTATTCGACGTGTATGGTTGAAGTTTTGAAGGCTTGGATTTACTTTGTGCTTTTTTTAGTTTATTCTATTTGCATTTTGAAAAATTATAGTTTCTGTTTTTAATTAAATAAACAAAATGGTCGTTGCATGCAATATGGCCAGCTCATTCTTTTTTCAAACAAAGATCAATCGTGAATCTTATATTGGGCCTTTAAAATAATGTGAAAATGTAATAATGTATGTAAAGAAAATCACAAGGTTGAAGAGAACAAAGTTAGTGAGGAAGGTGAATAAAAATGGTGTAAATTGATTGTGTCAATTTTTGTTTTTATTTTCTAAGCATTAATTATTAATTAAACAAATTGGAAACATAATAAAGTAATAATTAGCATAAAATAAATCTAGGCCATTGAAACTTCAGCACACATGGCATCATCTAATTAACTGATTGAGAGTTACTGGACATTGTATTACTGGAGGGTATCCTATCCCTTATTTTTATTACGGTAAGTCTGTAATATAATATAACTAGTGAACTTATCGCGCTTCGCGCGATCAGAAAAGACCTCTTTACGAAATGATCTTCTTTTATATTAAAAACAATAAAAATAGGTTATATATACATAGTTGTTTGTCTTCCTATTCTTTCGCTAAATTTTTTTGTTTCTTTTTTTCGCATAAACTATTCATAATTTACTCTTTTAGTTGCTTGATACGGGCATATGCTTTCTCATTGGTATCTAGTTTTGATGTAATATAAAAAAAATTGAAGTGAATAGGTAATTCTCTTCTATTCATGTATAGAAATCTTATTATGACATACATGAAGAAGTCCACCAACACACAAATCTTTGCGGGGGAAAAGAAAACTACTACCATTATATGTCTATCGTGTCGCTGCTGCTGTAATCACTTCAAATCACGGCTATTTTTTTGTTCGTTTGAGATGTCTCCTCATTTATATTTGAGATATCCAAGAGGAATATAATTGAACACAATGGAGAGGAGAAACTTGGATGAAAATAATGCTCTATTAAAATGAAACAGTGTTACTTTTCCGTCTTTGATGTTGCAACTACCTGAGGAATATTAATAAGTAAAGAACAAAAATATATATACGACTATTTTAAACTAAAGGGATTACTTACAATTATAATTTTTAGAGACGTAAATTTTAACTGGACCACATTAATAATCTTACTAAATGGTATTTCAATGAATTTAGTTAAAATAGAAAAGATAAAAAAATTCATACGTACTCAAAGATAATTAATTTCTATAAATTGATTGATAAAATCACAAATCAAATGAAAATTATGATTCCAACACAAACATCGTTAAAAGAAAGAAAGAGATTCAAAATTATTAACATTTATATATAGTCATATAAAATGAAAAAGAAATGCCAAATAAGATGTTGAAAAATTCACCTCAATTATTCTGTTAATACATGTTTGTCCAATTCTTTATCGATCGTCTATGATGAACCAGCCGGTTTATAGATGCTTGCTTCTGCAGAGTATTTTTCATGAGATTATCTTCCTTAAAGAAAAGTATACAAAAAGTGAAAGAAAATGTTCCATGACATGGATTTCCATCATTTGCATTATATTTTTTAAGTTGCTAAAGCGAATAAATATATATGTTGGAGTGCTACTATAGTTGTCAGAAAGGAATAGCGTAGCCTAATTTATATTAAACATATTAATTAATAACATTAATTACAGGGGAATTGACCAAACTATTTAGAGGCAATTACTTGTTTACTACTTTAATTGCCATAATTAGAAAAGGAAATAACCGTTGTAACCTTTCATAGCAGGCGTCTTTCAAAGTCCAACAGTAATTAATTGTTGCAACCGTTTCCTCTCATTTTGGAAAAACATAACTTTTGATAATACGAATAGGAATTAAAAAAGAAGGAAAAATGGCAAAAAAAACAGGAAAAAAGATAAATAGCAATCCTCACCTATAGAAGAAGCCACATCATTCTTCTATGTCCCTCCTTTATATTAATATATAGATTGATGGCAAACGATTCCGGTAGAAGAATAAACTGATTCTCCTAACTCGAAAAAGAAGGCAGACATTCCAAATGGCATAGGTCACAACTCAGAAGCATACTTCCAATAAATGTCCGTTTTTTTTTTGTGAATTAAAGCTATTCGGCTTTGAATTAAAGCTATTCGGCTTTCAACAATTCTTTAGTAGGATTGCCCGTCTTTATCGTTTTAGTTGTTCGCTTGATTGTATCAAGTGCAATGAGAAGATCTACTTAATTAGTGTTAGAAGGAAAAAAAGAAAGATATGTGTTAGTTTGAGTGCCCGTATAATTCATTAAAGAACTTGGTTATTATAGTGTTCCTTAAACTTGAAGTAAAGTAAATAATAGCCAGGGGCGGCTCAATATTATTGGGGGTCTAAAGCTAAACTTCAAATGGAGGCCTTAATTTTTTTTCTTAAAAAAAATTCATATATATTTTTTATTTGAAGTTTATTTTCCTTGTCTTTTGAGATGCAAAGGTATGAATAACTGTTTTATAATCAATTTCTTCTAACAATTTCTTCTCTTTTTTTTTTTAAGTTTTGAATAACCGGAATCGTACTTTCTATTTGACATATTTGAGTTTTAATAAATATTAAAAGGACAATATATGTTATTACAATGTATTTGTAAAATAATTCTGGAAATATAAATAAATACAAACAAGTATATGCATAAACAGAAATGAAGAAACCAATTCGAGCCCACTGAATTCACAGTGTTTCCTTAAGGAATTTAATCCCTCCTAGTACCCAAGGTTATGGATTATTTCCTCCCAGGGTAGAACGAATTATACACTCGTGTAGTGGTACTGCAAACCCCAGTGTTTCAGCAAACACAAAGTTCGATAGCAAATCACACATACTTTTTGCTTTGTTTGATGCTAAAAGTATGCAGAAGAAAGGAGGAGAAACTCAGAAATTCGTAGTGAAATTCTGAGCAGAATAGTATTGTATTTATAGCCAAAAAGTTAGGCTGAAATCTGAAGAGTCTCTTCAGAATAGCTGTTTCTGCAAAACTTGGAGTTATGTGTATATTTGGTTTGGAGCCCCGAGGGCTCGGGTGAGTTTTGAGTAGGTCCTAGGAGGCCTTAGACTTAGTAGCAGGTATTGCAGGTTCCGAGTTTCATGTCTCCAGCGCGGCCGCTATTATTTCCGTGCGGACGCGGTCCATTTTTGCGCGGTCCGCGTGGCTAGGTTCAGAGGGCTAGTGGATTCCAGTTCGACCAGCGCAACCGCGATCATTTTCGCGCGGTCCGCACTGGAAGATTCAGAGAGGGGTCTTCAGGGTCATTCCACCAGCGCGGTCCCGCAGCAAATTCGTGCGGTCTGTGCTTGGTTGGTTCAGATAGCCTTTTCCTTCCTTTCCTCAGCGCAACCGCAATGCATGTTTGTGCGGTCTGCACTAAGCCTTCAGTAAAATATATAAAATCGGAATTTTTAGTCATTTTTCATTTTTTCAAAACCCAAAACATAAGAGGTATTATTCTTCTTCAAAATGATTGGTAAGTGATTTCTAACGTATTTTCTTTACTTCTTAACATCTTTAAATATAATTTCAACTTCAAAACAAAGATTTTAATGGGAAAATTTGGGAATTTAGGGTAGAACTAGGATTTCCAAAATTGGGGGTTTTGGACCTCTATTTGAGGTCATATTCCAAAATAACTTATATACTTGAGTTTATCGGGGAATGGGTAATCGGGTTTTGGTTCGAACCACGGGTTTTGACCACGTGGGCCTCAGGGCATTTTGGAAATTTTTAGCAAAACTTTGGAAAATTCATTTTCATGCACTCAAATAGATTCAAGTAGTATTTGTTAATACATTCAAGTAATTTGTGACTATATTCGAGCAGTTTGGTGGTGAATTCAAGGGGTAAAGCTATACTAGCGGCTTGAGTTGAGTTTGGAGCTTTTGAGGTAAGTGTTTGGTCTAACTTTGGCTTGAGGGAATAAGAGTAGATTCTTATTTGCTAATTGCTATTTGTTGAGTATTGTGTGTAGGTATGGTGACGAGTATCTATACACTGGTGTCTAGCATGCTTGTGTGTCCTTATATTGAGATTATCCTGAATTGTTGTGATTCTTCCATGCTTATTTGATGCTTTCTATATACTGTAAAGAGCATGAGACCGAGATTACAATTACTAAACTCTATAGAGCAATGGCTCGAGTTGTGTTACGGATTGATAAGGTATATGATATGAAATGAATCTTTGAGGTGATGGCTCAAATGTTAAGTGAATTTGTAACGACCCGGCCCGTCGTTACGGAAATTTCCACCCCGTTACCTTGCATTAACATATCTTATGCTTCTATATCGGTGTTAGAACCTATCGGGTGAGTTAGGAGTGAATTGAATTAAAAATGAAGCAAATAGCATGTTTGAAGGAAGTTTGAATATGGAAAGTCAACCTAGAGTTGACTATCGAGTTAGAGTGCTCGGAATCGGATTCGATGATTCGACTAGTTTCGAGGGATCATTTATGACTTAGGAGAGCAATCGGAATTGAATTTGGAGATCCGGTGTAGAAATAGGCTTGAATTGGCTAAGGTTGAATTTTGGCGAAATCCGATCGATAGGTGAGATTTTGATCCGGGAGTCGGAATGGAATTCCGACACAGTTGCAGTAGTTCCGTTAGGTGATTTTGGATATGCCTGCAAATTTTCAGGTCATTCGGACATCGTTTGGTCGGGTTTTTGATCGAATGTGAATTTTTGAAGTTAAAGTTAAACTTAAGCTTAAATTTGTTGAAAACGGACGATTTTGATGTTAACGATAGAGTTTTGATGATTGGAAAAAGTTCGAATAAGGTTATAGGGCGTGTTGGTTCTTTTGGTTGAGGTCCCGGGGGCCTCGGGTGAGTTTCGGGGTGGTTTCGGACCATTTCTAGGCCATTTTTAACTGCTGGTTTATGTCTGTAGCAGTGTTCTACGCGATCGCGGACATTGGGACGCGATCGCGGTGAGTAAAATGTGCGAAAAGTATTAATGAATCGCGATCGCGTGAAATGCTCCGCGATCGCGAAGAAGGAAAACTTATGTGCATTGATCCTACTTCGGAAGCTCATATCTTTTTATCTACAAGGAATTTTAAGGTGATTCAAAAACCAAAGTTGTAGCACATCGTGTCTAGTTTTCAGAAAGATAAAGCAATAGTGATTTGGACATTTATGTAAATAGTTATGGACGTTACACTATAGGGTATCTGAGAAGGATCTCTAATACACATGTATAAATTGGGAAGCTTATATCTAGAAATATATACGGATTCAGGAAATGAGCATCAAATGAAAGTTATAGCCTATGTATCTAGTTTCCAGAACATCAAACCATTCATCATTCGGAGTTGTGTGCAAAAGGTTATGGCCATTATACTGAAGCCTGTCCGGAGGAACCGGAGTTTGTTCACCGCGATCGCGAAGCCTTTCCCGCGATCGCGAAGGGTAAATTTTGGGCCAAATTTTGTTCTCCGCGATCGCGATGAGTAATATGCCTGGGCAGAATGCCTGGGCAGAATGTTTTTAAAACATTCCAGTCGCGAAATCAACCCATTTTTCCACCATTTTTGGTCATTCTTGAGAGCTTTTGGACGAGAATTGAAGGGATTTCGACGGGAAATCATTGGAGGTAAGTTTTATGAGTTAAATACATGATTTTATCAAAGAATCTTCCATTAATTCTCTGAATTTGGGTAAGAAATCAAGAAAATTAGGGCTTTGAGCAAAAATCTTAAAATGGGGATTTGAAGGACCATTTGTGGTCCGAATTGGGAGTTCTTGGTATGTACGGACTCGTGGAAAGACGAGGATTCCGAAAATGTGAGTTTCATAATTTTTCGAGATGTGGGCCCGGGGCTCGGGTTTTGCCAATTTCGTGATTTTTGATATTTTTCGAGTTCTTTCGATTGGGTTATGTTCCATTAGCCTATTTTGATATATTTGTGCTGATTTGTGCTAGTTTTGACGTGCGTGGATGCCGGTTCGAGGAGCTAAGGCGTCGCGGGCATGAGCTTTCGTCGCGCTGTATTGAGGTGAGTAATAGATGTGGGTGATGACCAGCGGGTTCGAAACCCCGGTATACCACTTTGTGACGCTGTATAGCGGCGAGACACGCACACTCTTGAGAGTGCGGGGTCGATCATGAACTGGAGACTATATATTAGTCCGACCTGTTAATACTGTATTATTGGCTATTCTCGAGCCGTCGAACCCCTTCTTGGGCGGTTGAGTATACTTGTGGGCCGTGAGCCAATTATTGGATCCCGCGAGGATTGTTATCATTGTCTTATCATATAGACATGCTAGTTTACTACTAGTCCGCAACTATTTCTGTTATTATGCTAATTCCAATCTCTGGAACTTGATATTACTGTTTTCCAACTGAAAAATGATAAAAAGAGTTTTTCAAAAACTACTTTTGAGCCTGCGAGGTTGTATCTGCATATTAGCTGACTAGTAGTGGATCGGGCTGCACGCCGCGACGAGATATATGTTGGATCGGATCGCACGCCGCATGAATATCTCTATGAGATGTGCTTGGGCCGTAGGAGCCCCTCCGAAGTCTGAACCCCCACAGTGAGCACGGGTACCCAAAATTGGAGTCGAGCTACGCGCCGTAGCGGTCATATCATGCATTGCATCGCATTTAGCTACATCTGCTAGTTGTTATGCTATTTATTGGTAATTGTTGGTACGTACAGTGATTGATTCTGTGACAGGGTAGCCGATTATAGCTTTACATAGTGCTTTATTGCGGATTTCTTATCCGCGTCGTCTTACCCTTGTTTATTACCACCGAGTCCGGCGAGTACTCATTTTACTCCCCGCACCTTGTGTGCGGATCCAAGTACCTCTCGGCGGACTTGATTCGGTAGCTACTTGGAGGCATTGTGCGGGACAGTCGAGGTAGCAGCAGCGTCCGCAGGACCTGACTCCCCTTCTAGCTCTGTCATTTCTTATCTTGTTTTCTTTCCTTTCCGCACTGAGTTGTTATAAACTTTATTACACTTATGTTCTTTAGAGGCTCATGACTCTTGACCCTTCGGTCTATGGGAGTTAGTATATTTTGGGACTTGGTCTCCCCACTGTGGGTATAAATATTACTATTATTTCATATATTTTGAAATGCTTAAATGGGTTAAAGAGAGCTTCTAGCTCCGTTGTTGATATTGATTGGTCAGGCTGGCTTAGCAATGTGCTGGGCGCCATCACGATCGGATTTGGGGTTGTGACAAGTTGTTATCAGAGTCTAGGTTTACTAGGCCTCATGAGTCTTGAGCCGGTTAGTAGAGTCTTGTGGATCGGTACGGGGACGCATGTACTTATCCTCGGGAGGCTGCGAACCTTTAGGAAACACTTCACATTTCTTGGAATTCTTATCGTGCGTACTTGATTCAGCTTGAGATATATGCTTTTGAAATTCCTTCCGCACGTCTGTGTACGCATCGAGCGCTTAGTAATATAAGTGCCTTATGTGTAGTGGAACGAGTTCAAACTCAGGAAGACTAAAATGATTATGCTATGTGTATCCTGGTGGAAGGTATTGTGTTGAAATGCTAAATTGAGGCGAGATAGGTGGATTGGTTCTCATGTGTAATTGAAAGGTAGTTGATATGTGTTATGATTCGAGCAGGTACAACGCATGTTCATGTACCAAATATGATAATATGATTTGTGTAGTATTGAGACTAATGTTGTCGATATGCATTGTGATGTCTTGTCGAGTTGTGAATGTATTGCTAGGATGGTTTTGGTGATTCTCCGGCAGGTGGATAGGCCAATTTACAAAGGGAACTCTGCCGAAATTTTTGGAAAATTTGGGACTTAGAAAGATTTCTGTCACCTAAAGAGAGTGGGCTCATTGGTGGTGCGTGTATATCTGCAAGAATTGCAGAAGAGCTAAGGTCTCTGATGATTTGAGTCTCTGTCAAGCTTGTAAATGACTTGAGTTTAATATCATACTAACATTTCGGCATCACTTGAGTAATACCGATATGAGTGGTTGAAAGTGCTTTGATGAATGGCTTCGAGCTAAGTTGGGGAGGTTGCTATTGATTAACTGATTGCACTATTGTGTGCATGTTGATTCTGTCTCTAAGTATGTTGGGAAATTCTGGTAAAGGTTATGACGCTTCGTAGATCTGATGAAGTACTAGGGTGCTTTGAACTGTTGTTGGTAAAGAATATTCACCGTATAGAAAATAAAGATAGTTGATTGTATCTGTAAGTAATCATGTTCTGCGATGTCAGAGTTCTAACAAAACACGAGTGGTTCTACTCAATAGGACAGTTGAATTACAGCTGAATAAGGGTGAATGATGCCCGAGAATGGTTTTGCAGTGTTCAAGATTTTGCTTGTAACAGTCAAGTGCCTTAAGATTTGTGTATGTGGCTAAAGATGGCGGTTTCGTTAGAGAAGATCAAGGCTTGTGTTATATCATGTGAATGATGGGATTCTAGGTATCCGTATTGGGAAGTAATGATAACAATTTAAAAAAAAATCGCGGGAAGTTCATCAAAATAAAGTATGGTAGAATGTGGTACTTTTGGGAAACATTGAGGGAGTATTCAGTGGCCTATGGGTCCTATGTACAAATCTAGTGTGGTAACAGGAGTTGATGTATTATGGTGTTACAGTAAGCGCTAATATTGAGTTAAAGATGAATCGGAAAGGAAACTGGGTAAATGGAACAACTTGTTAATAAATTAAAATGGTATAAAAAGAAATACGATTGATTTATGGTATGTGGTTGAAGTAATGAGTCTTGCAGACATTGCAGCAAAGCTCTTGAGTGTTGGCAGTTGTGTAACTTGATATAGGTATAAGGACTCGGTCCTGGCAGTTAAACTTATGCAATGAATGGGAAGAAATAGTTTGTGATGTGTTTTATCATGGTTTGAAGATGAGTATATTCCTGTTGGTATGCAAAGCTTGGAATGTGTAATGAGTTTTCTCTATATGGGATCATAAAAGTCCTTGACCAGTTGAGTGCGTCGATGTTTGCGGCGTAGGAAATGGATAAGAATTTCCATGTTATTTTAGTATGGTATTGTATATGCGATGAGTTATGGAAAAGTTGATAATGGTATATTCTAGGTTTTGAGATCAGTTCATAATATATGGGAAGTCAATAAAATTATTGAGCAGCGCGGACAGCTGCAGGTGAATTAAGAATCGATCTTTCTGATAATTTAAGAAAATGATACTGCTATTCTATTAACTTGGCAGGGAATATGATTCAAAAAGGACAAGGTAATGTAAAATGATGATATCCAGTTGTATGGTGGTATTCTCTTGTTGGATCGACTATAATAACTGAATCGTTGATGGCATAGTGAAATTTCCGAATGGCCGTCGTGGTATGAATGGACGCTTGATGTGCGTTATGTATTCGTACGGTGGAGTGTGGAACCAGGTATAGCGATTCATGTGTTATATATGTGTTGGAGACTAGAAGTCCTCGTAATCCGCCTATGTAGTGGTTGTATATCGCGTGTATCGACACCGTTTTGTGATTATTGTAAATCGGAAGCCCTAGTGGCTCTCTCTTAGCTTGATATGATGAATTTGGGTTATGATACCTTATTTCAGACTGGTTGACATAAGGCAGGTCGTCTAGACAAATGTGATATGGACGATGTCGGGAAATGACACAAATTGCGTAGAAGAGAGCATCAGAGTATGTTCCAACAGAGTAGTTGTACACAGGACCAGCGGACGGCTGGTAGGCATTGCTTTGTCAGTTGGACCTTAGTGGCGGATGTTAGTGTAGAAGTATCTACCATTGATTAGTTCTGGTATTGAGGAACTTTGTCGGATGCGTTTCTTATGGCCAAACTTGAGGCTATATATGTTTATTATGATGAGCAACTTGACTCGACGCGTATTTATTTGACGAGGGTTACTTGGATCGGGTGGCACGCCGCCAGAGGTATGGTATCTAGATCGGGTGGCACGCCGCCACGGGTATGTCATTGGAGCGGGTTGCACGCCGCAACAGAATATTGTGAAAATATAGTTAGTTATATGCTACTGGTATACAATACTTCCTCGCTTCTGAGGAAAAGACCGTTTTGAGTATCGCTTGGCGAATGGCACATCGGTTGTGTCCTTTCAGGATTTAATAGCATAGGTTAATGATTTCACCGTGGGTGAGGTTGATTGCTTAGGTTCAAGACCTAGATCTGTGCGTGGCTAACCGTTTTGAGCTTAGTGGCTTTAGGTGCTTCATGAGTAATAATGTTGGGGTAGAATCACGAATCGCGACAAGGCTACGTGATGTTATGACCTCTCGAGGAGGATTCAGGTACTCTATTTCTATAATGCGAGACGCGATCTCAGTTCTATGTTATGATGGCACGGAGGAATTGAATTGCAGCTCTATTTGCTGGAGACAGTTGTCATGAATTGAGCTGTCATGATTCGAGTGTGTGCATACATTTCTATTGGAGCCTATGTTGTGCTCGTCGTGGCTTAGGCCGGTGTTGAGGTGTCTTATCACCGGTGCGGTGTGTTATAATCGAAATGACCGTTGGAGTCATTAATGAATACGAGCATATTAGATCTTAGCTTGTTAGAAAGGTAAAAATCAAGGTTTGGCTCCGAAACCTATTGTAGTATCAGTTTTAAGAGGGAAATAGATTCACGAATGGTTAACTTGAGAGATGGGTTCGGTATATCGCGTGCTTCAGCTACCGTGGGCAGGATATGGAGGTGTTGGAATAAGACTCTACCTAATGAAAGAGGTTTTCAGCTAGTATTTGGTTATTGTGGCTAGTTGTTGTGATTAGAGACTATCGTCTCGAGTTATTTGGGTTGCCGATACAACATATGATCTCACCCGGAGTAGTGAATATGGGTTATTGTTGTGGATTCGAGTGTATCCTGAGTATAGGCATGGGATTTGCATTTGGCATATGATTTCAGAAAGTGCAATGTGATTTATGGTTCAGATGGTCTGTGAAATTCTGACTATATGGTGTTTTCGGACTTATGTGAGATAGGGTGACGTATGATCGTCCGGATATATACTTGGTAAGGTCATTCGGCTAGTGGGTTGCTTCCAGTACAACTCTGAGTCTGCTCGAGGACGAGTGTTTGTTTAAGTTGGGGAGAATGTAACGACCCGGCCCGTCGTTACGGAAATTTCCACCCCGTTACCTTGCATTAACATATCTTATGCTTCTATATCAGGTGTTAGAACCTATCGGGTGAGTTAGGAGTGAATTGAATTAAAAATGAAGCAAATAGCATGTTTGAAGGAAGTTTGAATATGGAAAGTCAATCTAGAGTTGACTATCGAGTTAGAGTGCTCGGAATCGGATTCTGATGATTCGACTAGTTTCGAGGGATCATTTATGACTTAGGAGAGCAATCGAATTGAATTTGGAGATCCAGTGTAGAAATAGGCTTGAATTGGCTAAGGTTGAATTTTGGCGAAATCCGATCGATAGGTGAGATTTTGATCCGGAGTCGGAATGGAATTCCGACAGTTGCAGTAGTTCCGTTAGGTGATTTTGGATATGCCTGCAAATTTTCAGGTCATTCGGACATCGTTTGGTCGGGTTTTTGATCGAATGCGAATTTTTGAAGTTAAAGTTAAACTTAAGCTTAAATTTGTTGAAAACGGACGATTTTGATGTTAACGATAGAGTTTTGATGATTGGAACAAGTTCGAATAAGGTTATAGGGCATGTTGGTTCTTTTGGTTGAGGTCCCGGGGGCCTCGGGTGAGTTTCGGGGTGGTTTCGGACCATTTCTAGGCCATTTTTAACTGCTGGTTTATGTCTGTAGCAGTGTTCTACGCGATCGCGTACATTGGGACGCGATCGCGGTGAGTAAAATGTGCGAAAAGTATTAATGAATCGCGATCGCGTGAAATGCTCCGCGATCGCGAAGAAGGAAAACGTCTGTGCATTGATCCTACTTCGGAAGCTCATATCTTTTTATCTACAAGGAATTTTAAGGTGATTCAAAAATGAAAGTTGTAGCTCATCGTGTCTAGTTGTCAGAAAGTTAAAGAAATAGTGATTTGGACATCTATGTAAATAGTTATGGGCGTTACACTATAGGGTGTCCGAGAAGGATCTCTAATACACATGTATAAATTGGGAAGCTTATATCTAGAAATGTATACGGATTCAGGAAATGAGCATCAAATGACAGTTATAGCTCTATGTGTCTAGTTTCCAGAACATCAAACCATTCATCATTCGGAGTTGTGTGCAAAACGTTATGGCCATTATACTGAAGCCTATCCGGAGGAACCGGAGTTTGTTCACCGCGATCGCGAAGCCTTTCCCGCGATCGCGAAGGGTAAATTTTGGGCCAAATTTTGTTCTCCGCGATCGCAGAGCCATTCCCGCGATCGCGATGAGTAATATGTCTGGGCAGAATGTTTTTAAAACATTCCAGTCGCGAAATCAACCCATTTTTCCACCATTTTTGGTCATTCTTGAGAGCTTTTGGACGAGAATTGAAGGGATTTCGACGGGGAATCATTGGAGGTAAGTTTTATGAGTTAAATACATGATTTTATCAAAGAATCTTCCATTAATTCTCTGAATTTGGGTAAGAAATCAAGAAAATTAGGGCTTTGAGCAAAAATCTTAAAATGGGGATTTGAAGGACCATTTTTGGTCCGAATTGGGAGTTCTTGGTATGTACGGACTCGTGGAGAGACGAGGATTCCGAAAATGCGAGTTTCATAATTTTTCGAGATGTGGGCCCGGGGCTCGGGTTTTGCCAATTTCGTGATTTTTGATATTTTTCGAGTTCTTTCGATTGGGTTATGTTCCATTAGCCTATTTTGATATATTTGTGCTTGATTTGTGCTAGTTTTGACGTGCGTGGATGCCGGTTCGAGGAGCTAAGGCGTCGCGGGCATGAGCTTTCGTCGCGCTGTATTGAGGTGAGTAATAGATGTGGGTGATGACCAGCGGGTTCGAAACCTCGGTATACCACTTTGTGACGCTGTATAGCGGCGAGACACGCACACTCTTGAGAGTGCAGGGTCGATCATGAATTGGAGACTATATATTAGTCCGACCTGTTGATATTGTATTATTGGCTATTCTCGAGCCGTTGAACCCCCTTCTTGGGCGGTTGAGTATATTTGTGGACCGTGAGCCAATTATTGGATCCCGCGAGGATTGTTATCATTGTCTTATCATATAGACATGCTAGTTTACTACTAGTCCGCAGCTATTTCTGTTATTATGCTAATTCCAATCTCTGGAACTTGATATTACTGTTTTCCAACTGAAAAATGATAAAAAGAGTTTTTCAAAAACTACTTTTGAGCCTGCGAGGCTGTATCTGCATATTAGCTGACTAGTAGTGGATCGGGCTGCACGCCGCAGCGAGATATATGTTGGATCGGACTGCACGCCGCATGAATATCTCTATGAGATGTGCTTGGGCTGTAAGAGCCCCTCCGGAGTCTGAACCCCCACAGTGAGCACGGGTACCCAAAATTGGAGTCGGGCTACGCCGTAGCGGTCATATCATGCATTGCATCGCATTTAGCTACATCTGCTAGCTGTTATGCTATTTATTGGTAATTGTTGGTACAGGTACAGTTGATATTGATTCTGTGACAGGGTATTCGATTATAGCTTTACATAGTGCTTTATTGCGGATTTCTTATCTGCGCCGTCTTACCCTTGTTTATTACCACTGAGTCTGGCAGTACTCATTTTACTCCCTGCACCTTGTGTGCAGATCCAGGTACCTCTCAGCAGACTTGATTCGATAGCTACTTGGAGGCATTGTGCGGGATAGTCGAGGTAGCTGCAGCGTCCGCAGGACCTGACTCCCATTCTAGCCGTCATTTCTTATCTTGTTGTCTTTCCTTTCCGCACTGAGTTGTTATAAACTTTATTACACTTATGTTCTTTAGAGGCTCATGACTCTTGACCCTTCGGTCTATGGGAGTTAGTATATTTTGGGACTTGGTCTCCCCACTGTGGGTATAAATATTACTATTATTTCATATATTTTGAAATGCTTAAATGGGTTAAAGAGAGCTTCTAGCTCCGTTGTTGATATTGATTGGTCAGGCTGGCTTAGCAATGTGCTGGACGCCATCACGACCGGATTTGGGGTCGTGACAGAATTATGGGGTAAAAGCGAGAAAATGAGGAGATCATTACGGTGCCCCCTTGCCGGGTATTGTTGAGTTGTGGTTCCCTTGTATTGTGTTCTTAATTGATATTACGGATACTTAGGTTGATGATTCCTTGTGTTAGGTAAAACTTATGGTTAAAGCTGAGGTAGTTAGATGTTGTAACAAGTTTGGTTATAGCTTAGGTAGTTAGGTGTTGGAACAACTTTGGTTATAGCTGAGGAGTTAGGTGTTGGAACAAGTTTGGTTATAGGTACTTTTACCTTGCCGGGTTAGTGTAGACCTTTTGATCCCTTGTCGGGACTCTCGTTATAATTGTAAATATTATATATGGTTCGCGTTGTATGCCGCAACAATATTATATAATTGTGGATCGGGTTACACGTCGCAACAATGATATTTGATGATCGGGTTGCACGCCACAATAATAATATATGAGGATCGGGTTGCACGCCATAACAATGATATTTGAGGATCGGGTTGCACGCTGCAACAATGATATTTGAGGATCGGGTTGCACGCCGCAACAATAAAATATGAGGATCGAATTGCACGCCACAACAATGATATTTGAGGATCGGGTTGCACGCCGCAACAATAATATATGAGGATCGGGTTGCACGCCGCAACCATGATATTTGAGGGTCGGGTTGCACGCCGCAACAAATGGTAAATCGTGGATCGGGTTGCACCCCGCAACAGTTATTGATACCATGTGTTTATGTTGAGTTTTGGTTCCTTGTTTACTGTGAACCTAAACTGCTTTAGTTTGTTACTCAGGATTACTGTTAATACTGTTATCTCCCCTTAGCATGTTTCCCCCTCCTTGTTATGAACTGCTTATTTCCTGTTTATTTTCCGCACTATATTTCATGACTGTACATGTTTATCTGGTGGTCTGGTCTAGCCTCGTCACTACTTCGCCGAAGTTAGGCTAGGCATTTACCAGTACATGTGGTCTGTTGTGCTGATACTATACTTTTGTGCTATTTTGCACAGATCACGGAGCCGAAGCAGCTTTTGTACATCAGTAGTTGATTTAGAGTTGATTTCAATCCAGAGACTTCGAGATAGCCCTACTAACGTCCGCATGGCCCAGAGTCTCTCCTATCTTTGTTATTCGTTTGTTATCTTTTACCGAAACAAACAGTTTATGCTTCATTCGAACCTTGTTTTTAGTATTCTATAGATGTTCGTGAGTTAGTGACTCCAGTCTTTGGTAGAGGTTGTAACTGAATTTCCGTACTAATTTTTAGCTTATTTATATTTAAGACTTCAGCCATATTATTAAATGCTTCATTGTTTCTATTCTTGTTAGTGTTCATTAAAAGAGGTAATTGATGATTGGTTTGACTAGTTCCCATTACTAGGCGCCATCACGACCCCGATGGTAGAAAATCCGTTTCGTAACAAGTCCAGGCTGTATTTTATGTATTCTGCCTTAGAGAAAATAAGGAATTGTTATTTTAGGGTAACCGATCTGGGTAAATAATTTACAGAACCAAGTTTTTGGGTTAAACCAAGTTGACAAGAATAAGAAAACAAGTGTCCGAATCTAATTGGATGGTGTTACACATTAGAATTAAGTATAAATACGAGCTCTATTTTTACACCGGATAAAAAAATTTGTGTTAAAATGACACATAGAAATAGGGTTGAGTGTTAAAATGGAACATAGCTTAGATGAAGTGCCAAAATAAAAATTGATGCCAAGTTTGAGGGGTTGTCTATGTAATTGGCCATCTAGACGAGAGGAGTAACATTTTTCGATGGTAATGCCAACTCCTCACTATTGTTAGTACCTAAAGCAATTTGATGTCTTCAAGTACATTAGTTTTGGTCCCATACTGTGAAGTGTGACCTTAAGACTCAAGGAAAATGTTTTACATATGATACATATTGAATTATCAAACTCTTGGAATTCTACAACTGTTTGAGATTACTAATGAAGAGAACCTTGATTAGCAATTAGTGAATACTGTTGGACTATTGTGTTAAAAAATACAAGAAAAAATGCTTAAAATTACTATTCAACTTTCCAAAATGGTTTATCCATGTTATCGGTTAAAAAATTGCTATTTCCATGCCACTGCCATTAAAGAAATGGTTCATCCATGCCATTATTGGCTAACGGCTTAATTTTTATTTGGTTCATCCATGCTACTGTTATTAGTCAATAATGGCATGGGTGAGTCATTTCTTTAACAACAATGACATGAAATGAACACTTTTTTAACAAATAGCATGGATAGACCATTTCTAGAAGTTGAGTGACATTTTTATACATTTTCCGAAAATATAACGATGAATAGCAAGTGCATCTATTTACGCGTAGGTCCTAAAACTAAAATCCATCTCCAAGTACAAGTATTGCATCATTTATCAGTAGTATTATTGTGCAACCATAAGACTCAAAGAAAACAATCCACCTTCATTTTGATGCGGACAATAAGAACTTTATTCCAACTCCTCAAATTCTCCACGTTTCAAGACGTTACTATTTAGATACAGGTACATTTCTTTAACCGAAATCTGATATTTATATGGTGCAATTCTCCTCGAGTCCTCCAATTTGTTGAGATTTGGTAATGAAAAGAATCCTGATTAGTGTAGCGTTTCGACTACATGAAACGTTTGATGACTGTTAGACTAATGTGTCAAAAATCTGGCGATCATGAAATTGTGACTATTTAAGGATAAGTCATCAACGTCCAGTACACATGAGAATTCCCTGATCCTAAAAACTCTGCCTTCGATTATCAGCCGACCAAAATGGCGATTTCTGAGACCAAATTGAGCATGAAGCTTGTAATCGACACCAAGGCTGGTAAAGTTCTATTTGCTGAGGCTGAAAAGGACTGTGTCGATTTCCTCTTTCACATTCTCACATTGCCTGTGGGCACTGTAACTAAGCTTCTTAAGGAGAAAGGAATGAGTGGATCCTTGACTAACCTCTACGGAAGTGTAGAAAATATGAAGGATACCTATATCCAATCGAACCAATGCAAAGATATCCTTTTAAAACCCAAGTCTTCAGTAGGGACTATCTCTTCAGTTCCTTTCGTATTGCTTAATGACGTTCCGACTCAGAGGACCTTTTACGGATGTAGCTACTCAGTGCATCACGCAAAAGTTTCTGATGACCCTAGTGCTGTCTGTCCAGATTGTGGGTGGGGTAAAATGACAAGAATGTTAACGTATGTTGCTCCACGTGGAGTGAAGGAAGCTGTCGCAGCTACAGGGGGGTTTGTGAAGGAGATAGTAACGTACATGGTTATGGATGACTTAGTGGTTAAGCCTATGTCCGCCATTTCTAGCATTGCCCTTCTCAACATGTTTAATGTCAAGGATATCGGTGTACTAAAGGAGAAAGCAGTAAATTTAGGAATGGAAGAGGTAATCAATTAGTAATAATTAAATTTTTCTTTTTCGTTTTTAAATTTTTCTTTGCACTTGGTAAACACCTATCATTTTGCAGGCGTTGAAGTTGCTGAAGGCATCTTTCGAGTCGAAAACAGTTCTTACAAGTGTTTTCATGAGCACAGTTCCCACAAGTGTTTGCAAGAAGAGTGTAAAGCGGAGAAGAGTTATTTAAAGCAGACATTATGGAATTTGATGTTTCAGTTTATAATTGTCCTTTTAGTGGCTACCTTTTGTTTAATTTGTAGGTTCTGTATCAATTGCTAAATCTATTTTGAGATTCCATTTCACTATGCTAACTGCTTTCAGTCTTGTAATATATAGTATCTGTTTGTAAGCATCTAATTGTCTTTAGAGATTCTTCAGCCATGCATGCATCTCCAACATTATAAATGTCGTTGGATGAGACTGCTCTTTTTATAGTTGCACCAAATAGCATGTTACCGACGAATATATCGCTGCGTGTCTACATTGTTGGAACTGTATGTCAAATAAGTTTGCCGCCCTTACCTCTTAGCAAAGAACTAACACTAACAAAGCTGATTGTAGCAATTGGTGGCTTCTTGGCCTGCTGCCTGATACATTGAACCAACCATTTTACACTGCCCTTTTCTACTAACTTATGATAATACTACTAGTATATTACTTTTGCTACCCTGCAATTCATTTTAGGATACACAAATGTTCACACTAGTGCAGTTGAGATGACTGATTGAATGCTACATGACTTTATATAGTTAGAGTGCTTAACAGTGAAACTGAATTGGCATTTTGATTTGTGCTGCTAATAAAAGATAGTATTATTAAAAAGAATAACTATATGACCTTAAGTAGTGACTGCTTGTAACCAAATAACTAATGAATAATGTCTGAATCAGAAGAATAACTAACTATGATATCACCTAATCTAGAAGATAAATACAGTCTAATCTAAGAGATAAATACTAGGAACAAATAGATAGATAACTACTAGTAACAACAAAGATATAGATGCGTACTAACCCTAAGAGATAAAAAGGACTGTTGATCCAATAATAGGTTCATCCAAAGAAACAGAGTTGACTTCGTTCCTCAATAGCTCTTTAAACACATATATAGGACTATTGTTTCTAAGCTTGACAAAATTAAACATCTATTCTTTATCTCTGTTGTTCATTCTTCATGTGGTCTATAGCCACTCAATCTAGAGTAGTTGTCGTTCTTCTCAACTTGACATTTTAGCTTTCAATCACTTTCAAAACGATGATATTTTTGGCAGAATTCAGTTTGCTAATTATTGAAAGAAGCTAGCGTTTGTCTATTTCTTACGGAAAGAAGATAGAAGTTCATATCTTTTATACATAAAAGAACTAGGTAAGCTTGGCAATGAGGGAGTAAGAATCGTGCTTATCCTTTGCGTTGGAAACAGAGAGGTGGAAACAGAGATGGATGTTCTGCGTAGACAGAGCTTTGCAAGGTCATAAATGTCTTCAATGTATCTTAGCAATAGGATTTACGCAAAATTAAGTTTGGTTCCTTCTCTAAGTCTATTTTAACCTGATAGGACTATCTTTTTAATAATTAGAAGGATTATTTTTTTTTTTTACTAAATTTATTTGACAAGCTCAATTACTGTTGTTTTGATACCGTTATTTATTTTGGGTCTATTTTGAATGTAATGTCATACTTGATGGTTTTTATTCCTTAATTAACTTGTATATAATTATCTTTAATGTAGAAGTTGCTCAATAATGTGTGAATCATCAAAGAATGTTTCAAAATGGCAGTATAGTACGTTAAATAACATTCCAACTACAAGGGGTGTTATAAACAAAGGTTAATGGTAGGAACTTGAATGTTTAATCAACAAATAGGTGCAGCACCGCGCGTTGGGTAAATTTTTACCAAGGGAGGTAACTACATTGTTGATACTTAGGAATTAGATAATATAATAAAAGCTATTCCTTCATATCCATGGTCTTGTTTTACCATATATATATATATATACACATATATATACACCGCGCGTTGGGTAAATTTTTACCAAGGAAGGTAACTACATTGTAGATACTTAGGAATTAGATAATATAATAAAAGCTACTCCTTTATATCCATGGTTTTGTTTTACCATATATATATATATATATATATATATATATATATATATATTTATATATAGTGTTTTGCTTTTGTTTATTTCAAATACTAAGTATCTACCTTCCAAGAACAAGACTTCAATACCAATTTTTTTTATTTTGTTGACGTTAACTTTTCCGTACGATTCTTTGTTTGCCAATCAGAAAATCTGTACGTCCTTTTTATAAATCTGATCTTGTCATATACAATCGATAATACTTTATCTATTTTGTTTCATTAATTAGTAGTCTTAAGATGATTTTTCTGTAACTTCAACGAGTACTAAATTGAGTTATTCATTTTATTCTAATACTCCTTTGAATTTTTCACACATAGATAAATCTTAAAATGCTTCAGGGATATAATATATACAGAAATATATGTTCTAACTTCTAACAAAACCGAAGTTATGAATTAACGCATAAATTGACACAAATATGTATTGTTTAGATAAATTTTATAATCGCGCGAAGCGCGACAAATTCACTAATTATTTTATAAAGCTATGGTATTAATTTCCATTTGATTAACTAATCAACTTAATTGATTCGGAGGCCAACATGAGCCTTTACTTGCCTTATGTGTTACTTGTTTAAATCTCAATATGATCCCTTTTATGTGACGCTAATTAGAATAGGAATAGAAACATGAGATTTTCTTTAAGTCTAGAAGCATCCCTTTAGAATAGTGCCCAAAGCGACGGGTAATTTTTTTATTTATTTATTAAGATGCGATTTAAAATTAATTAGTACTCTTTTTGGTTAATGCTAAAGATAGTAATGAGGGTAGTGTTAGGACCCCGACTTTTGAACATCGGGCGTGGTGCGGCTGTGGCAAGGATTTGGGCGTGATGGCCTTGCCATTGGCCTACGTGTGGGCGGAACGATCATGCGGGCAACGGGCTGTTATGAACAAGTATTGGCCAAGACCTTGGCATGGGCAAGGCGTGGTTGGCAAAGGCTTGAGAAAGCATCATGGTTGAAGTTGGGCGGCATGGCATGGCATGCGCGCCAAAAACCAGTCAGATGGCACGATTGGGTTGCGGCAGCTAAGTGTGGGCTAAGATAAATCAAAGCGGGAATGCGGAATGATGGTGCTGGCTTTCAATAGCCAAGGCAAGGCTATGTGAAGGAAAATACAAGCAATGGCACGAGGGAAATGAAGGTTGACACAAACAAGGCAGGAACAGGGTCAAGGCAGTGCTTGGGCGGCAGCGGTGCCGGGCGTGTGCGGGAAAACTGCGGCAGCGGGTTGCGGGCGAGACATTGGTGCGGAGCAATGTTCAAGCGAGCTAAGGCATGGCACAGAGCATGCCTTGGGCGAGATGCAGCTGGCCAAGTGAGAGAAGCACATGCCATGCACATGGAAAGCGGTTGGCGGTTACCTTATTTTGTCACCATGATCTCCCATGATCCGCCATGACTAGATAATGCTTGTATAATGTATCATTTCGTGATTATTGTGGCCTAAGTAGTTGGGGATGTCAACTACAAGTTAGGAAGAAGATTTAATCTTAGCCGGACAAGTGTAAAAGCTGTAGGCAATGTGTGTCATGTGCTGCCATGTCTTAAGGCTGCCTATATGTTATAAATATGGCCTTTGTGACTTAGGCAGAAGTGTGCAATGTGAGGTATGCGAGAATATGCAATCTCGTGCATAGAATGCTAGAATATGCAGTCTCGTGCATAGGAGAGAATATGCAGTTTCGTGCATAGAGAGCAGAATATGCAGTTTTGTGCATAGAGGGCATAGTGAACTATAATTTCGTGTGGGAAATTATAGTGGAAAACAAGAGAGAAACGTAAGGGTTTCTGAGTGTTTCAAAAGGGGCTAAGGCTGGGCAGTGGGCAGGTTTTAATGTTGGCCAAGAACGACTTGTGTTCTTGCCATAAGTGAGGGTCCTTTGTATGTTTTCAATATTAATGCAAAGGTTGGGAAATTGTTCCTGTATATGCTGGTGTTTTTAAATTCCTGTTTTGTTGCCTAAGTTTTGTTTGGAGCCAAACTTGTTGCCGTGTGAAAATTGGCCAAAGGCTGTAAAGGAAAGGTTGAGTCAAGCAGCGAACTTGACTGCCGCACGGGTGTAGTTTCTGGTTGATCAAAAACGCCCCGTGACAGGTAGTTAGAGATGCTACCCAAATTGCCCGAATAGCCATTGCACTTTCGGCTATAGAAGTCTTAGCAAACTTTGCACGGGAGTTGATTCATTAAGCCTAAAAATCTAGGTCCCCTTTCACTATTTAACGGGTCGTCCTTATATATATCATTTGTGTAAAAATTATAATTATAATTAATTTTGTACATTTGCAATGGTATTTATGTAATTGTCGCTATATAATAGGAGCTGTTTTACTTTCAATTACAAGTAAATTTGCTTCTCTGTTGCTTTGAGTATCTTATTTATAAGTTTGTTGTCTAATGTTGCTTTTAAATTTTAAACAATCTCACTTAATTATTATCGTTTAATTTTCTTTCTTTTACATTCTTTGTCACTTTGTACAGTTGATAACTAATTACACGTTAATCATTTAACTTTAATGAATTTCATATAAAAATTTGTATTCCGCTTCAAAAATTACGATCAGTTGACCTGTCGATCAAACACTATATCCGCCGCCACTAAGAGGTACATTTTTCGATTAATGCCTACTCGTACAATATTAGTAGTACCTAGAGCAATGATGTCTTTAATTAAGTACATTGGTTTTGGGTACTGCGACCTTAAGACTCAAAGAAAACGATAGGATGGCTTTGTAGTGTTTGGTGCGGGTAATGAGAATTGTATTGCGATTCTTCAACTTCTCCAAACGTTTGTGACATACGATTAGAGTATGCATTTAATTCTTCAGTTAGGACTAATCTGTTCTGGCCTATATCGAATTAAATTATTCAATTCAAACTCTTGGAATTTTCCGAACTGTTTCAGATTAATGATAAGAATTTTAATTAATCTAGCGGTTCGACTACATGCAATTAGTGAGTACAGTGTTAGAATAGGTACTGCGTCAAATTAAAATATGACAGATGAATAGCAAGTGCGGTTGAAATGTCAAAATAAATTCTTCTCCCACACCGGTTGGAAACCCTTTTATAGGAAATTTTTTCCAATAAGAGGATACATAATGTTTAGGATTTAAACACACATTTTATTTGCCTTCTTATCTTCTTAAGACATTTGTATCTTCTTTCTTTAGTATTATTTCACTTGTATTTTGGAGTGGAATATAATATTGATTGTGTCCGAGGAGTAGACAAAATTAGCTGAAACTCGTAAATTCTGGTGTTCCTTTTATTGTTGCTTTATTGTCTTATTTATTATTTGGTGGCTGCCATAATTTTTTGTATAGTAGTTGTGACTCATTCACATTATATATATTTGACTTCCGCAACAAGTGAAACTATTTACACGTAGGTCCTAAAACTAAAACGCTCATCTCCAAGTACGAGTCTTGCAGCATTATGATCAGTAGTATTATTATGCAACCATAAGACTCAAAGAAAACGATTCACTTTCATTTTGATGCGGACAATAATAACATTATTGCAACTCCACAAATTCTCCGCTTTTCAAGACGTTACTATTTAGATACAGTGTACATTTCTTTAACCGAAATCTGATATTTATATGGAATTAATTTTGCAACTCCTTGAATTCTCCAATTTGTTGATATATAATGAAAAAAATCCTGATTAGTACTGTATCGAAAAGCTGAGGTCATTGCTAAAAGCGAAGCATTAAAAACATCGGCTATTGATTATCAGCCAGCCAGAATGACGACTTCTGATACAAGACTTAGCTTAAAACTTTTGATTGACACCAAGGCTCGCAAAGTTCTATTTGCTGAGGCTGAAAAGGATTGTGTTGATTTCCTCTTTCACATTCTCACATTGCCTGTGGGCACTGTGACTAGGCTTCTTAAGGAGAAGGGAATGAATGGGTGCTTGCTTAACCTCTACGATAGTGTAGAGAATATGAATGAAACCTACATTCAGCCGAACAAACACAAAGATATCCTTTTAAAACCCAGATCTTCCGTCGAAATCTCTTCTGTTCCTCTTCTATTAGTTAATGATGTTACAGCACAAAAGAATTACTATACATGTACTCATTGTTCTTATACTAAAAATTTTACCCATGACCCTAATGTTCTTTGTCCAAGTTGTCGGAAGTACCGTATGTCATGTCAGTTGACGTATGTTGATACAGTGGGAGTGAAGGAAGTTGTATCAGCAACAAGGGGTTTTGTGAAGGAGGTGGTGACATATATGGTGATGGATGATTTGGTTATTAAACCCATGTCCACTATTTCTAGCATTACACTTCTCAACAAGTTTAATGTCAAAGATGTTGGTGTCCTGCAGGAGCAAGTAGTAGGTTTTGGAATGGAAGAGGTAATCGCTTTTATTTGGATTGAATTTATACTCCTATACACTTATAACTAAACTGCTTTCAGCCTATTGACTGTTACAAATGTAACTTCTTCTCCTCTTTTAAGTACTGACCTGGTTAGTGTATAAATATTAAACTCAATAAAGTTTGCTTCGTGTTTTTTTTTTCCTTTTTAATTTTTCGGGTACATCTTAGAAAATTCTTATTTTCTTGCAGGCACTGAAGTTGCTGAAAGCATCTTTCGAGTCGAACACAGTTCTCACAAATGTTTTCTTGAGCCACTTAAAAGCGGAGAAGTAGTCGTTAGACATATCGGGATTCAATGTTTCTTTTTAGTATTTGTGCCCTTTTACTGCATTTCTTTTGTTTCGTTTCCCGTTGGCGTTGATTATGATTTGTAGGTTCAGCTTTCTATGATCCATTGCAAAATCTTACTCTTTTTTTTTTTAGATTGTTTTTAATTTTATGTCCTCTGGTTTTTGTATTATGAGAGTATCTTTTTTCAAGGTTCTTTAGCCATCTCTCCAACTTTATAATTGTTTGCATAAATGTTATGTCTCTTATATTAATTAAAGGAGAGAAAACTCCAAAGAAAAAAGAAAAATAAAACTTTCTACTTCTGAAAAACTTGAAACACCTGATCTTTGATTTTCAAAATATAAAATAATTTTCGTTTGTTACCACCCATTCATTCAATTTCCATTGGGCCACAAACATCAGAATGTACTAAATCAAGTATATTCAATTTTCTTTCAGACGATGTTTGAAATGAGACTCTATGCTGCTTACCAAATAAACAGTAGTCACAAGGTTTTACCGTTGTACCTTTGGCATAGGAAATGAGTGATTTCTTGCCAAGAATCTGCAATCCCTTCTCGCTCATATGACCCATTCTTTTGTGCCACAGACCTACAAAAATCTCATCTTGTGTCGCGCTCAATTCACCTTAGCATATTTTTGCATTTGTCTTGTACAACGTGCCACGAGCAATTCCATTCGCAATCACCAATGGTCCCTTAGTGAGGCTCCACTTTTGATTTGCAAAATAGTGCTCGTACCTATTTCGGTCTAAAGCAATTCCCGAGATCAAGTTCATCCGCAAATCAGGTACATGCCGCACGTTCTTTAGAACCAATGTACATCCGATATTTTACTTGATACAAATGTCACCAATCCCCGCAATCTTTGAGTAACTTGTGTTACCCATTCTTACAGTGCCGAAATCACCTGCTACATATCTGCAAAAAAGATCTCTTACCGGTGTGGCATGGTAATATGCCGCTGTGTCAACCACCCATTCTGACTCTGGACTTGACAGGTGCATGTATTCTTATTCCTCATTTATAAAGAGGACAATATTATCATTGTTTTGAACCATGGCGTCTGTGTTTTCGTCATTCTTCTCGCCACTTGTTTCACCTTTGCCCTTTCTTGGATTTGGGCAATCCCTTTTGAAGTGAACTGGTTGATCACAGTTGTAGCATTTTCTGGCTATTGATTTGGATCGGTTCTTTGACTTCCCATGAGCTCCGGATCTGCCATAGTTTCTTGAACTCCTTTGATAACTCTTGCCTCTACCTTCTGTGATGAGAGACTGTCCTTGATTTTCAGGCTTCTTTCTCACCTTCTCATTGAGTAGAAGAGCCGATCTGACATCTTTCAACTCAATAGTAGTCTTACCGTGCAGGATAGTTGTTGCCAAATCATCGTATGAAGGTGGCAACGAGTTTAATAGCAATATGGCTTTATCTTCTTCCTCGATTTTCACTCCGAGGTTAGCAAGCTGTGTGATTAGTCCATTAAATACATTTAAATGTGATAAAAAATTCATACATTCACCCATATGTAGGGCATATAACTGCTTCTTCAAGTACAATTTATTTTTCAGCTTTTTGGGCATGTATAGGCTTTCCAACCTTGTCCAAATTTCACGTGCAGTAAATTCATCAATGATGTTATTTACTACATCATCCGATTAGTGCAACCTGATTGCACTAGCAGCTCTTTCATCCAAGTCAACTCAATCCTCAGCTTTCATGGTATCAGGCTTTTTGGCATCAGCATCTAGTACCTTGTGTAATCTTTGTTGGATGAGCAGATCCCTAATCCTTCTTTGCCATGTCGAGAAACCTTATCTCCGTTGAGTTTAGCTACCTCGTACTTTACTCCGGACATTTTTATTTTTCACCAAGTATAGTACTACCGACAATGAATAGTATTTCAGTGAACGAGCA
Organism: Nicotiana noctiflora; assembly: GCA_032618575.1. Taxonomy (NCBI): domain Eukaryota; kingdom Viridiplantae; phylum Streptophyta; class Magnoliopsida; order Solanales; family Solanaceae; genus Nicotiana; species Nicotiana noctiflora. The sequence continues at coordinate 94,082 of JASVEL010002463.1, read as the reverse complement.
CAACCTGTGCTCTGATACCAGTTGTTGGGAATAAACCCCCACAGAAATTATATTCACGATAATAAAAGTGGAATAATAATGTAGCACCAAGATACGGTAATTAACAAGAATAAAAGAGTAACAATGACACCAAGATTTTTACGTGGAAAGCCCTTCTGAATTAGGAAAAAAACCACGACCCGAGAGGAGCAACTGATATCACTATAGTAAGGAATTTACACTTTGTAGGCCCGAGTAGAATACTACAAAGACCACTACAACACTCAAAAGAAATAACCCTCTTTTGATATTCCCACCTCACTACAATATCGCTCACTCTCTTTTTTACTCACACGCTATTTTCTTATACCTTGTCTGTAAAACCTCACTCTATCTTTTTCTCTTTGTTGGTGTTAAAAATGAGAGACGAGGCTCTCATTTTATAGGCAAATTGTGCCTATATCACGACCCAGATTTTCCCCCGACATCGGGATCGTGATGGCGCCTACTCGTGGTAACTAGGCAAGCCATTACATGCAACATTAACCTGTTCTTATCATTATTTTTATACTCATTTTTATCAACAAGCAAAATAACATTAATTTAATAAGTGCGGAAGACTTTCAAAATAGAGATAAGTAATACCAAGGTAAAACACTGATGAAATCCTCTACCCAAGATGTGGAGTCACCAGCTCACGAACTACTACTGAATACTACACATAAAGGTCTGAAAGAAAATAACATATATTTGTCTGTCTCGGAACAAAGAGACCACATCAAATAATATAAGTAAGTGGAAGAGACGCCGGGCCTGCGGACTCCGGCAAGCTACCTCGGTCTCGAAATGCTCAACTCCCACGAAATATACGCTACTACTGCTCCTGCTCAAAACTTGGACCTGTGCAAAAATGCACAGAAGTGCAGTATCAGCACAATCCGACCCCATGTGCTGGTAAGTGCCATGGCCTATCCCGGCGAAGTAGTGACAAGCCTAGGACCAGACACTCACATAAACTTGTGCAGTTCTATATACATATGTACACCACAAGATAACAAGAAATATCAAGTAACAAATTCAACAAGAAATATCATTAGAGGGGAAACTCAACATTTAACAACAATTATTAAATCAATAATGGAAATCAGAGTATAATGGAAACAGTTAATATCAAAACAAGGAAATAGCAAATAGTTGCACGGCATCACCCTTCGTACTTTTACTCTCATCCTCACCAAATAAGCAGATAAAAGTGCACGGCATCACCCTTCGTGCTTTTACTCTCATCCTCACATCCATGGCACGGCATGATCCTTCGTGAATGGTTCAATAACAAGGCACGTCATTTCCCTTTGTGCATAATCAATATCACAAGGCACGGCATGATCCTTCGTGCATAATCAATAAGAAGGCACGGCATTACCCTTCGTGCATAATCAATAATATAAGGCACGACATTAACCTTCGTGCAAAAACAGTAAACAAGGCACGACATCACCCTTCGTGCATTATCACTCTTCCTCACCCAAATAACAATCACAGTTAAGGGCAAAGAATGAAAACAATAATCATGAACCGTCCCGGCAAGGGACACAACAATCATCACAACAAGGTCCCGGCAAGGGAAAATAATAATCCACTTTACAACAAGTCCCGGCAAGGGAAAACAATATTTCACTTTACAATAAATCCCGCCAAGGGAAAACAATGTACAATTCCACAACCCGGCAAGGGTTCAATAATTCATCTTTAAAACATCTCACAATGAATATCAACAACGACTCATGGTCATGCTAGACGCCAGTGTATGGATGCTCGTCACCACAGCTCATATACCGCACTCGATCACATAGCACATAGCACATAATCCTATTCCCTCAAGCTAGGATAGATCAAACACTTACCTCTAGCCTTGAAGTCCAAATTATCCTTCAACTATAGCTTTAACCCGAATTTCCGCTTTCAACTTGCTCGAATATAATCACTATTGATTCCATTACATTAATAAATACTATAAAACTTAGTTTGGATGCTTAAAAATGGTTTTCTCAACGTTTACCCCAAAATTTCCCAAAACGCCCCTGGCCCCACGTGGTCGGAACTCGGGGTTCGGACCAAAATCCGGTTACCCATTCTCTCACGAGTTCAAATATATGGTTTGTTTCAAAATCGGACCTCAATTCGAGGTCAAATTCCCAAATTCATGAAAATCCTATGTTCTACCCAAAAACAAGAATTTCTACCATGAAAACCTTTGATTTCTTTTGAAAAACATGTTTAATGATGTTAGGAATTGAAAGAATTAAGTAAAAAGTGACTTACAAGTGCTTTGGAGTGATTTTGCTCTTGAGGGTTCGTGTGTGGTGTGTTGGGTTTTGAAAGAATGAAGAAAAGAGTTCAAAAATTCGTTTAAGTATAAATTTGCACAGCTGCGGATATCGCAATTGCGAACATTTGTTCGGAATTGCGAACACTGCAGGTTTTGGGTCTGAGGCTCTCACAATTGCGAGAAAAGGTTCGCATTTGCGAACTGGGCTGGGACACTGGGGACTTCGCATTTGCGACAATATGTTCGCATTTGCGAACATGGACTTATTTCTGAAGGCCTCGCATTTGCGAGGTTTAGTTCGCATTTGCTAACCGAAGGATTTCCTGGACCTCATCACATTTGCGATCCATTGATCGCATTTGCGAACACTCCTTTGGCCTGCCATCTTCGCATTTGCGATGAATTCTTCGCATTTGCGAAGATACCAGCTGGGTGAAAACACCAACTGTGTTATTTTTCAGAATTTGCTCCAACGGCCTATCAAATATTTACCCGAGCCCCCGGGCTCCAAACCAAACATGTACACAATATCAAAAACATATTACAAACATGCTCGTGCGATCACATCGCCAATATAACATCGTTTTCATCAAATCAAGCCTCAAGTTCATGATTATCTTTCTTTTAGTTTCATAACTTTCAAATTTGGAACTCAAGGTTCAAAACACATCAAACGACATCCAAATATCACTAAACATTGCAGAAAGCACATATATAATATTTAAGACTTGTACCGGGCGTCAGAACCAAAATACGAGCCCGATACCAAGGTCATTTAATTCATTTTCCTTTAGTAATTTCAGCAAAAACAATTTAACAGAAAAATTCATATCTTAGGCTCTAGGCCTCAGAATTCGACTCCGGACACATGCCCGAGTCCCATATTTTCCTACGGACCTTCCGGGACTGTCCGATGTCGGGTCCGGGTTCGTTTACCAAAAATGTTGACCGAAGTCAACAATATCAATATTAATATCATTTTTCTTCAAATTTCTCATATAATTCACATATTCTATCACAAAGTCTTTCCGGCTACATGCCCGGATCATGCACGTAAATTGAGGCAATATAAAATGAGGTTTTCAAGGCCTCGGAAGTGCGGAACAAGTGAGGAACACAGGTGATGACCCTTTGGGTCGTCACATCATAAAAATAATGATAAGAACAGGTTAATGTTGCATGTAGTGGCTTGCCTAGCTACCACGAATAGGCGCCATCACGATTCCGATGTCGTGGGGAAATCTAAGTCGTGACAAGTTGGTATCAGAGCTCTAGGTTACATAGGTCTCACCACTCACGAACAAGCTTAATAGAGTTTGAGAGGTAGGTACGGAGACGTCTGTACTTGTCCTCCAGAGTCTATTGAGTTAGGAATGAGTCTCTCATTTGTTCCTTCTTGTCGTGCGACTTGTTCCTCAAATACCGATTGAACTTCTACTTTGTCCTTTCTTAAATGGTGAGGACACGCGCTTCTTCGTCTGCTGAACAGCAGCCTGAGCCCCAGGCAGCTCCCGTGGGGGGAAGGGGCCGAGGCCGTATCGTAGGCCGTGGTAGGGGCAAAGCTCAGCCCCCGGCGGCTATTCCAGAGGTGGAGCCTCATGTTGAGATTGATGAGGAGGTTCCAGTCCCAGCAGCTCCAGTGGGCCCAGCTCAGGTCCCAGGAGAGGCCTTATTTACCCCGGATCTTCGGGAGGCTTTGGTCAGGATAGCGGGTTTTATGGACAGCGTTGCCAGAGCAGGCTTATTACCAGCTGCACCAGTCGCTTCTCAGGCTGGAGGAGGGGCCCAGACTCCTGTTGCTCGTACTCCGGAGCCAGTAGCTCACCAGCCTCAGGCACCAGTGGTTCAGCCAGCTGTGGCCACTAAGTCAGGTACCACAGCTCAGGCCGGAGATGGAACGGCCATGACCTCTGATTCTTTATGGAGACTTCATCGGTTCTCCAAGTTGTTTACCACTACTTTTAGCGGTGGCACATTAGAGGATCCTCAGGATTTCTTATTCAATTGCCAGAAACTGGTCCCACGAGCCTCCGAAATCAATGACACAGGCTCGGAGCATGTCCTCTAGGATCTGAATAGTCCTCTCGGACTGACCGTCCGTCTGAGGATGAAAAGCTGTACTCAACTAAACCTGGGTGCCTAACTCCTGCTGGACCGCTCTCCAGAAACACGAGGTAAACTGCGTACCCCGATCTGAGATAATAGATACCAGCACCCCGTGAAGACGAACAATCTCCCTAATGTAAATCTATGCTAACCTCTCCGATGAGTAAGAGACAGATACTGGAATGAAGTGTGCTGACTTGGTCAGCCTATCAACAATGACCCAAATAGCATCAAATTTCCTTCGAGTCAAGGGAAGTCTAGTAATGAAGTCCATAGTGATCCGCTCCCATTTCCACTCGGGAATTTCGATTCTCTGAAATACACCATCAGGCCTCTGGTGCCCATATTTCACCTGCTGACAATTTAGACACCGAGCAACATACGCAACGATGTCCTTCTTCATCATGCGCCACCAATAGTGTTGCTGTAAATCCTGATACATCTTCGCGGTGCCCGGGTGAATAGAATACCGCGAACTGTGGGCCTCCGCTAAGATCAACTCTCGAATCCCCTCAACACTAGGCACACAAACTCGACCCTGCAATCTCAATACTCTGTCATTATCTAGAGTTACCTTCATGGCACCTCCCCGCTGTACAGTATCTCTTAAGTCATGCAAATGAGGATCATCAAATTGCCTCTCACGGATCTGCTCCAATAGAGATGAACGAGCGACCGTGCAGGCTAACACTCTGCTAGGCTCAGAGATGTCTAGTCTCACGAACTAGTTGGCTAAGGCCTGGACATCTATAGCAAATGGTCTCTGACTGACCGGAATGAATGCGAGACTACCCATGCTGGCAGACTTTCTACTCAATGCATCGGCCACCATATTGGCCTTACCTGGGTGATATAGGATAGTAACATCATAGTCCTTCAGCAACTCTAACCATCTCCGATGTCGTAAATTCAACTCATTTTGCTTGAACAAGTACTGTAGGCTTTTGTGATCCGTGTACACCTCACACGTCACACCATATAGATGTCACACCTCCTTTTTTCACATATACGTAAACGTAATGTGCCACTATTTACTACTACACCTCGGGAAGATATATAATAATAATAATCAGGGAAGGAGTTTTTCCACTTAAAGGACAGTCGGAACGGGATCAATTTATTTAATTTTTCGGAGTCGCCACTTGGGAAAATAATGGTGTCCCAAGTCACCGGTTTAATCCCGAACCGAGGAAATTTATGACTCCGTATTACAGTCTGCGAACTAGAAACCTGGATAAGGAATTCTGTTAACCCGGGAGAAGGTGTTAGGCACTCTCGGATTCCGTGGTTTTAGCACGGTCGCTCAACTGCAATTTTTGCTTCTATCTGATTTCTTTAAATATTTTAATTATGTGCTTTTATGTTCCGCTTTTTCAATTTTAGAAGAATTGCGACGTCACGAAAACACATTTTGAGTCACACCGCAACTAGTACGCCTATGACTTTAACGCGTTTCAGTTTCGCCGAGAGATAGATTTGGGTCACATAAATGCGCACCCGTATTTAAGAAAGTAATTTTATTAACTAACGCGTCTAAAGCAATTTCGCGTTTGTAATTTGCGAGGGCCATGGAAATTAGCTAAATGGCACACCTCGAATTCTAAAGGAAAAGCATTCAACTAAATAAACTATGGATATTCATATTTAATTGAGTAGGGATTAAGTATCACAAATACGTCAGGAAAATCGTATCCGTAGTCGTTATCGATTTACTTCCTAAATTATATTGAGATGTTTGCCAGAGGACAGGAGTTATGGGATCTCATTGGGGCAAATTATATCTGAAACGAAAAGGTCTAAAAAACTAAGTCACAAATATGATAAAGCGCGAATCACTGACTTTATGTTTCAATATCAGGAACAACGTGATGTATATAATAATCAAACACTTACATTGATCTGCACACACATTACATAATAGACATTCCAAACCTTGCATACTCCACAATAAACCAAATCAATACTAACCACATCTGGAAGAAATCTGAGGTAAAAAATCAAATCATTTCACAAAAATCCTATCCCTATTTACCAAAAAACAATGTATATCTCAACAAGTATAAACACCACATCAGATATCAATACTACAATACTCATGAAACTTTAAACAGAATAGTCACAAATGATCCTAAATCGTCTACTTTATCCATTCCAAACAAAACTAAAATCAATTGCTAACACAGTCTATATCACACTCGTCCTAAAATGCTAATGGAAATCAAGGTAAAACAAGTAAGTTAAATGGAATAAACTATCTAATAGTAAAGAAGATTAAAAGAAAATCATGAAATCTCTTCCCTTGCCGTGAAACAGAGCAAGCCAAATGTTTAACAGATAATCCACTTCTTTGTACATATTCTAGATCCCAAACAAATCGTAAGAACATTAGTATCTATGATCCATACGAATTAAACCTGATTTCGAACTCAAGATACTCAAATCAATTTGGCAGTGGTATTCGTAAACAAACAATTTCATTTATAAGCAAAAAAAACAAATTACATCAACATGAAAACTCCATACATTTCAGATATTCATAAGAAGCAGGTAGGCGAAATACCTCAATAGCAATACCACAGCTTGAGATTAACCAAATGAATTCGAAATTATGGGGTGAAACTCAGACGCGCTCAAGCAGGATGCTCGACAACAGTAGCAGCAACACTTTGAGACCCAATTAACCACAGCTTAATGGAGAGATTTCCTAGTTGCTGCAAATCTGGAAATAGGAGATGAATCCAACAATAGTGATAGCAAACGAACCAAAACTATCAGCAACAACGGAAATCAAACGGCGATTCGAATTAGGCTTCTATTAAAATCCAAAAATGTGGAATAGGACACTGTTGAAGCATAAACTTTGCTGAATCAAAATCGACAGTGAATACACTTTGGGCGACCAACACAACACTGTAGAGATCAACCGGAACCACGAACGACACCACGAATCTCGAACCAACAGAATTCAGCCTCGACTAACCCCACAGATAGGAATTCAAATAAAAAATCAGAAGGAAACTGGAATTCGACATGAAATTGAAAGGATTTCAATTCAAAAATCAGAACGAAACAAACAACTCGTTCGTTCACTTCCTCTGTTCTCACGTTTTAGAGCTTATGCTTTGTTTTTGCTCATTTCTCATTTCTGTGCCTGTGAGTGTTTTCCGGCGGGTTTGGGTGGGAACAGAGGTGAGGTCTGTGACTAGGAGCGGGGTGTGTGAAGGAGATAGAGTGAAGGCCGTTCGATTTGGTTGAAGAAGAAATCGAATCTTGGATGGATGTGTGTTTGGCTGCTCGAAGAAGAAGGAGAGCAAGGAAGATTACCAAAAAATCTCTAAAATTCTCTCTCCAATCTCTCATTCGCTTCCCTCTGCGTCTTCTATTAAAAATAGCTTTTTAAGCTTATCTCAAATGAAGGAGAGGATAGAGACACGCGAATTTCGTGTCTCTATAGTCTGAGGGTTCCGTTATTTTCTAAGAGCAAAATGGGTTGGCGGGTCGGGTTTTAGGGCATGGGTTGTGTTTAGTAGTGGGTTGGACTCAATTAGGTGGGTTTTGGGTATTTGGGCCAGGGAAAATTAAGGAAAAATGGCCCAATTCAGGTCTCTTACTAAGATAGCCCACTTATTTTATTTATTTTGTAATTGTTTTTTAGTTATTTTTTCTAATTTTATTAAAATGCTTGAAACTAAAAATCTATTTCCTATCCATTAGTAAAAATGCAAACTAAAACATATTTAAACTAAAAATGCAAGATGGACCATTTTTGTTATTTTCTTTACATTTTGTTCTAAAACAAATTGATACTAAAAAATGTGAAATTAAATTCCTAAATGCAAATGCATATTTTTTGTATTTTTTTTATATGAATTTTCATGCAACTAATTAATACGCAAAATTGTAAAAAATAAAGAAAAATTGTTTATTTTGATATTTATGGGAATAACTCATATACAGGGTAAAAATCATGTGCTCACAGCTGCCCCTCTTTGCTCGGGAACACGAAGAGTTTCCGTGCAAAGATAAGTGAGCAACTATGAACGATTTTTACCCGTTCGAGTATTCCGTTGTGAAGCATTTTGAAAAGCTTTGACCGCACCCTACTTGAGAGGTTGCCTACATATCCTGGGCTAAACAGGAATCAGGTCAGTGTAGTTCGGGAGTGATGGAGTATCGAGGTTTTGAGTCGAGGTTCCGTCCGAGGCTCCGGTCCGCTGTTCCGTTATTACATCACTATTGAAAAAGACTAACTAAGCCTATCAGCTACGAGTTACAAAATTCCTATCTATGAGTCTTCTGAAGCTTGATCTTGAGTTGGTTGGTGCTTCATGCGGACCCTGATCTGAATCTTGATGCTTGTTAGCCGCAGGTGTTGGTCCAATCTTCTTCAGCTTTTGGATCAAGTCCGGACATATAGTGCCCATGATTTCAGGTGGGCTCCTAGTTGCTCATGCTTGAAAATTATTCTTCTCTTTTTCTTGATTTTCTGTGATGCCGACTCTCTTTTTTGTTGATTTTCTTTGATGCCGACTCTCTTTTTTGTTGATTTTCTTTTCTTGCTTTCCTTTTTTTTTTGGGGATTTTCAATGATACTTCTTGTCCTCGAGCTGAAGTCTACTCAAAACAAAACAAAGACAACAAACTTTTCCCTTTTTTTTTTCTTTTCTGCCCCAGTATGGGCTTTAAACGTGCAATGCGATGCAGAAAAGTATTCCCGTATTTGAAGGTGGGCGCCTAACGGAATTTAAACGTGCAATGCGATGCAGAAAAGTATTCCCGTATTTGAAGGTGGGCGCCTAACAAAAATTAAACGTGCGATGCGATGCAGAAAAGTATTCCCGTATTAGAAGGTGGGCACCTAACAGTAATTAAACGTGCAATGCGATGCAGAAAAGTATTCCCGTATTTGAAGGTGGGAACCTAACAGAAATTAAACGTGCAATGCGATGCAGAAAAATATTTCCGTATTTGAAGGTGGACACCTAACAGAAATTAAACGTGCAATGCGATGCAGAAAAGTATCCCGTATTCGAAGGTGGGCATCTAACAGAAATTAAACGTGCAATGCGATGCAAAAAAAATATTCCCGTATTCGAAGGTGGGCACCTAACAGAAATTAAACGTGAAATGCGATGCAGAAAAATATTTCCGTATTTGAAGGTGTGCACCTAACAGAAATTAAACGTGTAATGCGATGCAGAAAAGTATTCCCGTATTTGAAGGTGGGCACCTAGCAGAAATTAAACGTGGAATGTGATGCAGAAAAGTATTCCCGTATTCGAAGGTGGGCACCTAACAGAAATTAAACGTGCAATGCGAGAAAAGTATTCCCGTATTCGAAGGTGGGCACCTAACAGAAATTAAACGTGCAATGCGATGCAGAAAAGTATTCCCGTATTCGAAGGTGGGCACCTAACAGAAATTAAACGTGCAATGCGATGCAGAAGAATATTCCCGTATTCGAAGGTGGGCACCTAACAGAAATTAAACGTGCAATGCGATGCAGAAAAGTATTCCCGTATTCGAAGGTGGGCACCTAACAGAAATTAAACATGCAATGCGATGCAGAAAAATATTCCCGTATTCGAAGGTGGGCACCTAACAGAAATTAAACGTGCAATGCGATGCAGAAAAGTATTCCCGTATTCGAAGGTGGGCACCTAACAGAAATTAAACGTGCAATGCGATGCAGAAAAATATTCCCGTATTCGAAGGTGGGCACCTAACAAAAATTAAACGTGCAATGCGATGCAGAAAAGTATTCCCGTATTCGAAGGTGGGCACCTAACAGAAATTAAACGTGCAATGCGATGCAGAAAAATATTTCTGTATTCGAAGGTGGGCACCTAACAGAAATTAAACGCGCAATGCGATGCCGAAAAGTATTCTCGTATTCGAAGGTGGGCACCTAACAGAAATTAAACGTGCAATACGATGAAAAATATTCCCGTATTCGAAGGTGGGCACCTAACAGAAATTAAACGTGCAATGCGATGCAGAAAATATTCCTGTATTCGAAGGTGGGCACCTAACAGAATTTAAACGTGCAAATGCAAATGCAGAAATGTATTCCCGCAGCCTGAGGACTGGGGAGTGGATTTTAAAAGATGTTACCTTCCTCTTTTTGGTATTTTCTTTTACCAATTATCTCTTGCTTGTGAATTTCTCCACTAATTTGGCGAACTTTCTCTTTTTGCGTTTTCTATTTTTCCACATTGGTCACATTCACTTTAAAGCGATGAATGACAATTTGTTCCTGCATGAAATAAAATTTATTAGATATAAACTGCTGGCAACTGGCATATGTCGTCCCTGCCTCTTATTGCCTTCCTCTTTTTTTTGCTTTTCTCCTGCCGTGTAACTTTCGGCTGCTTATTCCTTGCAAACTCTTTTTTGTATTTTCTCACTTTTCCATTTTTGTTTTGTTTTCTTTTCCTTTGGCCATGTTTACCAAGCTTCTTTATTTCCTTCCCAAATCTTCCTTCTTTCTGACCCAGTGTTGTTTCAGGCTTTCGTTATCAGGAGCTGGTAGTTAGCTCTCAAAAGGTAAATAATGAAATGCAGAAAAATGAAAGAAAGGTAAGTGCATTTTGGAGAGATGATAGAACTTATCCGGGTATTTGCTGGCTGATTCCGCTGACCATGCCATGTATTTAAACCCTGACCCAGTTCGTTCCAATCATTATTCTGACTCCGAATCGTTTCCAACCCAAATCGATATTGTTTTTTGTTGCCTTTTCTCTTTTCTGGTGGTCCTCACGATCACCCTACGGTGCCTCGAAAGGTTTTCACCAATAGAACTCTCTCATTTATTCTTTCAACCTCAAAATCACCTCGCAGTGCCTGTTAAGGTTTCACTGACAAGACTCTCTCATTTTATTTCTCTCAAACTCACAGTCGCCTCACAGTGCCGGTTAAGGTTTTCACCGATAAGACTCTCTCATTTTTTTTCATTTTTTCTTTTTCTTTTTGTATTTTGTTTTCTAATACCACGGGTGTTGTCCGATGTTTTGCTCCTCCTTCATGGCATTCGTTATCATTTCAGAATTGATCAGAAGGTCTTTCTTCGGACTGTAACGTGGCTTTTGGATGGGTTGAGAAAGAAAGGTATAAAGGCTCAAAATTTCACGAGGGTTCAAAAATATTTACAACTCTCGGAATTATTAAACATAACTTCTGCCCCAGTTTCAATATGTGGGGAATTTTTGGATTTTTTCTTTATTGTGACTGAACCTCAAAGAGGCTGCCTACGTACCCTTTCGGGATCAAGTCAGACGTAGTTCATCTAACTTCATTAGTTAGATGGATTTATTTTGACTTTTTCCCGATTTCTTTGTCTTTTTCTCTCTTTTTTTTCATTTTTTTCATTTTTTCATTTTTTTTTCATTTTGGCAATTTCGATCTTATTGCGCTAAAGCGATTCCGAGAGAGGGATATGAAAGAATATATTCATTAAGGCTCAATGAGGTTATCAATGGATAAAGTATTTGGATAGAGAATAAAATGCCTTCGTCATTTCAATTCCAAAATCACAACAAAATACAAAACACAATTGAAAAGGAGTCATACATAGTATCTTTTGACCGCATCTGAATTGATAGCAGTCTCTACGCATTTCCCTTCAACATCTGTCAAATATAATTCTCCATTGGACAACACTCGCGATACCACAAATGGTCCTTGCCAATTTGGCGCAAATTTGCCCTTTGCCTCGGCCAAATGTGGTAAAGTAACACATCACAACCAAAATGAGCTTATGCCCATTGGAAATTGTTGGCTCTATCAGTTCAATAACATTTATGCCCCTGTTTCAAAGCAAAGAAAAAATCTGTTAGTTTAAATGCGGTGGTTGGTTGTGGCCTTGAACTTTGGTGGCGACTGCTTTCCACTTGAATGTCTTTCCTGTTCACCGACTATCCAAAAATCCGTCTTCCTTATGGTATGTATATTGTTCCTTTCTTGACGGATCCCACAAAATCCGATCTTGAGGTCTATGATTCCTTCAGTGATTTCATTGGACAACCTTGGGTGTTTCTTGATTGGCTCTTTCCTTTGTCAAAATATACTCTCATATTTCCATTCGTTGTGAGTTGGAACTTTGCCGACCTTTGCGTCTCGCATGAACCCCAAACATTTGTTACCCGCTTCATTGCACATATTGCTTTTTTGGCTTAAAGCACTGGCCTTGTCTTTCTCTGACTTACGACAATTGTCGTGTTGGCTAAATCCCATCTCGTGCAATTGGAAAGCTTGGTGACAAATTTTGAAATCATTTCTATGCTTGTTATGACCCGACTGACTCGCTAAGAGGGAGGGTAAAACAAGGTGTGAAGAATAGAGAGAAGGGAAAATAGAATTCTTAACAAGAAACCTACAGAAAACTGACTCTAGCGACCTTGACATGCACTTTTAGCCTTCTCTGTATAGCAAATCTGATGCTCAACTCTTGATGCAATTTCTGCCGTGAAACTGGTCTTCAACATTTCATTTCCTGAATCGACTTGTAGTGCCCATAGGGTTTTCACGAACAAGCCTCTCTCATTTTATCTTTCTTTCTCTCAACTCACTCTCGCCTTACGGTGCCCGTGAGGGTTTTCGCCGATAAAACTCTCTCATTTTAATTTCTCTCATCTTGGAGTCCCGTGGCGGTTCTCATTATTTCTTGAATTCTTCATTCCCCTTTGTTCGGATTGGAGTGTTGCCCTTGATGTGATTCACCTTTGCTCGTTTGACTTGGAATTTCTTGAAGATTGATCGGAAGGTCTTCCTTTGGACCGTAATGCAGGCTGTTGGATGGGATTAAGAAAAAAAGGATATAAAGGCTCAAAAATATTTCATCGTGGGTTAAAATTACAACTTTCGGAATCTTATTTATTCAACAACCATAACTTCGGCCCCAGTTTCCTTCTTGGGGGATTTTTTGGATTTTTCTTTTATTGTGACTGAACCTCAGTGAGGCTGCCTACGTACCCTTTCGGGATCAAGTCAAACGTAGTTCAGGATTACGTCCGTATTCATTGTTGCATCTTGACTTCTCCGATTTTTTTTTTTCTTTTTCTTTTTTTTTTCTTTTTGTTTTTCGCTCAATCCTCAATTTTTGTTGTTGATTCCGAAAGAGGGATATGAAAGAAAATATAATATGGCTCGAAGGGATAACAATGGATAAATTGTTTGGATAGCCGAATAAAATTCCTTCGTCATTCCAATCTTCGAGACCTACCAAGTACAAACTACACATTTAAACAACTTTCGACCGATTCACATATTTGCCTTCGGTATTTGACGATTCTCAGTGTCATTGGGCAACAATCTCGATACCACGAATGGTTCCTTTAGCCTTGGGGTACTTTTGCCTTTGGCTTTAAACCGATGAAGCATGATGCATTTCCAAGGCATTTCTTTATGTTCTGTTTTCCCCCAGTATTCACTTGATTCCGGCTTCACAGTATTCCAATATTTCTTCCGAGTATCATTACATCTTTAACATTGTTTCATTGCTAAATTGACTTTTAAAAACAGGCCGAGAATTGTGTGCAAGTCATGTTGCTAAAATCAGTACGAAAAGAATTGTAAAGTGATAAGAAATGGAATGACTAGAAATGACGGGAAATAAAGAGTTGTATTAAACTGATGGGTTGAAACAACAAGACGAACAACAAAACGAACAGACTAGACTAGAATTACAAACCTAGACGGTACTAAACAATTTTTATTACTAAACAAAGCGAAGACAAAAGGGTTTTGACTCTCAAGACAACGACCGGATTACAACCCTGAAATAACCCGGGTAACCGAAATGACACCAAAATAAAACTACCAAAACTCCAAAAAGTGGAGCACCTTCCCAATTGACAAGCATGGCATCTTAGCCACTATATTCTGCATTAAGATCGCTTTCTGTTTCAATATCCTCAACTTCAATGGACAGCTTGCCAAGAAGATTCTCTTCAATCTTTGGGCCATTACTTCATGTACCTTCTTTCAGGTAGGCTTCTCAATGTTTGCAGGAAGGTCAAACGAGTACGAGTGATACTCGGGAGAGTGGTGTTGTTCTTGCTGTATAGCAGACTTTGACTCATGAGAAGGCTGTCCTTGGCCATTGGCCCATGCTTGACGCATTTTGGTCATTTGTTGTTTCAATGTTCTATTTTCCTCAACCACAGTTGACCCTTGTTGAACTCTCTGACCCTTAGTCTCTTCGACACTCGTAACAGCTTCGGTTATCATTTTCCTTGAATCTTGTTTACCACAACCAACCACCTCAACTTTATGGAAATTGATAAAACGAAACCATCATGTTAGCGTTAAGGTATTCCGCTTATTGATTTCTCTCTTTTTTTTTTTTTTTTGCTTTTTTTTTTCTTTTTGCCTTTTTATGGTTTTTTTTTCTTTTTCCCTTTTATTTTTGTAGTTTTTCATTTTTTTTTTGGTTATGGAAATGGTCGAATCCTATGTGGATTGCCTACGTATCATGACCCCGCATCAATCAGACCGAGCGTAGTTCTTGCAAATTAATGCAAGAAATAAAGAGATGTTTATTTGATTTTTTATGATTTTGTTTTTCTTTGAAGGAAAATTATAGAAGCCGACTCCAACTACAAACTTGTGTAGGAGATTTCTACAAGAATAAGAATATTTTTGGTGTCAATTATGACTATTTCTAAAAAATTGGCCACATAATGGCTTATTTGACAAAATGACTATTTTTGCAAAATTTGTTTAAGAAAGATAAACTTGAATTTTTTTATCCTGTGGCTCATGGGGCATCGTTCGGCATCACCATAAACCAACACAAGACTATTTTTCATAAATTGGCCATGTAATGGCTTATTTAAACAAAGTGACGCTTTTTGCAAAATTTTATGTAAGAAGATGCAAATTCAAAATTTTATCCTGGGGCCTATGGGGCATCGTTTAGCACCGACACAGGTCAACACAAGACTATTTTTCATAAATTGGCCATGTAATGGCTTATTTAGACATAGTGGCTCTTTTTGCAAAATTTTATTTAAGAAGATGCAAATTCAAAATTTTATCCTGGGGCCTATGGGGCATCGTTCAGCACCGACACAGACCAACACAGAACTGAGGAAGTTAAAATGCAAAAATATGGCTATTTCAGCAAAATTTTAGCCATGTAATGGCTTATTTGATAAAGTGGATATTTTTTAAAAAGTTGAGCGATGACTCAAACTTAATTTTGCGGATACAGCCTTTCAATATTTCCGCGAGGGAATATTTCAAGGTTGTGTCCAAAATTATTTACAAATGACTCAAAGTGGCTATTCTTGCAAAAATAGCCTTCCGGCGTCTTTTTGAGCGACATTCGGCTTATTTTAAGCAAGAATAGCATCACCCGACTTATTTATAACAAAATCAAAAATTTGACATTTTTTGATTATTTTTGCAAAAGGGGTATGAACCCGGACTTGATTTTGCGGCTATGGCCTTGCAACATTTCCACAAGGAATATTTCAAGGCTGTGCCCGCAAAAAAATATTTCAAAGTGGCTATTTTTGCAAAAACAGGCTTCCGGCGTCCTTTCAGAACATTCGGCTATTTGCAAAAACGGCATCACTTTGATTTTATTGACAAAATTAAACACACATTTTTTTTTATTTTTTAAAAGGGGTGGTTAGACCCGATGAGGGTTGCCTACGTATCCCACCTAATGGCGAGAATCAAACATGCGTAGTTCGGTCAGATTAATTGACCAATTTATTTCAACAACAAAACCATTTTTTCAATTTTTTTTGGATACCCATTTTCACTAACTCTTATTTCTCTCTTTTTTTTCAACAATTTTTCTACCCTCGGGATTTTCGCCGGTCCGCATAATGATCAAGGACAATTAAAAATGCAACACATAATATGCTCGGTCTTAATTACCGGGTCACCTGTCCTAGACGGACCCAACCCCTGTGTTGAGTCCCCTAAGTCAGATATGATGCAAATAAACGTCCTAGACCTAGGTTCAATATCCTGAAGTTTTCATATGGTGCTAGACCGTGTACCCGAGCGGACAACTCGGATCGAGGAGGGGGCTACGTACCGGTGACCCGCGGAGTCAATCGGCTTTGTAACTTGTCCGGCCTCTTTTTCTTATTTTTGGTATTGACACTAACAGAAAGGGGAGTCTCAACCAGTAAGCACATCCCCAGAGATAAGAAGAGAAGGGTTTTCGGCACAGTTTTATATATACAATTCACGCAATATCAAAGCGGTAATCATGTAGCACATTAATCAAAACATATAATGAAATCAGATATAAGCAAAAATAGCAATTTTACTGAGCTCGAATTCTTAAACTCCGAACCGAAGTTCTGGGTTACTTATCCCCAGCAGAGTCGCCAGAGCTGTCACACCTCCTTTTTACGCACCCACGGGAGCGCGAGGAGTTTTTTCCACTACACCCCCGAGAAGGGATATAATAATAATCAGGGAAGGAGTTTTTCCACTTAAAGGACAGTCGGAACGGGATCAATTTATTTAATTTTTCGGAGTCGCCACTTGGGAAAATAATGGTGTCCCAAGTCACCGGTTTAATCCCGAACCGAGGAAATTTATGACTCCGTATTACAGTCTGCGAACTAGAAACCTGGATAAGGAATTCTGTTAACCCGGGAGAAGGTGTTAGGCACTCCCGGATTCCGTGGTTTTAGCACGGTCGCTCAACTACAATTTTTGCTTCTATCTGATTTCTTTACATATTTTAATTATGTGCTTTTATGTTCCGCTTTTTCAATTTTAGAAGAATTGCGACGTCACGAAAACACATTTTGAGTCACACCGCAACTAGTACGCCTGTGACTTTAACGCATTTCAGTTTCGCCGAGAGATAGATTTGGGTCACATAAATGCGCACCCGTATTTAAGAAAGTAATTTTATTAACTAACGCGCCTAAAGCAATTTCGCGTTTGTAATTTGTGAGGGCCATGGAAATTAGCTAAATGGCACACCTCGAATTCTAAAGGAAAAGCATTCAACTAAATAAACTATGGATATTCATATTTAATTGAGTAGGGATTAAGTATCACAAATACGTCAGGAAAATCGTATCCGTAGTCGTTATCGATTTACTTCCTAAATTATATTGAGATGTTTGCGAGAGGACAGGAGTTATGGGATCTCATTGGGGCAAATTATATCTGAAACGAAAAGGTCTAAAAAACTAAGTCACAAATATGATAAAGCACGAATCACTGACTTCATGTTTCAATATCAGGAACAACGTGATGTATATAATAATCAAACACTTACATTGATCTGCACACACATTACATAATAGACATTCCAAACCTTGCATACTCCACAATAAACCAAATCAATACTAACCACATCTGGAAGAAATCTGAGGTAAAAAATCAAATCATTTCACAAAAATCCTATCCCTATTTACCAAAAAACAATGTATATCTAAACAAGTATAAACACCACATCAGATATCAATACTACAATACTCATGAAACTTTAAACAGAATAGTCACAAATGATCCTAAATCGTCTACTTTATCCATTCCAAACAAAACTAAAATCAATTGCTAACACAGTCTATATCACACTCGTCCTAAAATGCTAATGGAAATCAAGGTAAAATAAGTAAGTTAAATGGAATAAACTATCTGATAGTAAAGAAGATTAAAAGAAAATCACGAAATCTCTTCCCTTGCCGTGAAACAGAGCAAGCCAAATGTTTAACAGATAATCCACTTCTTTGTACATATTCTAGATCCCAAACAAATCGCAAGAACAGTAGTATCTATGATCCATACGAATTAAACCTGATTTCGAACTCAAGATACTCAAATCAATTTGGCAGTGGTATTCGTAAACAAACAATTTCATTTATAAGCAAAAAAAAACAAATTACATCAACATGAAAACTCCATACATTTCAGATATTCATGAGAAGCAGGTAGGCGAAATACCTCAATAGCAATACCACATCTTGAGATTAACCAAATGAATTCGAAATTATGGGGTGAAACTCAGACGCGCTCAAGCAGGATGCTCGACAACAGTAGCAGCAACACTTTGAGACCCAATTAACCACAGCTTAATGGAGAGATTTCCTAGTTGCTGCAAATCTGGAAATAGGAGATGAATCCAACAATAGTGATAGCAAACGAACCAAAACTATCAGCAACAACGGAAATCAAACGGCGATTCGAATTAGGCTTCTATTAAAATCCAAAAATGTGGAATAGGACACTGTTGAAGCATAAACTTTGCTGAATCAAAATCGACAGTGAATACACTTTGGGCGACCAACACAACACTGTAGAGATCAACCGGAACCACGAACGACACCACGAATCTCAAACCAACAGAATTCAGCCTCGACTAACCCCACAGATAGGAATTCAAATCAAAAATCAGAAGGAAACTGGAATTCGACATGAAATTGAAAGGATTTCAATTCAAAAATCAGAACGAAACAAACAACTCGTTCGTTCACTTCCTCTGTTCTCACGTTTTAGAGCTTATGCTTTGTTTTTGCTCATTTCTCATTTCTGTGCCTGTGAGTGTTTTCCGGCGGGTTTGGGTGGGAACAGAGGTGAGGTCTGTGACTAGGAGCGGGGTGTGTGAAGGAGATAGAGTGAAGGCCGTTCGATTTGGTTGAAGAAGAAATCGAATCTTGGATGGATGTGTGTTTGGCTGCTCGAAGAAGAAGGAGAGCAAGGAAGATTACCAAAAAATCTCTGAAATTCTCTCTCCAATCTCTCATTCGCTCCCCTCTACGTCTTCTGTTAAAAATAGCTTTTTAAGCTTATCTCAAATGAGGGAGAGGATAGAGACACACGAATTTCGTGTCTCTATAGTCTGAGGGTTCCGTTATTTTCTAAGAGCAAAATGGGTTGGAGGGTCGGGTTTTAGGGCATGGGTTGTGTTTAGTAGTGGGTTGGACTCAATTAGGTGGGTTTTGGGTATTTGGGCCAGGGAAAATTAAGGAAAAATGGCCCAATTCAGGTCTCTTACTAAGATAGCCCACTTAATTTATTTATTTTGTAATTGTTTTTTAGTTATTTTTTCTAATTTTATTAAAATGCTTGAAACTAAAAATCTATTTCCTATCCATTAGTAAAAATGCAAACTAAAACATATTTAAACTAAAAATGCAAGATGGACCATTTTTGTTATTTTCTTTACATTTTGTTCTAAAACAAATTGATACTAAAAAATGTGAAATTAAATTCCTAAATGCAAATGCATATTTTTTGTATTTTTTTATATGAATTTTCATGCAACTAATTAATACGCAAAATTGTAAAAAATAAGGAAAAATTGTTTATTTTGAATTTTATGGAATAACTCATATACAGGGTAAAAATCATGTGCTCACAATAGATAATGCCTCCAAATCTTTAAGGAATGAGCCACTGCTGCCAACTCAAGATCATGAACTGGATAATTCTTCTCCTGTATTTTCAACTGCCTCGAAGCATAAGAAATAACCTTACCATCTTGTATCAATATCGCTCCAAGCCCTGTACGGGACGCATCACAGTAAATTGTATAAGGCCTTGCGCCCATAGGTAGTATCAGCACTGGTACTGTGGTCAAGGTTGTTTTGAGCTTCTGGAAGCTCGCCTCACACTCATCTAACCACTGGAACTGGGCACCATTCTGGGTCAACCTGGTCATCGGGGCTGCAATAGAAGAAAACCCTTCTACAAATCGACGGTAGTAACCTGCTAACCCCAAGAAACTCCGGATCTCAGCAATAGAAGAAAACCCTTCTACAAATCGACGGTAGTAACCTGCTAACCCCAAGAAACTCCGGATCTCAGTCACTGAAGCTGGTCGAGGCCAATTCTGGACTGCCTCAATCTTCTTTGGGTCCACCTGAATACCTTCCACTGATACAATATGACCTAGAAATGCCACCAAACTCAACCAGAACTCGCATTTCAAAAATTTGGCATATAACCGATTATCCTTCAGAGTCTGAAGAACCACTCTGAGGTCCTGCTCGTGCTCTTCCTGGCTGCGGGAGTATACCAGGATGTCATCTATAAAGACTATCACGAACGGATCTAAGTAAGGCCTGAATACCCGATTCATCAACTCCATGAATGCTGCTGGGGCATTGGTCAACCCGAAGGACATGACCAAGAATTCATAATGCATGTATCTAGTGCGAAAGGCTGTCTTAGGAATGTCAGCCGCCCTGATCTTCAGCTGATGGTAGCCCGACCTCAAGTCTATTTTTTAGGACACCCTCGCTCCCTTGAGCTGGTCAAACAAATCATCAATTCTCGGCAGTGGATACTTGTTCTTTATCATCACTTTGTTTAATTGCCGGTAATCAATGAAAATCCGCATCGAGCCATCCTTCCTTTTCTAGAAGGTCTTGCAACTGATCTTTTAACTCCTTTAATTTTTAATCAACAAATAGGTGCAACACCGCACGTTGGGTAAACTTTTACCAAGGGAGGTAACTACATTGTTGATACTTAGTGTTCGACCGTTAATGCTCGTGGACATTCATGGACTCAAATTAATTATTAAAATTAAAGGACCAATCATAGCAGGTCGTAACATGTACGAAATTTGACAAAGGAAAAAGATAATGGAGACATATGTAGAGATAACAGGGGATGTTTAGTGATCTTTATTCATGATGATGGGTTAATCTGCCTCTCCATGAAGAGGTTCAGATCCTTACAATCATGTTTTCATGGATCTACTGTTACCCTGTCTTGTTGATGGTGATTCTCACTCTGCATTGTACTCTGTATTTCTTAGAGCCCCCGTAGGGAGAGAGTGGATCCCCTTTTTTTCATAATTGCTTCGGTATTTATAGGTCTTAACTGAGATAGTTGACTTTCTTTGGGGATCGAGTCCGTGTCGTGGAACTATTGTGGGCGTACCCACGGGGCGTCGTCCCCGCCAAAAGAGCTTTGGGTGGCTATGGACGACAGCCTATGGTCGAGGGCGGCCTTACCGCTTATGGCGTCAACGTCAGATGGGGGCGGCCTAGATGCTTGTTGTCCGTATTTGGGCCAAGGGGAGCGATCGATATATTGTTTATAGGCCGGTTTTTGTAAGGTCGAGTTATAGCTCATACAGATAGTCCCTCCGCTTATCGCGGTTACGTCGAGACGGACCGGGATGAGCGGATATGACAGTTTAGACGACGTCTTCTTTCGATAGAAGGTACGACGACCTCCTGGGGCGCCTCGTTGTCGGAAGGGGATTCATAAAGTGTTCCCGCCTTATGGGGGTTTGACCGATACGACGCCACAAGGAGTACTTGTAACGACGGCTCGTGTTCCGGCGCACACCCCCCGATTTCGACCGTGGAAGCGACGATTTCGATGAAAGTCAAACCGTTTCTGACAGTTGGGATTCGCATTAAATGGCACCTGTCAGTTTCCCGAGGTTTTGATTTGATTTTTCTTTATAAGAAGGCCTGATATGTCAGACATTTCTCAGTTGATTGTTTTCCTCTCTAGCAAGCTCTCAGGAAATCTTGCTTTTTTGTGGCATAGTTGCTTCCCGTTCTTAGTCTCAATTCCCAGTTCTTCTTCCAATCCCCCCTGTGACCCAAGAAAAATGGCTGGCCTTCCTTCTCGTGATGGTCTTGCGGTGGTGCTGCCCTTAGAATCCCCGGTGATCGAGGGGTTGTCCCCCGTGCTTCCGGCGATTGACCGGAACGATGTTGAGAGGATTCCTTCAGTTGATGATATACTTCCGGGGGCGGGAAGCTTGGCGGTGGATTTCACCGCGGATGGCGGTGCTGAGCCTGTCAACGAGGCCCCACTAATGGGGGATGTGAGCATGTCCCAGCTACGTGCGCAGGGGCTTATTCCTCCCCATGCTGACATTATATTAGCCCAACCCGGAGACAGGGTGCACACCGACCGTCCGGGGTTCTGTGTGTTCTATTCTTTCCCGCTCAGATTGGGGTTCAGGATGCCCTTTCCCAATTTACTGGTCGACTTCTGCCGATATTACTGCGTCTGTCCGGGGCAGCTTACTCCGTCTGTGTATAGGCTTTTGGCCGTGATGCTCAAGCTCTCGGAGTTAGCCGGCAGGCTGGTTACTCTCCAGCACGTTCTTGCTCTTTTCGCTCCCCAACGGACTCGGGGGAGCATGATTCGGATGGTCTCGCGAGGGTGGAAAGTATTGGTGACGGCCTTGGACGACGAGGTCGAGCCTCACCAATATGAACAGTTTTTCTACGTCCGGACCAGTCATCTGGTGGCTTCCTCTTCGGGCTTTCCGGAGGCCTGGAACCATGGCCGTGAGTCTTCTTGTTTTCCCCTTTTTTTTTTGAATGTATTTTATTTTTGCTTCTCGACTGACGACCATTTTTGGTCGTTTCCGCAGCTGACAGGTCGGCCCCGCCTCTATTCACTGGCCTGCGTGGGTGGTTAGAAGTTGTCCTTCCGCATACCGAAGGAATTCGCTCGTGGGCATCCTTCTCGAGGAGATACAGCCATAGTCTGGTCGTGGCTAAGTTATTTCTTTATCGACGGGGCGTACCCATCCTTTGGCCGTCGCCATAATTCAATGCTGACTTATTTTTTATCCTTGCAGGACAGTTAAGCCGTGGCAGGGCCCCTCTTCCCGTATTTCGGCGACATGGGGCGATCGCCAGGTTCTTTACCCCTGAGGCCGCTCGAGCTCCCAGGGCCGTCTCTGTTGATTCCGTAGCTGCCCCTTCTCCTGCTCGCCCAAGGCTTGAAGGCGGGAGTGTGTCGGGGGTTGTACGCTCCCGAGAGTCATCGCCTTCTCGAGATGAAGAGGAGAGGCCCCTGGTCAGGCGGCGGACCCTTCCGCCTCAGGCTCCTCCGGCTGTGCAACCGGTCGCAAATGAGGAGGTAGCCATGACTTCTCCTCCGCCTTCTGGCACGAGGGAGATTGTTGAGGTGGCACAGACTCCAATGGGTGCGCCAGATGAATTGAGGGCTCGGGAAGAGCGGGAAGGGAGTGCCGCCCCTACCGCCTAGTCTTCCACTCATAGGTTCGAAGTGGGCGAGCCTTCGAGGGTGGTTGTGGACCTTAGAGACTCCAGCACCCCGTCGATAGGGGCGGCGGCGAAAGGAGAGGTGTCTCCGTCTAGATCCGACCTGGATTTTAATGACGTTCGCATGTTCCGTGACGGGATTACGCGAGCGACCGTCCATCCATATGGGAGACCGCGGGTGATCGAAATTCCCGCAGATGAAAATTTACTGCTGAGGGATGCTTCCCTGGTGCCGCTGCTGGGCCAGTTGTCTTCTTCTGTGGAGAACCAGTCGCTGCGGGAGGTGGCGGACGTTAGCTTAATGAATGAGGTGGCGTCATTGGGTGTGAAGGTATGCATTCCTAACTGGTTATTTCCTCGTAACGTCCTTTAGTTTCCTTCAAGTTCCTGTTCCTGACTCTTTGGCGTGTATATGTATCTTGTTTTGCAGGCCTTTTTACTGCAGGTAGAGTGTCTGCGTCGGACCAATGTCCGAGTCGGTGTTCTTCTACGGGTTCTAGAGAGGTGCCGCCATTTGCCGCTTAAATGCAGGAAGCTCGAGGAGCGCTTGAGGGTCGATCCTTGCAACCAGGAGTTGGTCGGGGAGCTAGCGCGGGCAGAGCTGCAAAGGGATCAAGCGCTCGGCCGTATTGAAGCCCTGGAGCAGCGGCTGCGTCAGGCGAATGATGAGCTAGAGTCCGCAGGGAGGGCGTCCTTGGAGAGTGAGCGCCAGTGTTTGGCCAAGGTGACGGCGGTTACCTCGGAGTGGAGCGGAAAGGTTGTCCCTGCGGAGGGGGGGTCGGCCGACTTGAGGCGTAGGCTAGTCGAGACTACTGCCAGAGTGACTGAGCTTGAGGGAATTATCCAAGTCAATGACTCTCAGTTATCGGCGATAAGGGCCGCTGCCGCCTCCCGGGAGAACAGTATCGAGGAGCGGATCCGGGCGTTGGAGGGGAATGCTCAGGAGGCCGCAGGGCAAATAGCGCTTCTTGAGCAGGAAAATCGGTGTGTCCAAGAGTAGTCCATGTGTTTGGGTAGTTCTCGTGAAGCTTGGGTCTTTGCCGAGGTGCAGCGAGACATATACAAGCATTTGTTTGAAGCCGGCCTGATCACTGAAGGCGCCTTTGAGCAGGCGCGTCAGAAGGCGCGGGAGGCTCGTGAGGAATGCGGTTTTGATGCCGCGACGCCTGATAATGATGATATCCTTGGAGGGATCGGGGCCGGAGCTAATGACGCTGGAGGTACAGCAGGAGCTGGTGGGAGCGGAGCCGGGGCCGAAGCGGGCGGTGATGGTGCCAACACATGCGGAGCTGAGGACGGAGCGGCGGAGGCCGGTGATGATGGAATCGGGGCGGACGGCGTTTCCGGCAACCCCCAGTTGATTGATGATTAGTTGATCTCTTTTTTTTTTCTCTTTTTTTTTGTTGCCGTGTGTGGCCATTTTTTATTTGATTGATTGTTTGTTGTTGGTTTCGGACTATTGTTGCTTCAGGGCGTACGGGCATAGCTCGTATCCGTCTATTTTAATTTGGAATGGGGGGGGATTCCTCCCCCCTTTGTTTTTTTATTTCCGTTCAGTCTTGTTTGTCATGCCGGCGTGATCACCGGTTGTCGCGGATCGAGGGCTTTTGGCCTGAATTTTATTTCGATCGTCGTTGATTCTTTGCGGGCGGAGGCTCACAGCCTGAGTTCCAGTTCGACCGTAATCGAACTCTGGTTGATTTTTTCGCGTCGAGGGCTCGTAGCCCGAACGCTACTTCAACTATTTGTTTATTAATTAATAGTCTTACGATGATTTTTCTGTAACTTCAACGAGTATTAAATTGAGTTATTCATTTTATTTTAATACTACTTTGAATTTTTCACACATAGATAAATCTTAAAATGCTTCAGGGATATAATATATACAGAAATATATTTTCTAACTTCTAACAAAACCAAAGTTATGAATTAACGCATAAATTGACACAAATATAATTTCCTTATTTTATAAATCTATGGTGTTAATTTCCATTTGATTAACTAATCAACTTAATTGATTCGGAGGCTAACACGAGCCTTTACTTGCCTTGTGTGTTACTTGTTTAAATCTCAATATGATCCCTTTTATGTGACGCTAATTAGAATAGGAATAGAAACATGAGATTTTCTTTAAGTCTAGAAGCATCCCTTTCGAATAGTGCCCAAAGCGACGGGTAATTTTTTTATTTATTTATTAAGATGCGATTTAAAATTAATTAGTACTCTTTTTGGTTAATGCTAAAGATAGTAATGAGGGTAGTGTTAGGACCCCGACTTTTGAACATCGAGCGTGGTGCGATTGTGGTAAGGATTTGGGCGTGATGGCCTTGCCATTGGCCTACGTGCGGGCGGAACGATCATGCGGGCAACGGGTTGTTATGAACAAGTATTGGCCAAGACCTTGGCATGGGCAAGGCGTGGTTGGCAAAGGCTTGAGAATGCAGCATGGTTGAAGTTGGGCGCCATGGCATGGCATGCGCGCCAAAAACCAGTCGGATGGCACGATTGGGTTGCGGCAGCTAAGTGGGGGCTAAGATAAATCAAAGCGGGAATGTGGAATGATGGTGATGGCTTTCAATAACCAAGGCAAGGCTATGTGAAGGAAAATACAAGCAATGGCACGAGGGAAATGAAGGTTAGCACAAACAAGGCAGGAACATGGCCAAGGCAGTGCTTGAAGCGGGTTGCGTGCGAGACATTGGTGCGGAGCAATGTTCAAGCGAGCTAAGGCATGGCACAAAGCATGCCTTGGGCGAGATGCAGCTGGCCAAGTGAGAGAAGCACATGCCATGCACATGGAAAGCGGTTGGCGGTTACCTTATTTTGTCGCCATGATCTCCCATAATCTGCCATGACTAGATAATGCTTGTATAATGTATCATTTTGTGATTATTGTGGCCTAAGTAGTTGGGGGATGTCAACTACAAGTTAGGAACAAGATTTAATATTAGCCGGACTAGTATAAAAGTTGTAGGCAATGTGTGTCATGTGGTGCCAAGTCTTAAGGCTGCCCATATGTTATAAATAGGGCCTTTGTGACTTAGGCATAAGTGTGCAATGTGAGGTATGCGAGAATATGCAATCTCGTGCATAGAAGGCTAGAATATGCAGTTTCGTGCATATGAGAGAATATGCAGTTTCGTGTATAGAGAGCAGAATATGCAGTTTTGTGCATAGAGGGAATAGTGAACAATAATTTCGTGTGGGAAATTATAGTGGGAAACAAGAGAGAAACGTGAGGGTTTCTGAGTGTTTCAAAATGGGCTAAGGCTGGGCAGTGGGCAGGTCTTAGTGTTGGCCAAGAACGACTTGTGTTCTTGCCATAAGTAAGGGTCCTTTGTATGTTTTCAATATTAATGCAAAGGTTGGGAAATTGTTCCCGTATATGGTGGTGTTTTTAAATTCTTGTTTTGTTGCCTAAGTTTTGTTTGGAGCCAAACTTGTTGACGTGTGAAAATTGGCCAAAGGATGTAAAGGAAAGGTTGAGTCAAGCAACAGACTTGAATGCCGCGCGGGTGTGATTTCTGGTGGATCAAAAATGCCCCGTGACAGGTAGTTAAAGATGCTACCCAAATTGCCCGAATAGCCATTGCACTATCGGCTATAGAAGTCTTAGCAAACTTTGCACGGGAGTTGATTTATTAAGCCTAAAAATCTAGGTCCCCTTTCACTATTTAACGGGTCGTCCTTATATATTTCATTTGTGTAAAAATTATAATTATAATTAATTTTGTACATTTGCAATGGAATTTATGTAATTGTCGCTATATAATAGGAGCTGTTTTACTTTCAATTACAAGTAAATTTGCTTCTCTGTTGCTTTGACGTATCTTATTTATAAGTTTGTTGTCTAATGTTGCTTTTAATTTTTAAACAATCTCACTTAATTATTATCGTTTAATTTTCTTTCTTTTACATTCTTTGTCACTTTGTACAGTTGATAACTAATTACACGTTAATCATTTAACTTTAATGAATTTTATATAGAAATTTTTATTCCGCTTCAAAAACTACGGTCAGTTGACATGTCGATCAAACACTATATCCGCCGCCACTAAGAGATACATTTTTCAATGTTAATGCCTACTCGTACAATATTAGTAGTACCTAAAGCAATTCATGTCTTTAATTAAGTACATTGGTTTTGGTCCCGTACGTACTGTGACCTTAAGACTCAAAGAAAACGATAGGATGACTTTGTAGTGTTTGGTGCGGGTAATGAGAATTGTATAGCGATTCTTCAACTTCTCCAGACGTTTTGACATACGATCAGGGGCGGATCTAGGGTGTAGTTACTGGGTTCCCGGGAACCCGGTAACGTTTGCGTAGATTCTGTATTTTTGTTAAAAAAATTATGAAATATCTATAAATATCTATTTGGGAACCCAGTAATTATTGTATATTAATTTAAAATTGCGACAGGAACCCATAAACTTAAAATCCTGGATCCGCCTCTGCATACGATTAGAGTATGCATTTAATTCTTCAGTTAGGATTAATCTGTTCTGGCCTATATCGAATTAAATTATTCAATTCAAACTCTTGGAATTTTTCGAACTGTTTCAGATTAATGAAAAGAATTTTAATTAATCTAGCGTTCGACTACATGCAATTAGTGAGTACAGTGTTAGAATAGGTACTGCGTCAAATTAAAATATGACGATGAATAGCAAGTGCACTCAAAGAAAACGATTCACTTTCATTTTGATGCGGACAATAATAACATTATTGCAACTCCACAAATTCTCCGCTTTTCAAGACGTTACTATTTAGATACAGTGTACATTTCTTTAACCGAAATCTGATATGTATATGGAATTAATTTTGCAACTCCTTGAATTCTCCAATTTGTTGATATATAATGAAAAAAAATCCTGATTAGTACTGTCTCCAAAAACTGAGGTCATTGCTAAAAGCGAAGCATAAGTGTTCAACGTCCAGTACACCTTAAAAACATCGGCTATTGATTATCAGCCAGCCATAATGACGACTTCTGATACAAGACTTAGCTTAAAACTTTTGATTGACACCAAGGCTCGCAAAGTTCTATTTGCTGAGGCTGAAAAGGATTGTGTTGATTTCCTATTTCACATTCTCACATTGCCTGTGGGCACTGTCACTAGGCTTCTTAAGGAGAAGGGAATGAATGGATGCTTGCCTAACCTCTACGATAGTGTAGAGAATATGAACGACACCTACATTCAGCCTAACAAACACAAAGATATTCTTTTAAAACCCAAATCTTCCATCCAAATCGCTTCTATTCCTCTTCTATTAGTTAATGATGTTCCGGCACAAAAGAAATCTTATGTATGTCCTCAGTGTTCTTATACTAGAAAGTTTACCCATGACCCTAATGTTCTCTGTCCAAGTTGTCGGAACTGCCGTATGTCATGTCAGTTGACGTATGTTGATTCAGTGGGAGTGAAGGAAGTTGTATCAGCAACAGGGGGTTTTGTGAAGGAGGTGGTGACATATATGGTGATGGATGATTTGGTTATTAAGCCCATGTCCACTATTTCTAGCATTACACTTCTCAACAAGTTTAATGTCAAAGATGTTGGTGTCCTGCAGGAGCAAGTAGTAGGTTTTGGAATGGAAGAGGTAATCGCTTTTATTTGGATTGAATTTATACTCCTATACACTTATAACTAAACTGCTTTCAGCCTATTGACTGTTACAAATGTAACTTCTTCTCCTCTTTTAAGTACTGACCTGGTTAGTGTATAAATATTAAACTCAATAAAGTTTGCTTCGTGTTTTTTTATTTCCTTTTTAATTTTTCGGGTACATCTTAGAAAAATTCTTATTTTCTTGCAGGCACTGAAGTTGCTGAAAGCATCTTTCGAGTCGAACACAGTTCTCACAAATGTTTTCTTGAGCCACTTAAAAGCGGAAAAGTAGTCATTAGACATATCGGGATTCAATGTTTCTTTTTAGTATTTGTGCCCTTTTACTGCATTTCTTTTGTTTCGTTTCCCGTTGGCGTTGATTATGATTTGTAGGTTCAGCTTTCTATGATCCATTGCAAAATCTTACTCTTTTTTTTTTTAGATTGTTTTTAATTTTATGTCCTCTGGTTTTTGTATTATGAGAGTATCTTTTTTCAAGGTTCTTTAGTCATCTCCAACTTTATAATTGTTTGCATAAATGTTATGTCTCTTAATGACACAAAAAATTTTCGACATAAATTTTTCTCAAAGTAAAATAAATGTTTCGATTGTTGCTAAGCTTTACCAACTGTCAAGATTGCCTTAAGCCCATTAAGTAGGTAGTGAAAGTTCTTAAGTAAAGCTTTAGTTACACCATTATTCATTCACTCTAGCTTTTTAAATTTCATCAGTGGCCCTCTTACCTAATTCTACCGATATCATGTCGATAAACTGGTTGGCTTAGCGGAATTACAAATTTGCCTCCATTTGGGGGTTTTGAAAGGGAGTCTTAGCGTAAAGATGCCCATTACTTTTGTATGCATGTACATAATTTTTTTAATCTCATTTACATTGACTAATGAAAGGTACTAATGTTTTTGCTTGGATTTACTAATTTAGAAGTAAATGTTGCATTATCCATCTTATGTTCATTTACGCAGAGTAATATCTCAAAAACTCATCATACAACATTGTCAGAATGTATTGCTATTGAAGGTTTTTACGAATAAGCTTATGTGAAACGTTCAATTACTCTAGCTACGCGAATTCAGTTATCCGTTAATCCATAATTCCACGCTTAACGTTCTCTAGACAGTAGACATTTTAAACGACGTCAAACAATACTGAGGCATTCAATTAACAGATTCCTGACCTTGGATAATAATCAAGAACCTCCATGAAGGACGTTCAAAGATATTGCAGCCTTAAAAAGAAACCTCTAAATACTATATATTAATTAATCCTTTACCTATGGTGGAAATATTATCTAAATTAACTGTCAGGCATATCTGCTTGTGAGATGTGTCTTGGATTGAAGAGATGAATTCAACCGCTAAAGTGCTGCTGTCATGCAAGATAGCTCAGGCGTCTTTTTTAGAGATATCACAGGCCTCTTTATTATTTTTTTGTTTTTTTTGGTCGAACAAAAAGATTTTATTTATCACTTATCAAAACTTACATCTCAGAAATACAATTAGACTTCTCTCTAATGGTCCATTCTATCTCTTATATATAATCCTCAACTATACATTTTCTCTATAAAGTTTTTCTATCTATTCTTTCTCTCTGCTTCTGTGTCTTCTCTTCAATGCTTCAAGTGTTTTATGCAGGGGCGGCTCTTTCATAAAGCAAGTAAAGCAACTGCTTTAGTGTCACGATCCGGATTTAATTTCCCACCTATCGAGAGTCATGATGGCGCATACTAGTGGAAGCTAGGCAAGCCAATTGTTACTTACATTTTTATTAGTTACAACTCTCTTTTTAAGACTTTCAATAAAATCATGTAATTACAGCGGAATAATTAAACTTAGCGGAAGACTTAGTCAATTTTATCAAATATGATACAGAAAACCCAAAACATGATACACTACCCAAAATTGGTGTCACAATACTTACGAACTTCTAAGAATAATACACATAATCGTCTGAAAGAAATATAAGTTATTTATCTCGAATACATGAGATAGCAGAATGAAATACACAGATAGAGGAGACAACGGGCCATGCGGACGCCTGCAAGGCTACCTCGAAGTCTCAGTAGTCGGAATATCCACAATCGTGCTACTGCCGCTGATGTTGTCCGTAACCTGTATCTGCGCAAAAAGAGCGCAGAGTGTAGTATCAGCACAACCGATCCCATGTGCTGGTAAGTGTCTGGCCTATTCCGGCGAAGTAGTGACGAGACTAGGACCAGTCACCCACATAAACCTGTATAGTTGAGATATATATGTATATACAACAGCAGGAATAATGTTATCGAACGTTTATAAGAAAATAATATGCTCTGAAATAACAGTCAATAACTCATAATATCCGAAGTAATTTGATCAATGGAACAAAACTTACTTTCATGTCTCAATTCATTTTTCATTTCATATCTTGTGGTAGGCGTACCACTCGCTCCCAAATTTAACAATAAGCTACCGGCAACTATGGCCAATGCCAAGATTCAATCACTTTGTGGTCGGCGTGCCACACGATCCCATTTCTTATCATATAAGTAGTCGGCGCGCCACACGATCCCAACTCTTCAATATGAAAATGGTAGGCGTGCCACACGGTCCCAATTCTTTAATATATAAGTGGTCGGCGCACCACACGATCCCAATTCTTTAATAATGTATATTACCGGCATTAAGCCAATAATCTCTGATCAACAGTGAGGGTATATAAGTATTACCGGTATTAAACCAATAATCTTTACTTCAACAATATTTATATTACCGGTGTAAACCAATAAATGACAATAAATTAAATCAACGATATATCTCTGTTACCGATGTAACACCAATAACTCTTAATCAACAATTTATATGTATTTTACCGGCATAAAACCAATAAATGATAATGAACCTACAATTTATCTCCGTTATCGATATAACACCAATAACTCTTAATCAACAATTTATACATAACTCAATTCATATTCCCTCAAGATAGGATAGAACAAACACTTACCTCGAATGTTTACGAGCAACTCAATCCGTAGCAATGCTTTTTCCTTTCAAATTTGGCTCCAATCCAATCGTATCTTTACACAATTGACTTAATATCATCAATTCTACTTAACAACTAGTTCATATGGCTAAATATTTAGAGGGAAGAACATAACTAGCCAATATTTGAGAAAAAATTATAAAACCATGGCAGTAATTATTGATTATCATTTATGACAATTAAATATTAATATGTTGTAGCAGATTCCAACAACGGAACCTTCTTTTTTGCCGAGATTCATACTTATTTCAGTCCTTAATTGCATGTATTTCGATTATTATTAGTTTGATATATTTTCTTTAATAAACTAATATTTTACTTTTTATTGTAGTAATCACAATATCACCAGTACATCACTAATTTATCAGCCGTGGAAGATAGAGATTTAGGGTCCACTTTATTATAGATAAAAATAGGATTCAGAAAGTATAAAGTATCAATCTGATAGGTATAATAATTGTTTTTTATTTGAAGTACTTTTTCCACATGAACCTATCAATATATTTCAAGAATTTAAATGTATGTCATATGTATTTTGAATATTTTACTATATAATGATGGTATAATTTATGTAACAATAAATATATCATGTAGGATTATATCACTAGTCGCATGTTTTATTACTAACTACGTAATATCAATAGGAGGTCTTATATATTGTATAATGCTAGTATATTAATAATTTATTTTGATGATTCAGCTGTGTTGTTATGTATTTGCAAATTTTATATATGATATTGTTTTAATATAATAATGGTATATTTGGATATGTTGTTGTAATAATGGTATCTTAATTTTTAGACTTTTTAGATGTGGTTTTTTTTATATTTTTTATTTTTTTATGTATATTAGTTTTAACATTATACATGAAATAATAGTTGTATAAGTATTGTACCATGAATGATTCATATGTGATTTGAATTGTTAGGCACTATCACGACTCCCGAGATGGAAAATTTTGGATCGTGATAATTGGAGAATCTGGTTGTGCTTTTATGAAGTAATTGATATCCTAATACATATTTACTTTAGAAAGAGAACCATTGAAAGAAAAAAGAAGTGATTCCATCTGTGTTGACTCCACAAAGCAAATCAAGGTAGATTTTTTCAGGTCCTAAGAGAATGCGAGAGAATAGTTGGAAGGCTAAAAATATGGCAGAAATTAGATGTACTGAAAAAGTATAGTTTTAGTATAATAGTGTGATAGATGATTAATAAATTAAAATGGAACACTACTGATCCCTTGATTTGTGGGAAAGTCATGAACGTTTAATTTTTCAAAATCTATTCTATTTGTAAATAAATCTGCCAAATTTGGAATAAATGAAAAATATTTTCCTTTATATAAATAGTCTCATAAAAGTGCTCTATGATGTAAAAATCCCAAATACAATACTTATAACATTCTGCCCGGAATAGCGAAAATCGGCCCCGGGCTCACATAATCGAAACTCGAGTTTCGAACCAAAATAAATTCACCCAATCATCCACGAGTTCAAATATACAATTTGTTCTTAAGTTCGACCCCAAAACGAGGTCCAGATCGCATATTCTTTGAAAACCCTTACTATACTCAATTCTCTAATTTTTCTACCTATTTACACATATTTAGGCTTAGGAATTCAAATAATATTGATGGAAAATGAAGAAAACGAGTCAAGAATAACTTACCCAAGAAGTTTGATGAAGAATTGCTCAAAAATCGCCCAAAAAGCTGTGGAGAAGAGAGTGTTTGAGAAATGAGATTTTTATCCCGTTTTTGTTCTGTTTCAGAACTTAAAATCGCTGGGCTGAAATTTAGACATCGTGTTCGTGACACCCGGGTCATGTTCGCGATGAAGAAAAATGGCATGCATCACGTTCGCGTAGGGCTAGTCGCGAACGCGAAGAGAAGAAAAATTTGGGCTTCAAATTTGGTCTACGCGAACGCGGGCTCCGCCACGCAAACGCGTAGAGGAAATGGTTGGCTTCAAATTTTATGCTACGCGAACACGAGAAGGCGTCCGCGATCGCGATGAAGGGAAACAGTTGGGCATCGCGAACGCGACCAACAGGATGTGAACGCGATGAAGAATGTCTGCTGCAGATTTTCTGCAATTTTTCTAAGTTGAAAATCATCCAGATGCCTATCCGAAACTCACCCGAGCCCTCGGGGATTCAAACCAATCATGTACACTGACTCAAAAACATCATACAAACTTGCTCACGAGATCAAATCGCCAAAATAACATCAAAATCAATGAATTGAGCCTTAAAACTCAAGAATTCTTTCTAAATTTCATAACTCCAAAAATTTCCAATTTAAGGCCGAAACACGTCAAACGACGTCCGTTTTCAACCAAACTTTACGGGAAGCGCTTAACCAATATATATGACTTGTATCGAGCGTCGGAACCAAAATACGAGCCCGATACCATTACTTTTTAATCAAATTTCAGTTTCATTTTCCTTACACATTTTCAGAAAATAATTTAACAGAAAAATTCTTTTACCGGGGTTCTAGACCTCGGATTTCAATTCCGGGCATACGCCCAAGTTTCATATTTTTTTATGGATTTTCTAAGACCGTCAAATCACGGGTCCGGGTCCGTTTACCAAAAGTGTTGACCAAAGTCAACCATATCAATATAAATATCAAAAAATTTCAAATTTTCCACATATTTCATACATTTCAACATAAGAAATTTCCAGCTTTGTGCCCGGACTGCACACACAAATCGAGGCAACTATAAATGAGGTTTTCAAGACGTCAGAAGCTCGAAATGATTAAGAAAACAAGTGATGACCCTTTGGGTCGTCACATTTAGGCCCTACATTTGTGTCTCGTTTTCTGTTACACTTATAAGGTTATGTAATATTTTAAAAAAAAGATTATGTAAAGTGAAAACGTTTAATTTCTTTCTCTAATAAATGCAGAGAAGAATGATTTACAATTGTTATGATTTCTGTCAAGAAAATTGCACTTGAAATGAATATTGAACCTGAATTTTGTAAGAAACGTGTGATATATTAGAAATAATGACAATTTGATAAGAATGTTGATAATAAAATCTCAAAATTAAAATCTTTTGAAAAGTCCTTTGGAGTTGATTATTTTTAAACATTATAGACAATGCTATTTTTTCACTTCAAAAATACGTTTGAACAATTCGAAGCATATGAAAATATTTTTGATTTTTCTATTTAGCGGCAAAATTAAGATCACTAGATGATGGAAATTTGAAACAATATTACCTTAATCTTGAAACGTTCCTTTAAACATAATAAT
The DNA here is from genome assembly GCA_032618575.1 of Nicotiana noctiflora. NCBI lineage: Eukaryota > Viridiplantae > Streptophyta > Magnoliopsida > Solanales > Solanaceae > Nicotiana > Nicotiana noctiflora. Next base: position 58,775 of record JASVEL010002463.1, on the reverse strand, counting down.
CAATTCGATATTGATGGTTTAGATTTATATTTCGATTAAAGGTATGAAGGAAAATACAATAATCAGAAGATAAGAGTTTTATTGATACACTACATCAAATAAAAAGATTAGATTCTTTTTTCAAATGCCTTTATTGCTTATGAAATCATGTTTATAACTCTTGTTACCATCGTTTCAGTGGAAATAAATTTCTAAAATTAAAATAGATAAAATCTTACTTAAGATTAATAATGTCTCAAGAAATATTAAATGGATTAGCTATATTGTCAATTAAGAAAGACTTATTAGGAGTTATTGATTATAAAAAAGTTATTAATAACTTTGTATCTAAGAAAAAATAAACTTCAAATAAAAATCTAATATTTTTGTTAAAAAAAAAAAAGTTAAGGCCCCTCGTAAAATTTGGCTTTAGGCCACAAAATTTGTTGGGCCGCCTTTAATTTTATGCTTGCTATCTTGCTTTATTTGATTGCATAGCTGCCCAAGTCGTATCACATTATGTTCCCAGAGTGCTAGTTCCTTGCTCTCCATATGTTAATTATAAACTACAGCTGCTAGTGTGGCCAACACAATTGCCCTGCATATTTTCCCTTAAATTTGTCTGGTCATTCTTCTGCCTAACCCTCGCAGCTTGATAAGTTAGGATTTTACCATGATTATACTCCTTGTTTTCTATTGATTTTGTTACAATTTGCCATAAAATAGTCCCAAAATTCTTATAAGTTGCGCTTGATAGTAGGTTTGAACGACAAGGTGACAAATATCATAGATCGGCTCAAAACGGAGTGAAACCTATCCTAGCGCGGAGCGCACTGAAATGTCATGCGGCCATGCTAGGAGATTCATAGAAAGGGTAATTGTTACTGCAAGCCACGCGACCACGCTACACTTCCGCGCGATCCGCGCCAGTAAGATTCAGAGACCCACAACTTCCAGGTAAAAGCCCACGCAGCCGCGCTACATATTTGTGTGGTCCGCGTGGATGAGAATCAGAGAACTGGAGATTTGGCCAAGTCAAGCCACACGACCGCGCTGCCTTATTGCGCGGTCCGCGCCAACTTCCATCACGGTCGCGCTACACATTTGTGCGGACCCTAACTTCAGATATGAGATTTAGGAGTCCAAATAGGCAACGCAACCATGCTACCTTTTTGCGCGGTCCGCGCTGACCCCGCAATGGTATTTTTGTCCAATTTTTCTAGTCCGGTATAAATAAAATATTTTACCATTTTTAGGTCAAGTTTTATGTTCTGAATATAGCTACGCTCGTGAGACTAAATATTGTTGCCATTTTCGGCACTTTTACTCTTCATTATTCTAGATTCTACGTAATCAATTAATATATATATTTCATCATCTATTTCTTCTGTTTCTTCTTTAATTATATCTAGCTAAACCCATTAGCTACGATTGTGGCTCATCCCTAGTATGAGTGGTTAATGGGTGTTGCATTATAGGTTAAGATTGAGATTTGGTGTTTGTTATTTGGGTTAATTTTATGTTTCAATTTAGAATTTGTGGTTGCAAACACATATTCAAGCTTTGTGGGTCAAACTCTTCTTGAGAAAGAGAGTCTATGACCTTAAAGTTGACCCAACAAGGAATTAGAATTGGCCCATGAGAATGGTAGTCCAAATTAATGGGTTAAACCTCGAGAGAGTAATTACCTTACTTGAACCCTAGTTGCTTGGTCAAATTGGCCTACCCAATTGGTCTTGAGAGAGTCAAATTGGCCTATCCAATTGGTCTCGAGAGAGTCAATTGGTCAAAATCGTTCTCTCTACCGAGAAGTGTGAGAATGAATACAATTGTGCAACAATTATAGCATAAGCCCCAAAAATATCAATCTCCTCTTAGCAATGAATAACGTGTCTTTACAATTAATTAAGAAATATTTAGAATTGGACAATAGAAGGATGACATGTGTCCATCCATTAACTCAAATGGTATTTGTGAGCCAAAAATATTAACGGAAGGGCATATTTGGCCCAATAGGTGGATGAAGTGCATTATTGTACCAAAACGGATAGTTCAAGGGCATTTTAGGCCCTTTTCCGTATAGCAAATGGTATCTATAAATAGCTAATTAGAGCTAAAAGATGGTGCTTTATGAAAAAATTCTCTTTAAAGAAATACCCCTTAGCTGGAGTTCCCGTTTTTACGCCTATTTTTTTAGTTGTATTAATGAATATAACTGCTTAAATACATGAAATACATTACATAAAAATATAAAAGGTATCTACTATAAGTGATATAGCAAAGAGTATGTATAAATGGCTAATAAGGGCTAAAAGATGGTGCTTTATGAAAAATTCTCTTTAAGGACATACCCCTTAGCTGGAGTTCTCGTTTTTACACCTACTTTTTTTGTTGTATTAATGAATATAACTGCTTAAATACATGAAATACATTGTACAAAAATATAAAAAATATCTATAACAAGAAATATAAAAAATAATATCTATAAATGGCTAAAAGATGGTGTTTTATGAAAAATTCTCAATAAGACTTTCCTTAATGGACAACCTGAAGAATATTGTGCTTGGTGGGCTGGGCCATAGGCCCACTCATCATTTTTATTTTTCATGTATTATTGAATTATTTATTGCAGGGAAAAAATTATATATTCCGTTCGTACAGTTACACAAACTTTTTCACACAAACGAATAGCTACTTTACTCTCACTTTCGTCATTAGCCGAGAACGTAGGGTTTGCTGTTCCTGATCTTTCTCCAATACTTGCTGGTAAGTTTTCATATGTAGAATTGGCTTTTAAAGTACGGAAAATGGCCTAAAATGCCACTGGATTATTCATTTTGGTACAATAATGCCATCCATCCACTTATTGGGTCAATATGCCATTCTGTTAATGTTTTGGCTCACAAATGTCATTTGCGTTAACGGAGGGACACGTGTCATCCTCCTGTTGCTCAATTCTAAATATTTCTTAATTAATTATAAAGACCCATTATTCATACCTGAATAATTTTCTAAATTAATTTTTCTAAAACTTTTTTTTACTAAAAACTAAAGAAAAAAGGAATTTTTTTTCCAAAAAAAAAACAGAATTTTTTTCTAAAACAATGTTTTTGTAAAAACAAAAATAAAATCTAAAAACTCTAAAGCATTATTTTTGTAAAAAATTGGAAAAAAAAAGTAGACGTGTTTTGCTAAAAGCTGAAAAAATAAAAAAAAATCCAGTTTTTAAAAATATTTCTTTGAAAAACTGGTAAAAGAAATTTTTTTAAAAAAATCCAGTGTTTTAAAGAAATATTTTTCTAAAAACTAATTTTTTTTTCGTGCTATATTCCCTTAGCACTTTTTATTTCGTGCGCTTACAATCTTTTTTTAGTGCTCCTTGGGAATACTTAAACTACTAATTGAACAGTTTTACCTCTGAATATATTTCGTGGAAGTTTTTTACAGAAATATTTTCTAAAAACTGATTTTTTTTTTGATTTTTTTAGTTTTTAGGAAAACACATCTACTTTTTTTTTTTCAGTTTTTACAAAAATAATGCTTTATAAAATTGTTTTTTAGAAAATATTTTTTCAGAAAATTGTTTTTTAGAAAATAATGCTTTAGAAAATATTTCTTTTACAGGTTTTTAAAGAAATTTTTTTCTAAAAACTGGATTTTTTTTTTTGATTTTTTCAGTTTTTAGCAAAACACATCTACTTTTTTTTTTCAATTTTTACAAAAATAATGCTTTAAAAAATTGTTTTTTAGATTTTATTTTTTATTTTACAAAAAAATTGTTTTAGAAAAAAAATCTGCTTTTTTGTAAAAACTGGAAAAAAAATCCTTTTTCTTTCTTTAGTTTTTAGTAAAAATAATTTAGAAAAATTGCTTTAGAAAATTACTTTTCAGGTATGAATAACGTGTCTTACAATTAATTAAGAAATATTTAGAATTGGCCAATAGGAGGATGACATGTGTCCATCCATTAACTCAAATGGTATTTGTGAGCCAAAAATATTAACGGAAGGGCATATTTGGCCCAATAGGTGGATGAAGGGCATTATTGTACCAAAACGGATAGTTCAAGGGCATTTTAGGCCCTTTTCCGTATAGCAAATGGTATCTATAAATAGCTAATTAGAGCTAAAAGATGGTGCTTTATGAAAAATTTTCTTTAAAGAAATACCCCTTAGCTGGAGTTCCCGTTTTTACGCCTATTTTTTTAGTTGTATTAATGAATATAACTGCTTAAATACATGAAATACATTACATAAAAATATAAAAGGTATCTACTATAAGTGATATAGCAAAGAGTATGTATAAATGGCTAATAAGGGCTAAAAGATGGTGCTTTATGAAAAATTCTCTTTAAGGACATACCCCTTAGCTGGAGTTCTCGTTTTTACACCTACCTTTTTTGTTGTATTAATGAATATAACTGCTTAAATACATGAAATACATTGTACAAAAATATAAAAAATATCTATAACAAGAAATATAAAAAATAATATCTATAAATGGCTAAAAGATGGTGTTTTATGAAAAATTCTCAATAAGACTTTCCTTAATGGACAACGAGAAGAATATTGTGCTTGGTGGGCTGGGCCATAGGCCCACTCATCATTTTTATTTTTCATGTATTATTGAATTATTTATTGCAGGGAAAAAATTATATATTCCGTTCGTACAGTTACACAAACTTTTTCACACAAACGAATAGCTACTTTACTCTCACTTTCGTCATTAGCCGAGAACGTAGGATTTGCTGTTCCTGATCTTTCTCCAATACTTGCTGGTAAGTTTTCAGATGTAGAATTGGCTTTTAAAGTAAGGAAAATGGCCTAAAATGCACTGGACTATTCATTTTGGTACAATAATGCCATCCATCCACTTATTGGGTCAATATGCCATTCTGTTAATGTTTTGGCTCACAAATGTCATTTGCGTTAACGGAGGGACACATGTCATCCTCCTGTTGCTCAATTCTAAATATTTCTTAATTAATTATAAAGACCCATTATTCATACCTGAATAATTTTCTAAAGTACTTTTTCTAAAACTTTTTTTTTACTAAAAACTAAAGAAAAAAGGAATTTTTTTTCCAAAAAAAAAACAGAATTTTTTTCTAAAACAATGTTTTTTGTAAAAACAAAAATAAAATCTAAAAACTCTAAAGCATTATTTTTGTAAAAAACTGGAAAAAAAAAGTAGACGTGTTTTGCTAAAAGCTGAAAAAATAAAAACAAAATCCAGTTTTTAAAAATATTTCTTTGAAAAACTGGTAAAAGAAATTTTTTTAAAAAAATCCAGTGTTTTAAAGAAATATTTTTCTAAAAACTAATTTTTTTTTCGTGCTATATTCCCTTAGCACTTTTTATTTCGTGCGCTTACAATCTTTTTTTAGTGCTCCTTGGGAATACTTAAACTACTAATTGAACAGTTTTACCTCTGAATATATTTCGTGGAAGTTTTTTAAAGAAATATTTTCTAAAAACTGGATTTTTTTTTTGATTTTTTTAGTTTTTAGCAAAACACATCTACTTTTTTTTTTTTTCAGTTTTTACAAAAATAATGCTTTATAAAATTGTTTTTTTGAAAATAGTTTTTCAGAAAATTGTTTTTTAGAAAATAATGCTTTAGAAAATATTTCTTTTACAAGTTTTTAAAGAGTTTTTTTTTAAAAAACTGGATTTTTTTTTGATTTTTTCAGTTTTTAGCAAAACACATCTACTTTTTTTTCAATTTTTACAAAAATAATGCTTTAAAAAATTGTTTTTTAGATTTTATTTTTTATTTTACAAAAATATTGTTTTAGAAAAAAAATCTGTTTTTTTTTGTAAAAACTGGAAAAAAAATCCTTTTACTTTCTTTAGTTTTTAGTAAAAAAAATTTAAAAAAATTGCTTTAGAAAATTACTTTTCAAGTATGAATAACGTGTCTTTACAATTAATTAAGAAATATTTAGAATTGGCCAATAGGAGGATGACATGTGTCCATCCGTTAACTCAAATGGTATTTGTGAGCCAAAAATATTAACGGAAGGACATATTTGGCCTAATAGGTGGATGAAGAGCATTATTGTACCAAAACGGATAGTTCAAGGGCATTTTAGGCCCTTTTCCGTTTAAAGTATCTAAAGATTACGCTTATTCTAGCTTCTCAGGTTCAGAATTTTGGGATATTGTAAAGTAAAAGTTAAGTTGGCTCAGCAGAATTAAAAATTGGCCGCCATTCACGTGATAGTTAGGCCCGAATTAGACTTGTGATACTTGTGCTGTGAGATAATCATCCTATTATATATTGCAAGTCAAGGAAGTCCCATAATTACATACGCTACCTTGTTCCTTATGTTTTAGATTTCTTTCTTCACTTGTGTTTGTACTTTAATAGTATAACATATAAGATTTGCCTGAGCATTTTGGAATTAAACTTGCAGCAGTTATCAGCCAAACAAAATGACTACTTGTGAAGAAACTAAATTGAGCATGAAGCTTTTGATTGACACCACAGCTCGCAAAGTCCTATTTGCCGAAGCTGAAAAGGATTGTGTTGATTTCCTTTTTCATATTCTCTCATTGCCGGTGGGAACTGTCACTAAGCTTCTTAAGGAGAAAGAAATGAAATATGGATGCTTGCCTAACCTCTATGCAAGCGTAGAAAATCTTAATGACAAATACATTCAATCAAACCAATGCAAGGATATCCTTTTAAACCCAATGTCTTCACCTGGAAATATCACTTCAGTTCCTTTTCTATTGATTAATGATGTTCTGACGACACAGAAAACTTTCTATTGTTGTTCCAACAGTAGTGGCCACTTTACTGTTTCTGATGACCCTAGTGCTAAATGTCCAACTTGTCGATTTGCTATGTCAAGAAATTTGAGGTATGTTGCTCCACCGGATTCGAACCAAGCTAAGTCAGATACAGGTGGTTTTGTGAAGGATGTTATGATATATATGGTGACAGATGACTTGGTGGTTAAGCCAATGTCCACCATTTCTAGCATTTCCCTCCTTAACAAGTTTAGTGTCAGGGACATTTCTATGTTGCGGGAGGAAGTAGTAAGTTTTGGAATGGAAGAGGTAATCAATTATACTTGATAATTATTGAAATTTTATACTATCACTGTGTTTTAATCTATTGTAGCATGTTTGTAATTGTAAGTTTTCAATCATACTTTTTTTTTTAACAGTTACATGTAGTTGTTTTTTTAAGTGAACTAATAGTCTTAAAATTTGTGTACACTACTCATGTGATTGAAATAAACACAATAAAAATTTTCTTGTGTGATGTGTCTTTTTGTATTTCCTTTTTTCTTTGGGTAAGTATTTCCTACTTAGTGAAGTCCTACTATCATTTTTGCAGGCGCTGGAGTTGTTGAAAGCATCTTTCGAGTCGAAAATAGTTCTGACAAGTGTTTTCATGAGCCGCTTAAAACTGGAGAAATAGTCATAAGAGAGAATGGAATTGGGTGTTTCAGTTACCTTAAATAGTAATGGTTTTCTTTTGTTTCATTCCCGCTTGAGTTGATTATGATATGTACGTTCATCTATTGTTATGTCGTACTTATGTATAGCTTGATCTTCTTCTTTTTATGTCCTCTGTTTTCATCATGTGTTACAGAGCAGAGCTCCCTTCCGCACCTATCCTCATTTCTGTTATAAACGAGTAATCTTGAACATAATTGTTCAGCCACTTAAGTTGCTCAGATTTTGTGCCTATTTATCCACAATGCAACTCTTAACTTGACATTAGTTATCAGTTGGCTCAGCAGAATTACAAATTGTTCCCCAATACGCTATACATTCCTATGGTTTGGTTTTTACTTTACGTTCTTCTGAATTGGCTTGGCTTAAAAATAAAGATTTTTATACAAATAGTTGGTCGAATTCATTCATTACATTTTTAGTCAATATACATATATTGTATATTGATTATACACATATTATACATATGTCCTCTATCTAAGCACTTAACAGATCCTCACTGCTCATGTAATTCATACAAGGGAGTCAACCTGTAGTTAGGATCCAATGCCAGCCCAATCTCACGTAAATTGTTTCATATAGAATACTAGACTTATGGTTTCGTATCCTCCCCGCCCAAGCTTGTATACTCATTTAAATCCCAATAAGAGAATGTGACGACCCAAAGGGTCATCACTTATTTAATTAATCATTTCGAGCTTCCGAGGCCTTGAAAACCTCATTCTATGTTGCCTCGATTTACGTGCACGATCCGAGCATGTAGCCGGAAAGATTTTGTGATAGAAAATATGAATTCTATGAGAAATTTGGATAAAAATGATATTAATATTGATATGGTTGACTTCGGTCAACATTTTTGGTAAACGGATCCGGACCCGAGATTTGATGGTCCCGAGAGGTCCGTAGGAAAATATGGGACTTGGACATGCGTCCGGAGTCGAATTCCGAGGCCTAGAGCCCAAGTTATGAATTTTTATGTGAAATTGTTTTTGATGCAATTATTAAAGGAAATAAATTAATTGACCTTGGTATCGGGCTCGTATTTTGGTTCCGACGCCCGGTACAAGTCTTAAATATTTTATATGTGATTTCTGTAAAGTTTGGTGACATTTGGATGTCGTTTGAGATGTTTTGGACCTTGAGTCCCAAGTTTGAAAGTTTTGAAAACTAAAGGTATGAAAATCATGCATTTGAGGCTTGATTTGATGAAAACGAGGTGATATTGGCGATGTGATCGCACGAACAAGTTCATAATGTGTTTTTGAGGTTATGTGCATATTTGGTTTGGAGCCCCGAGGGCTCGAGTGAACTTTGGATAGGCCACGAGATCAATTTTTCATGTTAGAAGTTGCTGTCTGCCAACTGGTCTGCAGAGTTCGCAAATGCAAACAATAGTTCGCAAATGCGAACTCCCCACTATTCTGCAGAGTTCGCAAATGCGAACAATAGTTCGCAAATGCGAAATCCCCCCTATTGTGCCTGTGTTCGCAAATGCGAACAATAGTTCACAAATGCGAACTTGACCCTACTGTGCCTGTGTTCGCAAATGCGAACTATAATTCGCAAATGCGAACAATAGTTCGCAAATGCGAACTTGACCCTATTGTTCGCAAATGCGAACCTACCCATATTTAGCCTGTGTTCGCAATTGCGAACAATAGTTCGCAAATGCGAACTTCCCGGTTTTGCCTTGGCTTCGCAAATGCGAAGAAAAGTTCGCAAATGCGAACTTCCCACCCTTAGCTTATTTTTCAAACTCCATAAATTGGTCGGGGTTCGCAATTGCGAACCCATGTTCACAAATGCGAACACAGAGACCTGAAAAACACGAATTTCAGTCATTTCTTCACTTTTTTACAAAAACAAAACACCCATTTGCGATTCTTCAAGGATTTCTTCTTCATCAAAACGATTGTAAGTCACTTTTTACTTAATTCTTTCAATTCCTAACATCATTAAACATGTTTTTCATAAGAAATCAATGATTTTCATGGTAGAATTCTTGTTTTTGTTAGAAAATAGGGTTTTTCATAAATTGGTGAATTGGACCTCGAATTGAGGTCCGATTTTGAAACAAATCATATACATGAACTCGTGGGGGGATGGGTAACCGGATTTTGGTCCTAACCCCGAGTTCCGACCATGTGGGCCCGGGGTCGAAAATTACTATTCCGGGCGGAATGTTGTAAAAGTTGTAATTGGTCTTGGGAATTAGTTTGTTGAGTAGTATTGATGATATTAAATCAATTGTGTATAGATACGATTGGATTGGAGTCAAATTCGAAAGGAAAGGGCATTGCTACGGATTAAATCATTCGTAAACTATCGAGGTAAGTGTTTGTTCTATCCTAGTTTGTAGGAATATGAATTTAGTTATGAATAAATTGCTGAATAAGAGTTATTGGTGTTATGCCGGTAATGAAGGTAATTTGTTGAAATTATTATAAATTATTGGTTTAAAACCGGTAATTATTGATATAGAGATTATTGGCTAAATGCCGGTAACATATATATTTTATATTTGGGATCGTGTGGTACGCCGACCACAAAGTGACTTAAAATCTTGGCATTGGCCATAGTTGCCGGTAGCCGATTGATATATTTGGGGAGCGGGTGGTACGCCTACCACAAGATATGATTATTGATATATTTGGGAGCGGTGGTACGCCTACCACAAGATATAACTATTGATATATTTGGGAGCGGGTGGTACGCCTACCACGAGATATAATTATTGATAATTGGGAGCGGCTGGTACGCCTACCACAAGAGATAATTACTGTGATAGTTGGGAGCGGGTGGTACGCCTACCACGAGACATGAAATGAAAGAGGAAATTGAGACATGAAAGTAAGATTATTTTGGATATCTTGAGTTATTGAATATTATTTCAGAGCAGAGTATTTCTTTATAAATGTATTATATATATATATCTATATTGCAACTGTACAGGTTTAGGTGGGTGACTGGCCTTAGCCTTGTCACTAGTTCGCTGGGATAGGCCAGGCACTTACCAGCACATGGGGTCGGTTGTGCTGATACTACACTCTGCGCTCTTTTTGCGCAGATACAGGTTACGGACAGCAGCAGCGGCAGTAGCGACTTGTGGATTTTTCGACTACTGAGACTACGAGGTAGCCTTGCAGGCGTCCGCAGGACCCGTTGTCTCTCCTATCTATGCTTTTCATTCCGTTATCTCATGTAATCGAGATAAACAGCTTGTATTTTCTTTCAAACAATTATGTGTATTATTCTTAGAAGTTCGTGAGTATTGTGACACCGGTCTTGGGTAGTGTATCAGATTTGGATTTTTCTTTATCATATCCGACTAAGTCTTCCGCTAATTTTGATTATTCCGCTGTAATTTTTATGTTGTTAATAAGAAATTGGTTATTAATGGAGATGTAATTAATATTTGGCTTGCCTAGCTTCTATTTAGTAGGCGCCATCATGACCCCGATGGTGGGAAATCCGGGTCGTGACAAGTTGGTATCAGAGCACTAGGTTGCACAGGTCTCACAACTCACGAACAACCTTAGTAGAGTCTGAAGGATCGGTACGGAGACGTCTGTATTTATCCTCCAGAGGCTACAGAGTTAGGAAAATATTCTCTTTATTCTTTCCGGTCGTGCGACTTGATCTTTTGAATGTTAATTGAACTTCTACTCTGTTCTTCCGCAGATGGTAAGGACACGTGCATCCTCATCTACTGACCAGCAGCGGCCGAGGTCGAGGTCGTCCTAGAGGACAAGGTAGGGGCAGAGCTCAGCCCCGAGCAGCAGCACGAGTGGCAGAACCTCGGGTTCATATAGAGGAGGAAATTCCAGCCCCAGCAGCTCCAGTAGGCCCAGCTCAGGTCCCAGGAGGAGCTTTATTTTCACAGGATCTTCAGGATGCTTTGGTCCGGATAGCAGGTTTTATGGATCATGTCACCAGAGCAGGTTTATTACCGGTAGCACCAGCCACTTCTCAGGCTGGAGGAGGTAATCAGACTCCTGCTACGCGCACTCCAGAGCCAGTAATTCCCCAGGCTCAAGATCCCGTGATTCAGCCAGCTGAGGCGGTTCGGCCTATTATTGCGACTCCGTCTAATGATGGTGCAGCTATGTCTGCCGATGCGTTGTGGAGATTGGACAGGTTTACCAAGTTGTTCACTACCACATTCAGTGGTACTCCTTCAGAGGATCCACAAGATTTCCTATACAGCTGCCACGAAGTTCTCCGTACTATGGGTATTGTGGAGACTAATGGTGTGGATTTTGCTACTTTTCGGTTATCCGGTTCCGCCAAGACTTGGTGGAGAGATTATTGTCTAACCAGGCCAGCGGGATCGTCATCTTTGACTTGGGAGCAGTTTGCAGAATTATTCTTGGAAAAGTTCCTTCCAGCAACTCAGCGGGAGGCTCTGCGCAGGCAATTTGAGCGTCTTCATCAGGGTTCTATGTCTGTCACACAGTACGAGACTAGGTTCGTGGACCCGGCTCGTCATGCTATTATCATACTTCCCACAGATAGGGAAAGGGTGAGAAGGTTTATTGATGGCTTGAATCATCCAATTCGGCTACAGATGGCTATGGGGGCAGGAACTGAAATCACTTTTCAGGAGGCGGCTAATACAGCCCGCCGGATCGAGATGGCTCTGTCACGGGGAGCGAGACATGGATCGGATAAGAGATCTCATAATTCGGGTAGATTCAGTGGTACCTCGTCTGGAGATAGAGATTTTTATGATAGAGGCCATCCTCCTAGGCCTTATCGGTCAGCTCTTCAGGTTTCTCATGATGCTTCAGGTGATCGTAATTCTCAGCCACGCTACTCTGATCAGCAGCCTATCAGTGCACCACCACTTCGCCATTTTCAGCAGCCGAGGGCTTGTTTTACGTGCGGTGATCTTAGGCACATTGCAAGGTATTGCCCTCGAGCTTCCGACAGATCTCACCAGCAGGGTTCTCGTGCCATGATTCAGGCCCCAGTTCCCTCACAGCCTGCCCAGCCAGCTAGAGGCGGAGGTAGAGGACATAGAGGTGGAGGTAGAGGTTATAGAGGTGGAGCTCAGACCGATAGAGGTAGAGACCAGCCAGCAGCTGATCGTCCTAGAGATACTACTCAGGTTGGTGGGGCACAGCCCCGATATTATGCACTTCCCGCCAGACCAGAGGCTGAGTCTTCTGATGCCGTCATTACAGGTATTATTTTGGTTTGTGATAGAAAGGCATCAGCATTATTTGACCCCGGGTCTACATATTCGTATGTGTCTTCCTATTTTGCACCATACTTGGTTCAGCCCAGTGATCCACTGAGTGTTCCTGTTCATGTGTCTACACCAGTAGGCGACTCTATTGTGGTTGATCGAGTTCATCGGTCATGTATTATAGTAATCGAGGGTCTCGAGACCCGTGCTGATTTATTACTCCTAAATATGGTGGACTTCGATATTATACTAGGCATGGACTGGCTATCTCCGTATCATGCTATTTTAGATTGCCATGCCAAGACTGTGACTTTAGCCCTGCCAAATTCGCCTCGTATAGAGTGGAAAGGAATTTCAGTCATACTAGCCGTAATGTTATTTCTTATGTTAAAGCTCAGCGTATGGTTGGAAAGGGATGCTTGGCTTATTTGGCCTATGTCCGTGATTCTAGTGCCGAGGTTCCTTCTATTGACTCGGTGCCTGTGGTTCGCGAATTTCCTGAAGTATTTCCTTCAGACTTGCCAGGTATGCCGCCCGATAGGGACATTGATTTTTGCATTGACTTGGCTCCAGGCACTCAGCCCATTTCCATTCCCCCATACCGTATGGCTCCGCCAGAGTTAAAAGAATTGAAGGAACAGTTGCAAGATTTACTTGAAAAGGGTTTCATTAGGCCCAGTGTTTCGCCGTGGGGTGCACCTGTATTATTTGTAAAGAAGAAAGATGGTTCGATGAGAATGTGCATTGACTATCGACAGTTAAACAAGGTGACTATCAAAAATAAATATCCACTTCCGCGAATTGATGATTTATTTGACCAACTTCAGGGTGCCAAGGTATTTTCAAAGATAGATTTGAGATCTGGCTATCATCAGCTGAAGATTAGGGCATCCGATGTCCCTAAGACCGCGTTCCGCACTCGGTATGGACATTATGAATTTCTGGTCATGTCTTTTGGGTTGACAAATGCTCCAGCAGCTTTTATGGAATTAATGAATCGGGTGTTCCGGCCTTATTTAGACTTGTTTGTAATAGTCTTCATTGGTGACATATTAATATATTCCCGCAGTCAGGAGGAGCATGCGCAACATCTCAGAGTGGCCTTACAGACTCTGAGAAATAGCCGGCTATATGCAAAATTTTCAAAGTGTGAATTTTGGCTAAGTTCAGTTGCATTCCTGGGTCATATTGTGACGGCAGCAGGTATTCAGGTTGATCCGAAGAAAATTGAGGCAGTCAAGAGCTGGCCTAGACCGACATCAGCCACGGATATTCGGAGTTTCTTGGGGTTAGCGGGCTATTATCGCCGATTCGTAGAAGGATTTTCGTCTATTGCAACCCCACTGACCAGATTGACCCAGAAGGGTGTTCAATTTGAATGGTCCGATGAATGTGAGGCGAGCTTTCAAAAGCTCAAGACAACCTTGACCACAACGCCGGTATTGGTTTTACCCACAGGTACGGGACCTTATACTATTTATTGTGATGCTTCCCGTATTGGGCTTGGTGCAGTGTTAATGCAGGATGGCAAGGTTATTGCCTATGCTTCGAGGCAGTTGAAGATTCATGAGAAGAACTATCCAGTGCATGATCTAGAATTGGCGGCGATTATTCACGCATTGAAGATCCGGAGGCATTATTTGTATGGTGTAGCATGTGAAGTATACACCGATCATAAGAGTCTTCAGTATTTGTTTAAGCAGAAAGAGTTGAATATGAGGCAAAGAATGTGGTTAGAGTTGCTAAAAGACTATGATGTTACTATTTTATATCACACAGGTAAGGCCAATGTGGTGGCCGATGCATTGAGTAGAAAGTCCGCCAGCATGGGTAGTCTTGCATATATTCCGGTCAGTCAGAGACCATTGGCTCTAGACGTCCAGGCATTAGCCAACCGGTTCGTGAGATTGGATATTTCTGAGCCTAGCAGAGTGTTAGCCTGCACGGTCGCTCATTCTTCTTTATTTGAGCGTATCCGTGAGAGGCAATTTGATGATCCTCATTTGCGTGAGTTGAGAGATACAGTACAGCGGGGAGGTGCCACACAGGTAAATCTAGATGATGATGGGATATTGAAATTGCGGGGTCGAGTTTGTGTGCCCAATGTCGAAGGGATTCGAGAGTTAATATTAGCAGAGGCCCACAGTTCGCGGTATTCTATTCACCCGGGCGCCGCGAAGATGTACCAGGACTTACGTCAGCACTATTGGTGGCGCGGAATGAAGAAAGATATCGTTGCGTATGTCGCTCGGTGTCTAAATTGTCAGCAGGTGAAATATGAGCACCAGAGACCTGGTGGTGTATTCCAGAGAATTGAAATTCCCGAGTGGAAATGGGAGCGGATCACTATGGATTTCGTTACTGGACTTCCTTTGACTAGAAGGAAATTTGATGCTATTTGGGTCATTGTTGACAGGCTGACCAAATCAGCACACTTTATTCCAGTATCTGTCTCCTACTCATCGGAGAGGTTAGCGGAGATTTACATTGGGGAGATTGTTCGTCTTCATGGGGTGCCAGTATCTATTATCTCTGATCGGGGTACACAGTTTACCTCGCGGTTCTGGAGAGCAGTCCAGCAGGAGTTAGGCACCCAGGTTCAGTTGAGTACAACATTTCATCCTCAGACGGATGGCCAGTCCGAGAGGACTATTCAGATTCTAGAGGACATGCTTCGAGCCTGTGTTATTGATTTTGGAGGCTCGTGGGATCAGTTTCTACCATTAGCAGAGTTCGCCTACAATAACAGTTACCAATCTAGCATCCAGATGGCTCCGTATGAGGCGTTGTATGGTAGGCGATGTCGATCACCAGTCGGATGGTTTGAACCGGGAGAGGCTCGGTTGTTGGGTACATACTTAGTTCAGGAGGCCTTAGATAAGGTCAAGACTATTCAGGAGAGATTGCGTTCAGCTCAGTTCTAGGCAAAAGACTTATGCGGATCGCAAGGTTCGAGATGTAGATTTCATGGTCGGTGAACGAGTATTGCTTCGGGTGTCGCCTATGAAGGGCGTGATGAGGTTCGGAAAGAAGGGCAAGCTCAGCCCTAGGTATATTGGTCCATTTGAGATTTTAGACAGAGTGGGAGGGGTGGCTTACAGATTACCTTTGCCGCCTAGCTTATCAGCCGTGCATCCAGTTTTTCATGTATCTATGCTTCGGAGATACCACGGCGATCCCACACATGTGTTAGACTTCAGTACTGTCCAATTGGACAATGATCTATCTTACGAGGAGGAGCCGGTAGACATTCTAGACCGACAGGTTCGACAGCTGAGGTCGAAGAGTTATCCTTTTGTGCGTGTTCAGTGGAGAGGTCAGCCTCCTGAGGCATCGACCTGGGAGTCCGAGTCTGTTATGCGGAGCCGCTACCCACACTTGTTTCCCGACTCATGTACTTCTTTCTTTTGTCCGTTCGAGGACGAACGGTTGTTTTAGAGGTGGAGATTGTGACGACCCAAAGGGGTCATCACTTATTTAATTAATCATTTCGAGCTTCCGAGGCCTTGAAAACCTCATTCTATGTTGCCTCGATTTACGTGCACGATCCGAGCATGTAGCCGGAAAGATTTTGTGATAGAAAATATGAATTCTATGAGAAATTTGGATAAAAATGATATTAATATTGATATGGTTGACTTCGGTCAACATTTTTGGTAAACGGATCCGACCCGAGATTTGATGGTCCCGAGAGGTCCGTAGGAAAATATGGGACTTGGACATGCGTCCGGAGTCGAATTCTGAGGCCTAGAGCCCAAGTTATGAATTTTTATGTGAAATTGTTTTTGATGCAATTGCTAAAGGAAATAAATTAATTGACCTTGGTATCGGGCTCGTATTTTGGTTCCGACGCCCAGTACAAGTCTTAAATATTATATATGTGATTTCTGTAAAGTTTGGTGACATTTGGATGTCGTTTGAGATGTTTTGGACCTTGAGTCCCAAGTTTGAAAGTTTTGAAAACTAAAGGTATGAAAATCATGCATTTGAGGCTTGATTTGATGAAAACGAGGTGATATTGGCGATGTGATCGCACGAACAAGTTCATAATGTGTTTTTGAGGTTATGTGCATATTTGGTTTGGAGCCCCGAGGGCTCGGGTGAACTTTGGATAGGCCACGAGATCAATTTTTCATGTTAGAAGTTGCTGTCTCCAACTGGTCTGCAGAGTTCGCAAATGCGAACAATAGTTCGCAAATGCGAACTCCCCACTATTCTGCAGAGTTCGCAAATGCGAACAATAGTTCGCAAATGCGAACTCCCCCCTATTGTGCCTGTGTTCGCAAATGCGAACTATAGTTCGCAAATGCGAACTTGACCCTACTGTGCCTGTGTTCGCAAATGCGAACTATAGTTCGCAAATGCGAACTCGACACTATTCTGTCTGGGTTCGCAAATGCGAACAATAGTTCGCAAATGCGAACCTCCCAATATTTAGCCTGTGTTCGCAATTGCGAACAATAGTTCGCAAATGCGAACTTCCCAGTTTTGCCTTGGTTTCGCAAATGCGAAGAAAAGTTCGCAAATGCGAACTTCCCAACCTTAGCTTATTTTTCAAACTCCAGAAATTGGTCGGGGTTCGCAATTGCGAACCCATGTTCGCAAATGCGATCACAAAGACCTGAAAAACGCGAATTTCACTCATTTCTTCACATTTTACAAAAACAAAACACCCATTTGCGATTCTTCAAGGATTTCTTCTTCATCAAAACGATTGTAAGTCACTTTTTACTTAATTCTTTCAATTCCTAACATCATTAAACATGTTTTTCATAAGAAATCAATGATTTTCATGGTAGAATTCTTGTTTTTGTTAGAAAATAGGGTTTTTCATAAATTGGTGAATTGGACCTCGAATTGAGGTCCGATTTTGAAACAAATCATATACATGAACTCGTGGGGGGATGGGTAACCGGATTTTGGTACTAACCACTAATTTAGACCATGTGGGCCCGGGGTTGAAATTTACTATTCCGGGCAGAATGTTGTAAACGTTGTAATTGGTCTAGGGAATTAGTTTGTTGAGTAGTATTGATGATATTAAATCAATTGTGTATAGATACTATTGGATTGGAGTCAAATTCGAAAGGAAAGGGCATTGCTACGGATTAAATCATTCGTAAACTTTCGAGGTAAGTGTTTGTTCTATCCTAGTTTGTAGGAATATGAATTTAGTTATGAATAAATTGCTGAATAAGAGTTATTGGTGTTATGCCGGTAATGAAGGTAATTTGTTGAAATTATCATAAATTATTGGTTTAAAACCGGTAATTATAAATATTGTTGATATAGAGATTATTGGCTAAATGCCGGTAACATATATATTTTATATTTGGGATCGTGTGGTACGCCGACCACAAAGTGACTTAAAATCTTGGCATTGGCCATAGTTGCCGGTAGCCGATTGATATATTTGGGGAGCGGGTGGTACGCCTACCACAAGATATGATTATTGATATATTTGGGAGCGGGTGGTACGCCTACCACAAGATATAACTATTGATATATTTGGGAGCGGGTGGTACGCCTACCACGAGATATAATTATTGATAATTGGGAGCGGCTGGTACGCCTACCACAAGAGATAATTACTGTGATAGTTGGGAGCGGGTGGTACGCCTACCACGAGACATGAAATGAAAGAGGAAATTGAGACATGAAAGTAAAATTATTTTGGATATCTTGAGTTATTGAATATTATTTCAGAGCAGAGTATTTCTTTATAAATGTATTGTATATATATATCTATATTGCAACTGTACAAGTTTAGGTGGGTGACTGGCCTTAGCCTTGTCACTAGTTCGCTGGGATAGGCCAGGCACTTACCAGCACATGGGGTCGGTTGTGCTGATACTACACTCTGCGCTCTTTTTGCGCAGATACAAGTTACGGACAGCAGCAGCGGCAGTAGCGACTTGTGGATTTTCCGACTACTGAGACTACGAGGTAGCCTTGCAGGCGTCCGCAGGACCCGTTGTCTCTCCTATCTATGCTTTTCATTCTGTTATCTCATGTAATCGAGATAAACAGCTTGTATTTTCTTTCAAACAATTATGTGTATTATTCTTAGAAGTTCGTGAGTTTTTGTGACACCAGTCTTGGGTAGTGTATCAGATTTGGATTTTTCTTTATCATATCTGACTAAGTCTTCCGCTAATTTTGATTATTCCGCTGTAATTTTTATGTTGTTAATAAGAAATTGGTTATTAATGGAGATGTAATTAATATTTGGCTTGCCTAGCTTCTATTTAGTAGGCGCCATCATGACCCCGATGGTGGGAAATCCGGGTCGTGACAGAGAATGGACGAACAAAACTTGTCACTATAAGTACAATTTGTTTCTCATGAAAGATATTGTAATCATGGAAAGTGAATTGTATAATCATAGGTAGTAGAGGAGGAAGACGGAAAAATGAGAAGTTTCTGCTGAGAGATTATCCACTTAGGCAACAAATGTTTTTGTTTTTGTTTGCCTTTTTTTTCCCTGCGCCGAGGGTCGATTGGAAACAGCCTCTCTGCCCTCTCGGGTAGAGGTAAGGCCTGTCTACATATTACCCTCCCCAGACCCCACCTTGTGGGAATATACTGGATTGTTGTTGTTGTTGTTGTTGCAACAAATGTAGTTCAAGCGCAAATTGAATTCTAGATGTGGGATAACAACCGTTGGAATAGTGATTATTGAGCCCAAGATTGGACAGATACCATCCCATCTTTTTTATAGGCGGGATAATTTCACACACAAGTATAACTCACGCACCTGA
Organism: Nicotiana noctiflora; assembly: GCA_032618575.1. Lineage (NCBI taxonomy): Eukaryota > Viridiplantae > Streptophyta > Magnoliopsida > Solanales > Solanaceae > Nicotiana > Nicotiana noctiflora. Next base: position 39,372 of record JASVEL010002463.1, on the reverse strand, counting down.
CTTGCAACATAATAGCCTAGATATACATTGCAAATTTATCGCCCAAAATAATAGGCTAATTCCCGAAAAACAGCTTATTTCACACAATCAATTATTGTTATTGCTCCCTTTTTTATACAATCAGTTGTTTTCATTCTCTTGATTTCTTTTGATTATTAAGCATTTGATAAAAAAATACAAATAAGCCACGACGCAACTCAAAACTCCTATCCTGAATAAATACATGTTATCTAAAGGTAAAAAATTCAAACACATTTATGTGCAATTGCTGAAGCAATCCAATAAGATAAAAGAAAAATAAAAAATTGATAAATAAATTGTAGAATTCCTCCAACGCGTACAAATCTGTTTCATATAGCACATACACGAAAAAGAAGAAGATAAAAAAGTGTCAAAATTCTTTAAAGACCTCTTACACGCTAACAATGTATATACATCCTTATAAACTGAAAAAATATATATTCATACAATATTATACACAAATATACACATTTATACATAATTATACAATATTGTATAACTTGTATAAACATGTATAATAGTATATAAGATGTGTCTTTATATCCATATACACTATTATACAATGTCGATACAACCTGCTATATAGTTATGATTTTCCAGAACTTCAAACTTCAAAATCTTCCAAAATTACCAGAACTTCAAACTTCAAATCCTCCTAAATTAGTGGTCGTTTGTTGGTGCAAATCAAGTTTGAGAGATTTTATTTTCAGATCTGTGTGTATTTTCATGTTTCTTTCAAAAATCTTCTTCGTTCTTCTGCTTGCCACCATGGACGACGGAGTCTTTCTTCGAGCCATCTTTAAGCCATTAATGGCAGAACTATGTGGGAGTAAAGGAGGGGGAGTAACAGTGGCTATGTTAAGAGAGGATGATGGATCTATGTGGGTCGGAGAGAAAGAAGTGAGAGGCGGTGAGAGAGAGAAGGGAATGAAGAAATAAGAAAATAATAAAAACCCTAAAAGTATGTCGTTAATAGTTGGCTAAAGGCTGAAAATTTTATTTCAAGTTACATACAACATGGGTTATATAGGGTAAGAGCTTCAAATATAGGCTATTTCGATTGGACTATTACGCCAAGTGACATAGACTGTAATTCTTTCGTTTAAATATGGCCAAGGTAAAAGTGAATGATGTGCAGGACCACGATTTAAGCACATGATTTTGTTCATTTGCTTGCACCTCTGCATTCCTCATTGTATTGCTAAATAAGGCGAGTTTTAACTTCATTACCAAAAAAGAGCAAAATAATTAGGAAAATATTGAATGAAACAAACGTCTTATTAATTGAGTAGGTTAGTTAGTTAGTCGGCTATTGATTCATAAAAGGAAAAAAGAAATGATTTTTAATCCAAATATATGTCTAGAATAAATATACTTAGAAGTTGGAATGAAATTATTCAAGTTAGACCTAGTAAAGTAAACTTTCATACATGAAGTCTGAAATTAATTTTTTCTTTTTGTTAATTTCGACTTCTTTATTGAATAACACATCATACTTCCCTCCAAAAATTTCCTATCTTGCTCTTGAGGAGACTCGAACTTACAATCTCTCAGTTAGAAGTGAAGTTTGCTTACCGTCAGAGTAACCCCTCTTATCAACTTCTTTATTGAAGATTGTAATTAATCAATGTATGATGGGAATTGGGAGTAATTCTCATTCAGTCATAGCAGCGACATTTGATTAATGTTGAAATTATTATATCTATAAATTAAGTATGGGGTCAACTATTTTTTTTAATAAATAAAATGGGAGGACAGAACAGCGCCTCAAGATACACTAAACTATTCCTTGGTGCATGATGCATCTGAAAATACTACGTCTGTGCAGGCACAGAAAAATCCAATTTTCATCTCATCCAACATGAGGGTAATTTTAACTCATATGAAGAAATTAACGTGTAAATTTGAATACTTTTTCTTGAAGAATTATATTTAAACACGTGGAGTCTACCATTTCGCTATAGAGCTTTAATTTGCCCATAGCAAAGACAAATATGGCATTGTTTCTTAATGGAAGGGGTATGAATTAAGCAAAAATATAACACATGACAAAAATAAACAATTTCATATAAGGTAGGAGCAAATTATTTGGACCTTATCTCTTTAATTAATGTTATTTCAAGGTGAGGACAGTGGATGAGTTCTCATCATGTAATTGGACCAAAGTCTAGCTAGTATAAATGATGCATACACATATGTGTTGATACATTTCATCACATGAACTATATAAAGGGTTAGATAGCTTTAGATGGAAAAGGGAAGGGTTTCTTTTCAGATGCACATGAGAGTGTCAAATAGCTATAAATGAAACAGCACTCTCTCTTTCCAAATATCATATGGTCTATATGAATAGCAACCCCACTTTGGAATATTTTTAAGATTATATAGAACTATAAGGTATATATATATATATATATATATATATATATATATATATATATATATATATATATACGGTTAAGGGTCAAATTTACCCTTCTACTATCATAAATAGGCTTTATTTATCCTTCGTTTACATTTTCTATCAAAAATATCCCTACCGTTATATTTTAGGGTCATATTTATCCTTACACGTTAAAAACTACATCCTTTCTTTTAAAATCCGGCAAAGGGCCAAATATACCCTTCCGCTTTCAAATATTGTTTACTTGTACCCTTCATTATACTATTAAATTTTTTAAAGAATTTTCTTTTTGTAAAACTTAAAAAAATTGCTTAAACATACTCGATGACTAGAAGACGGCTATCAATCGTGACACAACTTCACTATAAAAATTTTAAAATTAAAAAAAGCTGGAAAAAATGAAAATAGGGGTCGGGGGTATGCCTTTTAGGGATTCTTACAAATGCGACAGATGGCCTAAATACCGGAATTTTTATGCTCGTTGAGGTCTTACAATTTTATCATGCCTATTGAGGTCTTACAGTTTGTCATGCGTGTTGAGGTCTTACAATTTATAGAATATATCTGGTTGTGTTGAGGTTGCCCATTAGGGTCTTATAATTTATATATTTAGTGACGAAATACTTTTTTGTAGATAAAAGGTGGTCTTTAGTGACAAAATTACGATTTTTTAACTACGAAACACACATAGCTTAAGAGGCATTTGACGTCGTCACTAATTAAACTAAATTTTTAGAGACGAGGTAGTTTCATCGACATTAATGCACCTTTTAGTGACGAAACCATATTATTAAGTACGATTTCTTGGTTCATTTTATGACAAATAAATTTGTCATAAATATTATACGTATTTGGGGACGAAAAAGAATTTCATACTTAATACTTTATTATTTGGCGACAAAACATAAAGTTGTCTTTATATGTTATTAGTGACAGTGTTTTAGAGACGAAAGATTGACAAATTATATCTCAAAAAATCTTTGGCGACGAAAAGTGAATCATAGGTGACAAAATAATTCATCATTGATAATCAAATTTGTTATAGTGAAGTTGTGTCGCGATTGATAGCCGTCTTCTAGTCATCGAGTATGTTTAAACAATTTTTTTAAGTTTTACAAAAAGAAAATTCTTTAAAAAATTTAATAGTATAATGAAGGGTATAAGTAAACAATATTTGAAAGCAGAAGGGTATATTTGGCCCTTTGTCGGATTTTTAAAAGAAATGATGTAGCTTTTAACGTGTAATGATAAATATGACCCTAAAATATAACGGTAGGAATATTTTTGATAGAAAATATAAACGGAGGATAAATAAGGCCTATTTATGATAGTAGAGGGACAAATCAGACCCTTAACCGATATATATATATATATATATATATATATATATATATATATATATATATATATATATATATATATATATATATATGTGCATGCCAGCTTAAATTTCATTATTATTCTCCACCAAAAGTAAATTCTTTAATTTGCAGGTGGAAAAGTTCTATCTTTTTACTGCTTCCATGCATGCATTGAAGAAAATGTGCTTTCAATAAATTCTCTCTGCAAATTGACAATTAAAAAGGTGACTATTTCATGTGTAGTGTAACTATTGCCTTGTCATTTGGTGGTCTTATTCATGAGGAACTTACGCATTCTATTCTTCCTTTTAGATATATAGAAGTAATAACTAAAGTCACATCCAAGATTATTTATAAGATACCAAGGACCTACCTCTGTACTTATTTAATTTACGGCAAAGGGCCTAAAATGCCCTTCTACTATCCAAAATAGGACACCAAAACCCCTCGTTAAAACTTAGCATCTAATCTACCCTTACCGTCCAAAAAGTGGCTCATAAATACCCTTACTTACTAACGGTGGACAATTAATTCCACCTGGAATTATATTTTCCTTTTTTTAAATGCCACATATATTTTATTCCGGGCCCACTCTCTTAATTCCTTCATTTAATAAACGGAAAAGGTCCTAAAATGCCCCTATACTATACAGAATAGGACACCAAAGCCCCTCGTTAAAACTTAGCTCCTAATCTGCCCTTACCTCCAAAAAGGGGCTCATAAATAACCCTAATTACTAAATGTGGACAACTAATTCCACCTGGAATTACATTTTATCTTTTTAAAATGCCACATGGATTTTTTTTTGCCACATGGAATTTAAAATACCCCAATCCCTGATTATTTCCCTACCCTACACCCCGGGCCCACCCCCAATATTAACTTAATGTAGCCGTTACCTTCTCCCTCAATTATCAGACCATTTTCTTCTCATTTTCATCCAAAGAAGCTTCTCCCTCAAAAAAATTTACCTTCATTAATCTCTGGTTTCTCAGACTAATTGGGTGACCTTGAAGATTTCGAGTTGGGTTCTAGTTTAAGTTTAATTCGTTTTCATCTTTATCAGTTTATTTTGGAGATTTCTCTAATGTCAAAGTTCGAGTAGCTTATCGATTAGGAGGTGTCGTTGTGGACTTGCTGCTAATAATTTCATGGTGTGGACTCCTTTAAATGCCGGGAGAAGATTTTTCAAGTGCCCTAAGCATGAGGTATGTAAATCTATAGATGGGTTCTTTTACTAACTTTAATTTGACTGTAAATTCTTTTCTTTTTTTGGTTTTAGGATGAAAAATGTTCATATTGGGAATGACAAGATGATGAGCTTCCTCCTAGAATTTCAAATCTTATATGCAATTTAAAGAAGGAAAAAGATGCTCTAATCCGTGAAAGAAATGAACTCCAAAGGAAAGTTGTCAATCTTGAGTACTCAGCTCTACGGGATGCTAAATTTCGGAAGAAGATGTGGATTTTCCTTTGTGTGATTTTGGGATGTTTTTTTATGTTCTTTGGATTAGGGGGAAATGATATGTAATTGGGATGTTTATGTTCTTGGATTAGGGGAAATCATATGTAATGTTAGTGTTATTGTTGCTAGTTGTTGAACTGCTTATTATGTAATGAAATGTTATGTTTTTAGGCAAGAATTTAGTGCAGCTATTCTCATTCATTTGCTGTGAAGTTCTGCAGAATTCACTACTAGAACTGATCGGAAATGACCTTTTATATTCTGAAAAGGTCCTAAAATACCCTTAAATTCCATGTGGCAAAAAAAAATTCATGTGGCATTTAACAAAAGAAAAATGTAATTCCAGGTGGAATTAATTGTCCACCGTTAGTAACTAGGGGTATTTGTGAGCCCCTTTTTGGACGGTAAGGGCAGATTAGGAGCTAAGTTTTAACGAGGGGCTTTGGTGTCCTATTCTGTATAGTAGAGGGGCATTTTAGGACCTTTGCCGTTTAATTTATATCAGAGTATTTTTTTTTTTAGGTAACAATGTACGTATGAATGCGTGCTATTGTGTTAAAACACAAAATCAGAAACTGTTAGAAAAAAAAAAAGAAACTATAAAAATAGTAGAGATTAAAAGAAATATTTCGAGTCCAAAATTTGTTTGTGCGTCCTTAAGGAATTTTAACGCCTCACACGTTGCCACGGTAATGGATTAAAATCCTCCCAGGATAAAACGGAATAAACCTTTCTGCAACAATGGCAATACAAACTGCAGGATACCAACGAACTTAAAGAACTATGCAAAATCACACTTACGAATTCGAGAGAGAGAGAGATTGCGAATTAGAATGCAGTATTTTCAGAAAGAAGGAAGTTTTATAATGTTTTTGGTGTGTTAAAAACAAAGCCATGCCTCTGAATTTATAGGCAATTATTGGAAAAGGTATGATGTCTGTTCTGGAAAATGTGTCTGTTCAGAAATTTCGCCGCCTGCTACGCTAGAACCGCGGCCAGACTATATTTCTGAATCTTCAGCAGTGATCTGGCATTTAATTAATTATTATATAATTAATTAATATCGATCATTTTCCGAAGCCGAGCGAGCGATGACGACGACGCGATGGTTCATTCTCTTCAATTCATTTTAAGAGTTTTAAGAAGTGATTCTATATATATACCCACAAATGTATTCGTCCATCACCAATGAGGGATAAAGTGCAAGATAAAAGCTCACTTCTTTAAATTTTCATTTTTTCCTCCATTTTATTTCCATCCATTTCCAATTTACATTTTTATACTTTAAAGCTCAATGGCTTAAAAATCCAACAGTATGCACTGGGGTTCTAGTATGATATAGGTGAGTTCAATTGAACTTATAACTTCTGGCGTATATCTAATTTATTTGTGTAAAATCAACTGAAATTGTTGAAAGTATTGATATGAACCCAACACTCAAACAAGGTAATGAATTCAATAATTAAAACCTGAGTTCTTAATTACATAGAATGAAAATTCTTTCTAGTAGTAATATTTTTGTGCTGTATATTAGGTGGAAAGCAATGGATATAAATGCATGAGTTATCAAAACTCTACATTTTCTGTTGATGGAGAGGCAGATGGCCTATGTTTAGTGGGTGGTTAAGGATGGATGAAACAAGTCAAACCCTCCACATGCTTTGCATTTAATAGTAGACTGCATTTTCCCAATACAAGTTTTCTGGCTATACACTACTACATTATATATTTGTAGCTACGAAATCTTAGCTATGAATTTATTAATCGTGGCTAATGCTTAGTAATAGCCACAAAAATTAAAATTCTATGGCTATTTCCAAAATTTTAAAATATCTTAGCTACGAACACTAAATTGACAAAGCTAATTTCTCGCATTTGCTATAATTACAAATAATCGTGGCAATAACAATCTAAATAGCTACTAATTTATTGCTACAGTAAAATTTCGTTGCTAATCATAAGTTTTTGCCACGCGTCAAAAGACACTGTAGCTATAGTAACCTTTTAACTATAATAAATTATTTAAAATGATATGTTGTAGCTAAATGAATATTTTTGCTCCAAGTTAAAAAATGTTGTGGCTGTAGTTACATGATATAGCCACATATTTATTGTTATGGCAGAATTTTGTAGCTAGTAATTAGTTTTTTGCCACGAAATAAAAGTTATTATAACAATAGTAACTTTTTAGCTATAACATATTATTTAAAATAAAATATTGTAGCTAAATAAATACTTATTGCCTCAAATTATAAAGAGTTGTGGCAGTATAAGTTTAAATTAGCCACAGATTTATTCCTAATATGGAATTTCGTAGCTAGTCATTATATTTTATTCCTCGAGATAAATATTTCTATAGCAATAATAACTTTTTAATCATAATAAATTATTTTAAATAAAGTATTACTTAATAATTTTTTTCCTTCAAGTCCTAAAAAGTTGTGATAGTAGTTGGTTTAATAACTACAATTATTTGTCATGATGAAGTGATATAACCACATATTTATTGCTATATACCAATTTTAGGAAAAATTTCACATTCGAATAACTTAGCTTCATACTTTTTAATTTTATCGCTTATGTCACGACCCCAAAAACCCGATCGTGATGGCGCCCAACACACTGCTAGGCCAGCTCGACCAATCAACTGAAACACGGAGCTATCAGCTCACACTAACCCCATTTAAGCATAAACAACGATGGAATTCCATTCCGACTCACGGATCAAAGTCTCACCTACCATTCGGATTTTCCAAAATCCAACCTTAGCCAATTCAAGCCTAAAACTATACCGGACCTCCAAATTCACTTCTGATCGCTCTCCTAACTCATAAATGACCTCCCGGAGCTGATCGAATCATGAGAATTCGATTCCGAACTCTCTAACTCACAAGTCAACATCCAATTGACTTTTCCCAACTATTCCTTCTTCTAAGAGACTATTTATCTCAATTCCAACAAAACCCAATCCGCGTTGACTCAAAATCACCAAACATACATATTGAAATATGAACAAGCATATAACGGGGAAAACGGGGTGATAACTCACATGATGACGGGCCGGGTCATCACATCTTATATTTTAATTTACAACCAACTAGCCCAAAAATAATAGGCTAAGATTCAACATCCGACTCAAATAGGTTCTGAAAATTACTATTTAAATTTTTAAAAAAATATTCCTCAAGTTTTTAAATTATTTTTCAAATCAATAACTGTGACTCAAATATTAATTCAACAAACCAAATTCATTTGGGTAGTGAAAATTAGATTTTTAACAAGCTTAAGTATGTGTGTTTAAGTTCCGAATTTGATTTTGTGTGAAATTTGGAGCTCGTATTATTTATACTTGTTAGAAATTGTATAAGGAGGTTGTATATAAAATTTGAGTCATTTAATGGAGATTTGGAATGTTTTGAACGAAAATTACAACTAAAAATCGTGGAAAAAGTTCATTTACAGAAGCTTGTATAAAGGTGTATAAAAGTGTATAATAGTTTATAACGTATGTTTCTACACTCATATATACTATTATACATTATTATACATAATTATACAAAAAACTAACTTCATCTTCTTCCTTGTGTCTTTTCTGAAATTTAACTCAAATCTACTCCAACAATAACAACAACAACAACCCAGTAATTTCGAGCTCTCTAACTCAATTAATGACAATACTCAATCATAAACAAAATCTAAGAGAATAAGATAAATCTTTGCTCAATATAGAATATCATCAATTAAAGCATCCGAAGTGTCACTTAAGAACACAATAACTTTTGATTAAAGACTCACGGTCATGCTCGACACCAACGTATAGATATGGTGTGAAGTCATATGTATTTTCTTGTAATTCTTTCGAAACATTATAGCTAATCATTAGTTCTTTTCATGACGTGAGGCTTGCCATCAATGTTTTAAAAGGGACGGGCATGAATCAATGCGTTTTATCTCCCACGAGGCGAGGTATAAGCTTTGAGTCACACGTATCTTTAAATTATATTAATTTCAAATATTTTAAGATAGATCAAATAAAAAAATAATTATAAAAATTATATTAAAATCAAAAATTATAACAAATAATCTATTTTGAATATTTATTAATTATAATTCAAATATGAATAATGTCAAAAAGTATGACATATATCGTAATATGCAAATTAACTACAACGTCGTTACAACTCAAACATCAAAAGTAATGTATTCAAATCTGAATCTTATATGTATCTCTTAAGGAGTAATTAATCTTGAAAGAATTTCGATATTGTAATTTAATATTTTTTTAAATACTTTTTTTATTTAATATGCTTTCTATTTGAAAGAGAATTTATATAAAACATAATTCACAATTAAAATATGGTTCTCTAACATAAGTTATTTTTAAGTTTCATAGAGGATCCCCTTTAAGATCAAACAATTCCATCGAATTGAGTATGATTGTATGTGTGATAGTATCTACTAACAAGTTAATAAAGTGACACATAATTCACTATACTATACTATGCGAACTAATTATTTGTAAATAGAATTACTAGCAAATACTGAACTATTAAATAATTAGTATTGTATCTCGTAAACGTGAAAAACAAAATTACAAAATAATTATAAAAAAATTATGGACTATATTATATAAAGACATGACAAAGTTAATACAATTAGTAAATTGTTTTTAGCTATTATAAAAGTATAAATATAAAAAAATATTTGGGTAAGGCTGATTGATATATGGAGACGTTGAGATGGATGTTGTAGGTAAAAATAATTTCTTTTATAAAGTGTATAATATAACGACAGAAAAAGTCATTTTCAAGAAAATTTGCATGCTACTGTATAAGATAATTGTTATATAGATGTCTAACTGTATATTATAATTGTGACGACCCGGCCCGTCGTTACGGGAATTACCACCCCGTTACCTTGCATTTACATATATTATGCTTTTAAAATAGTATTAGAGTATATCGGGTGAGTTAGGAGTGATTTGGATTGAAAATGAAACAAATAGCATGTTTGAAGAAAGCTTGAATATGAAAAGTCAACTAAGAGTTGACTATTGAGTTAGAGTGCTCGGAACCGGATTCTGATGATTCGACTAGTTCCGGGGGATCATTTATGACTTAGGAGAACAATCGGAATTGAATTCGGAGGTCCGGTGTAGTTTTAAGCATGAATTGGCGAATGTTAAATTTTGGCGAAAACCGGATGGTAGGTGATATTTTGATCCGGGGGTCGGAATAGAATTCCGACAATTTCTGTAGCTTCGTTATGTGATTTTGGATATGTCCGCAAATTTTCAGGTCATTCGGACATCGTTTGATCGGGTTTTGGATTGAATGTTAGTTTTGAAAGTTTTGAAGAAACTTAGGCTTGAATCCGTGGTTAATTGGTGATTTTGATGTTTAAGATGATGTTTTTATGATTGGAACAAGTTCGTATCGTGTTTTGGAGTATGTTGGTGGTTTTTGTTGGGGTCCCGGGGGCCTCGGGGTGAATCCGGACCATCAATCGGGCATTTTGAACTTGGAAAGGTCTGCTGTAAATTTGCAGGTTACTGCCCAGGCATTAAGCCTTCGCGTTCGCGTGGCAAGGGCCGCGTTCGCGAAGGCCAGGAGGATCAATGCATCGCGTTCGCGATCAGGCGCGTCGCGTTCGCGAAGGCCAAAAGCTTTGTGCTTCGCGATCGCGTTCCTGAGGTCGCGTTCGCGTTGGTCTGAGGGAGATAAGCTTCGCGTTCGCGTGACTGGGAGTCGCGAACGCGTAGAAGGATTTTGGGCGACTGGGATGTTTGTTCATCGCGAACGCGTGGGAATTGTCGCGTTCGCGTAGAGTAACTGGAAGCCAAGCACCGCGAACGCGTGAAGACCATCGCGAACGCGTAGAGCAAATTGCTCCGGCAGTGAGTTTAATTACAGAACATTTCACATACGGGTTTCATTCACGAACCCTCCATTTTTGAGTTCCAAGAGAAGAAATTGACGGGAGATTGCTGGGAAATCATCGGGGTTTCGTCGGAGGTAAGTTTATGGCTTAATTACATCATTTTTACATGAAATCCTTGGTTAATTCCCTGTAAATGGAAGATTAATTGTGGGTTTGAGCCCTAAGCCTAAATTGAAGAAAAACACCGATTTGAGTGGGCAAACGGAGTCCGATTTTGGTAAATTTTATATGTATGGACTCGTGGCGAGACGAGGGTTCCAGAAATGTGAATTTTGTAAATTTTCGGAATGTGGGCCCGGGGCTCGGGTTTTGGCAACTTTGGGAATTTTGATGTAAATTGAGTTATTTCGAATGGGTTGTGTTTAATTAGCCTATATTGATGTATTCTCATTGATTTTGAGCAGATTCGGCATTCAAGGTGATTGAATTGCGAGGCGAGCGCAAGGCGGATTAAGGCTTCTATCGGATCGAGGTGAGTGGTGGTAGTAAATCATGTACTGAGGGTTTGAAACCCCGTACTTGCACTTTACAGTGCTATGTAGAGATGAGACACGCGTCATGTGACGAGCGTGGTGGCATTGGGATTTGGGGATTGGACTTGGTCCTTCCCGACTAATAGTATACTGTGTATTATGACTGATAATGAGTTTATAACTGTGCAATTGGGCTGATAGCCATGTTTGGGGCCTTGTGCCGATCTGTAGAGCATTAGGGAACCTATAGAGCTAGGTGACCCTTATATCGTGTTAGATACATAAACTCAGCCGTAGTTATAACTGTATAGTATATCATGAGCCAGTACTAGATGTGTACTTGGAGGTAGACATAGGGTGGAATTCCTTATTCTAGGTGAGTGAGCCTGAGAGGCCAGGTCTATATTGACTGGGATAGGGTCGAGGACCTATTGCGAGGTATTACATATATATATACCTATATTGGATCGGGCTGCACGCCGCAGCAGTATATATATTGGATCGGACTGCACGCCGCAGTAATATACATGTGGGACGGACCGCACGCCGCAGTATTATTGCGCTTGGGCTGTAGGAGCCCCTTCGGAGTCTGAGTCTGCACATATTCCAGTGAGCGCGGTATTATAATATTATATGTATATATATATAATTTGGATCGGACTGTACGCCGCAGTAATATATGGTGGACCTGGCTGCACGCCACAGTATCATAGCGCTTGGGCCTAAGGAGCCCCTCCGAAGTCTGCACACACCCCCAGTGAGCGCCGTCGACGTTAAATGGCTGCACGCGGCAGCGGTATATGTATTGGAGCGGGCTGCACGCCGCAGCATTATACTTATTGATATTCATATATATACTAAAATACTGATATGATATAGACATATGTATATGTCTCCATATATTGAGATAGTTGTATACCGTAGTGGTATGAGTGAGAATGTGGTCAGTGTGGGACCTAGATGGCATAGATGTGGACCGGATATTGGGGGTATTCATTATAGTGATGACTTACCTGTGAGGTTACCCTTAGAACTGTATAGTGATAGTACAGGTGTTCTCACTTCCAGTCGTTGTTTATTATTGTTACTCACTGAGTTGAAATATACTCACCCCACTCCCCCGTATTTTTGTGTGTGCAGATATACATGATTAGGAGGGCAGTTGAGCTATCGCAACCGTTTGTGTTATCGCCATTCTATGGAGACTTCGAGGTAGCTGCCGACGTCCGCAGGACCCGATATTCCCTCATACTGTCTTTGATTATGTATTGATTATTTCTTTCCGCTCCTGAGCTTTGGTTGTAAACCTTATTACACTTATGTTCTTTAGAGGCTCATGACTCTTGACCCTTCGGTCTGAGGGAGTTAATATGTTTTGGGACTTGGTTCCTTGTTTGATACATTTATATCACTGTTGCTTATGACTTGATATGCTTAAATGGCCTAAAGAGAGCTTCTAGCCCCGTTATTGTTATTGATTGGTCAGGCTGGCTTAGCAATGTGCTAGGCGCCATCACGACCGGATTTGGGGTCGTGACAAGTTGGTATCAGAGCCTAGGTTTACTAGGCCTCATGAGTCTTGAGCCGATTAGTAGAGTCTTGTGGATCGGTACGGGGACGCCTGTACTTATCCTCGGGAGGCCGCGAACCTTTAGGAAACACTTCACACTTCTTGGAATTCTTATCGTGCGTACTTGATTCAGCTTGAAATATAATTTTTGAAATTCCTTCCACACGTATGTGTACGCATCGAGCGCTCAGTAATATAATTGCCTTATGGCTTGTGATTTCTCCGAACGAGGGGCGAGATATAATCTCTATGAGTTCATGTTGGGCCTGTCAGGAAGACTTGAGGCGAAATCATTGTCTATGGCTTGAGCACCAAGGTGCTAATTTCATGAGTCGGTATTATGAAGTTTATACGATCGGTATTGATATTAATTGTGAAAATGGCAGTTTGATAATGGGAAAGTTGTAAGGTATTCGGTTCTTATTGTGATTTGATGCGTAGCACTAGCTATGGGTGTGAGAAATATTTTCATCGCCTCTTAATTGGAAGGTAAAGTGCCTTATGTGTAGTGGAATGAGTTCAAACTCAGGAAGACTAAAGTGATTATGCTATGTGTATCATAGTGGAAGGTATTGCGCTGAAATGCTAAATTGAGGCGAGGTAGGTGGATTGATCCTCATGTGTAATTAAAAGGTATTTGATATGTGTTATGATTCGAGCAGGTACAACGCAGGTTCAAGTATAAATTATGATAATATGATTCGTATAGTATTGAGATTTAATGTTGTTGAAATACATTGGGATGTTTTGTTGAGTTGTGGATGTATTGTTAGAATGGTTTGGTGATTCTCTGGCAGGTGGATAGGCCAATTTACAAAGGAAACTCTGCCGAAATTTTTGGAAAATCCGGGACTTAGAAAAGATTTTGCCACCTAAAGAGGGGGCGTAACCGTTGTGTGTGAATGAATGCAAGAATTGCAAAAGGGTTAATATTTCTGATGATTCGAATCTCCGCCGAAGCTTGTAAATGACTGAGTTTAATCTAACTAGAACTTTGTGGCATCATTTGAGTAATAATGATATGGGTGGTTGAAAGTGCTTTGATGAATGACTTCGAGCTAAGTTGGGGAGGTTGTTATTGATTATCTGATTGCACTGTCGTGTGCTGTGTTGGCTCTGTCTCTAGGTATGTTGGGAAATTTTGATAAAGGCTTATGGCGCTTCGTAGATTTGAAGAAATACTAGGATGTTTTGAACTACTGTTGGTAGAGAATGTTCGGTGTATAGAAAGGAAAGATAGCGAATTGTACCTGTAAGTAATCATGTTCTGCGATGTCAGAGTTCTAACAAAAAACGAGTGGTTCTACTCAATAGGACAGTTGAATTACAGCTGAATAAGGGTGAATGATGCCCGAGAATGGTTTTGCAGTGTTCAGATTTTGCTTGTAACAGTCAGGTGCCTTAAGATTGTGCATGTGGCTAAAGATGGCGGTTTCGTTAGAAAAGATCAAGGCTTGTGTTATATTATGTGAATGATGGGATTCTATGTAGTATTGGGAAGTAATGATAACAAATTCAAAATCGCAAGAGGTTCTTCAAAATAAAGTATTGTAGGATGTGATCCTTCGGGAAATATTGAGAGAGTATTCAATGGCCTATATGTCTTAGACCGTGTGGTCTTATGTACGAGTCTCATGTGGTAACATGAGTTGATGTATTATGGTACTATAGTAAAGACTGATATGAAATTAAAGATGAATTAGAAAGGAAACTGGATAAATAGAACAACTTGTTAATAAACCAGAATGGTATGAAAAAGGAATACGACTAATTCCTGGTATATGGTTGAAGTAATGAGTGTTACAGATATTGTGCAGCAAAGCTTTTGAGAGCTGACAGTTGTGTAACTTGATATGGGTATAAAGACTCAGTCCTGGCGGTTTAATTTATGCAATGTAATTGGGAGAAAGAGTTTGCGATGTGTTATACCGTAGTTTGAAAATGAGTGTATTTTTCCTGTTGGTATGCGAAGCGTGGAATGTGTAATGAGTTTTTCTTCTATATGGGATCACGAAAGTCCTTGACTAGTGGAGTGCGCCGATATTGAGGCGGAGAAAAGGGATATGAATTTCCATGTTGTCTTAGTGTGATATGGTATACACGATGTGTTATGGAAAGTTGATAAGGGTATATTCAAGGTTTTGAGATCGGTTCATAATATATGGGAAGTCAATAAAATTATTGAGCAGCGCGGACAGCTGCAGGTGAATTAAGAATCGATCCTTCTGATAATTTAAGAAAATAATACTGCTATTCTATTAACTTGGCAGGGAATATGATCCAAAAAGGACAAGGTAATGTAAAATGATGATATCCAGTTGTATGGTGGTATTCTCTTGTTGGATCGACTATAATAACTGAATCGTTGATGGCATAGTGAAATTTCCGAATGGCCGTCGTGGTATGAATGGACGCTTGATGTGCGTTATGTATTCGTACGGTGGAGTGTGGAACCAGGTATTGTGATTCATGTGTTGTATATGTATTGGAGACTTGAAGTTCTCGTTAGTCCGCCTATGCAGTGGTTGTATATCATGGGTATCGACACCGTTTTGTGATTTTCGAAAATCAGAAGCTCTAATGGCTTTTTCTCTCTTGACTTGATAAAACGAATTTGGATTATGATACTCGATTGCTGACTGGTTGTCATGGGTCAGATTGTCTAGACTAATGTGATGTGGACTATGTCGGAAAATGACACAAATTGCGTAGCAGAAAAACATCAAAGTATGCTCCAATAGAGTAGTTGTACCCAGGACCAGCGGACAGCTGGTAAGCATTGCTTTGTTAATTGGACCTTAGGGGCGGATGTTAGTGTAGAGGTATCTACCATTGTTTCAGTTCCAGTATTGGGGAACTTTGACGGGTGCAATGCAGGTGGCCGAGCTTGAGGCTATGTATATGTTGTTGCAATGAGCGACTTGTCTCGATGTGCATTCCCTTTGCTAGGTGTATTCGTGGATCGGGTGGCACGTCGCCACAGGTATAGTATTCGTGGATCGGGTGGCACGCCGCCACAGGTATAGTATTTGGGTCGGGTGGCACGCCGCCACATGTATGGTATCTGGATCGGGTGGCACGCCGCCACATGTATGCTGTTGGAACGGGTTGCACGCCGCAACAGAATATTGTGAAAATATAGTTAGTTATATGCTACCTGGTATACAATATTTCCTCGATTCTGAGGAAAGGATCATTTTAAGTATCGCTTGGCGAATGGCACATCGGTTGTGTTCTTTCAGGATTTGATAGCATACGTTAATTGTTTCACCGTGGGTGAGGTTGATTGCTTGGGTTCAGACCTAAATATGTGTGTGGCTGATCGTTTTGAGCTTGGTAAATTGGGGTGCTTCATGAATAATAATGTTTGGATAAAATCATGAATCGTGGCAAGGCCGCGTGATGTTATGACCTCTCGAGGAGGATTCAGGTACTTTATTTCTATAATGCGAGACGCGGTCTCAGTTCTATATTATGATGGCACAGAGGGATTAAATTGCAGCTCTATTTGCTGGAGACAGTTGTCATGAATTGAGTTGTCATGATTCGAGTGTGTGCATACGTTTCTATTTGAGCCTATGTTGTGCTCGTCGTGGCTTAGGCCGGTGTTGAGGTGTCTTAGCACCAGTGCGGTGCGTTATAATCGAAATGGTCGTTGGAGCCAATAATGAATGTGAGTATATGTGATTTTAGTTGATTAGAAAGGTAATACCGAGATTTGGGTCCGAAGTCTGTTGTGGTATCAGTTAAAAGTGAAATGGATTCATGAATGGTTGACCTGAGAGATGGGTTCGATATATCGCGTGTTTGGTTGCCGTGGGCATGATATGAAGGTGTTGGAACAAGACTCTATCTAATGGAAAAGGTTTTTCAGCTAGTATTTGGTGATTGTGGCCAGTTGTTGTGATTAGAGACTATCGTCTCGAGTGATTGGGTTGTTTGATACATCATATGATCTCACCCGGAGTGGTGAGTATGGCTTATTACAGTGGATTCTAGTGTATCCTGAGTACAGGAATGGGATTAGCAATTGGTATATGATTTCAGAAAGTACAATGTGATTTATGGTTCAGATGGGCTGTGAAATTTTGATTATATGGTGTTTTCGGACTTGCGTGAGATAGGGTGACGTATGATCGCCCGAATATATGCTTGGTAAGGTCATTCGGCTATTGGGTTGCTTCTGGTACAACTCTGAGTCCGCTCGAGGACGAGCGTTTGTTTAAGTTGGGGAGAATGTGACGACCCGGCCCGTCGTTACGGGAATTACCACCCCGTTACCTTGCATTTACATATATTATGCTTTTAAAATAGTATTAGAGTATATCGGGTGAGTTAGGAGTGATTTGGATTGAAAATGAAACAAATAGCATGTTTGAAGAAAGCTTGAATATGAAAAGTCAACTAAGAGTTGACTATTGAGTTAGAGTGCTCGGAACCGGATTCTGATGATTCGACTAGTTCCGGGGATCATTTATGACTTAGGAGAACAATCGGAATTGAATTCGGAGGTCCGGTGTAGTTTTAAGCTTGAATTGGCGAATGTTAAATTTTGGTGAAAACCGGATGGTAGGTGATATTTTGATCCGGGGGTCGGAATAGAATTCCGACAATTTCTGTAGCTTCGCTATGTGATTTTGGATATGTCTGCAAATTTTCAGGTCATTCGGACATCGTTTGATCGGGTTTTGGATTGAATGTTAGTTTTGAAAGTTTTGAAGAAACTTAGGCTTGAATCCGTGGTTAATTGGTGATTTTGATGTTTAAGATGATGTTTTTATGATTGGAACAAGTTCGTATCGTGTTTTGGAGTATGTTGGTGGTTTTTGTTGGGGTCCCGGGGGCCTCGGGGTGAATCCGGACCATCAATCGGGCATTTTGAACTTGGAAAGGTCTGCTGTAAATTTGCAGGTTACTGCCCAGGCATTAAGCCTTCGCGTTCGCGTGGCAAGGGCCGCGTTCGCGAAGGCCAGGAGGATCAATGCATCGCGTTCGCGATCAGGCGCGTCGCGTTCGCGAAGGCCAAAAGCTTTGTGCTTCGCGATCGCGTTCCTGAGGTCGCGTTCGCGTTGGTCTGAGGGAGATAAGCTTCGCGTTCGCGTGACTGGGAGTCGCGAACGCGTAGAAGGATTTTGGGCGACTGGGATGTTTGTTCATCGCGAACGCGTGGGAATTGTCGCGTTCGCGTAGAGTAACTGGAAGCCAAGCACCGCGAACGCGTGAAGACCATCGCGAACGCGTAGAGCAAATTGCTCCGGCAGTGAGTTTAATTACAGAACATTTCACATACGGGTTTCATTCATGAACCCTCCATTTTTGAGTTCCAAGAGAAGAAATTGACGGGAGATTGCTGGGAAATCATCGGGGTTTCGTCGGAGGTAAGTTTATGGCTTAATTACATCATTTTTACATGAAATCCTTGGTTAATTCCCTGTAAATGGAAGATTAATTGTGGGTTTGAGCCCTAAGCCTAAATTGAAGAAAAACACCGATTTGAGTGGGCAAACGGAGTCCGATTTTGGTAAATTTTATATGTATGGACTCGTGGCGAGACGAGGGTTCCAGAAATGTGAATTTTGTAAATTTTCGGAATGTGGGCCCGGGGCTCGGGTTTTGGCAACTTTGGGAATTTTGATGTAAATTGAGTTATTTCGAATGGGTTGTGTTTAATTAGCCTATATTGATGTATTCTCATTGATTTTGAGCAGATTCGGCATTCAAGGTGATTGAATTGCGAGGCGAGCGCAAGGCGGATTAAGGCTTCTATCGGATCGAGGTGAGTGGTAGTAGTAAACAATGTACTGAGGGTTTGAAACCCCGTACTTGCACTTTACAATGCTATGTAGAGATGAGACACGCGTCATGTGACGAGCGTGGTGGCATTGGGATTTGGGGATTGGACTTGGTCCTTCCCGACTAATAGTATACTGTGTATTATGACTGATAATGAGATTATAAATGTGTAGTTGGGCTAATAGCCATGTTTGGGGCTTAGGCGACCCTTAAATCATGCTGGCTACATACACCCAGCCGTAGTATATCATGTTGGATACATAAACTCAGCCGTAGTTATAACTGTATAGCATATCATGAGCCAATACTAGATGTGTACTTGGAGGTAGACATAGGGTGGAATTCCTTATTCTAGCTGAGTGAGCCTGAGAGGCCAGGTCTATATTGACTGGGATAGGGTCGAGGACCTATTGCGAGGTATTACATATATATATACCTATATTGGATCGGGCTGCACGCCGCAGCAGTATATATATTGGATCGGACTGCACGCCGCAGTAATATACATGTGGGACGGACTGCACGCCGCAGTATTATTGCGCTTGGGCTGTAGGAGCCCCTTCGGAGTCTGAGTCTGCACACATTCCAGTGAGCGCGGTATTATAATATTATATGTATATATATATAATTTGGATCGGACTGTACGCCGCAGTAATATATGGTGGACCTGGCTGCACGCCACAGTATCATAGCGCTTGGGCCTAAGGAGCCCCTCCGAAGTCTGCACACACCCCCAGTGAGCGCCGTCGACGTTAAATGGCTGCACGCGGCAGCGGTATATGTATTGGAGCGGGCTGCACGCCGCAGCATTATACTTATTGATATTCATATATATACTAAAATACTGATATGATATAGACATATGTATATGTCTCCATATATTGAGATAGTTGTATACCGTAGTGGTATGAGTGAGAATGTGGTCAGTGTGGGACCTAGATGGCATAGATGTGGACTGGATATTGGGGGTATTCATTATAGTGATGACTTACCCGTGAGGTTACCCTTAGAACTGTATAGTGATAGTACAGGTGTTCTCACTTCCAGTCGTTGTTTATTATTGTTACTCACTGAGTTGAAATATACTCACCCCACTCCCCCGCATTTTTGTGTGTGCGGATATACATGATTAGGAGGGCAGTTGAGCTATCGCAACTGTTTGTGTTATCGCCATTCTATGGAGACTCCGAGGTAGCTGCCGACGTCCGCAGGACCCGATATTTCTTCCTACTGTCTTGATTTATGTATTGATTATTTCTTTCCGCTCCGATCTTTGGTTGTAAACCTTATTACACTTACGTTCTTTAGAGGCTCATGACTCTTGACCCTTCGGTCTGAGGGAGTTAATATGTTTTGGGACTTGGTTCCCTGTTTGATACATTTATATCACTGTTGCTTATGACTTGATATGCTTAAATGGCCTAAAGAGAGCTTCTAGCCCCGTTATTGTTATTGATTGATCAGGCTGGCTTAGCAATGTGCTAGGCGCCATCACGACCGGATTTGGGGTCGTGACAATAATGTGTAATATTATATAAATATTACTTGTGATGTTCAATTGTTACTTTAACTACTACATATTTATATCTTATTATGTTGATAAGTTATATTTTTAATTTCATAATTATATAATTAGATGTAATAACTTGAAATTACAATACCGCTAATATTAAGATAATTTTTAATTACCTAGTTTCTTTGCACTAATTTTTAGGAGGGTAATCATGAGTTTAGAATAAGTTTTCCCTCCAAACTTTCCCCCTCTAAATTTTTTGGCAAAAATCAAAGCTTTAATTTAGAGAGATTAGAGGAGAAAGAAAACCCTTCCACTACATATCAAAAGAGAGTTAAAAGTCAATTAAGGCACTCTCTCTTTAGCTATTTCCGCCGCGTGATCAAATTTCATCTTCCACAATTTTAGTACCCAATATAAGTTCATACTTCATACCAACAGGGTGTATGAAATCTATGCCGCTGCGATCTAAGTTCCTCGCCGCCCAAAACATAACTGGCAAAGGTAAGGAGCTCTTCGAAATTTTTATCTTCTGGGTAGGTATTATGCATTTTGGTTCTCCCATACACGGTGGATTGTTTGATGGTGTATTGGTCTAGGATTTATTGTGGGTTTCCATTATTTTTTATTTTTCTGTAAAAGGCTATAGATTACTTCAAATACTCTACAATTTAGCATTTCTATCTCGATTTAGACATTGTTTTGATGATATAATAGTTGGTAATTTCTGAAATTTCTATTCACTTTAGTTTCAGTTTTCTCTTTTATTTTTGTGCTCTTTGTGTAATGGGTGAATGCAATTGTCTCATTTCTTACGCTTATTTTCTGATTTGTAGTATAATAAATTAGACTATGTTGGAGGTTGATCTTGTATGACATTATTTTTCAACTATGACTAATAAAGGATTATTGATCAATCAAATTGTGAAAAGTCGAATAATACTCTTAAGAAATGATTAAATCAGCCTCTGATAAGAATTTAAAAGTAAGAAGTTAATTTGGACTTCCATAAATTTTTTTGGTAGTTGTTTACAAATACACAAAGATATGCTTTTCTTTAATACCATTCTTATCAGTTGTTCTTTGTCCTCTAAGATTATTGTCTCTCCATCTTATATAATATTGCTGTCCCTGTTGCATTTACTATTCGCTTTCTCTTCTTTTTTTTTTCCAATGAAGTGTATTCACATTTTCTTCTTGTGAACAGTATTGTTCAGGATAGCTGGGTTGACTTAAATTGTACACTAATCGAGAAACACAATTAGGACTAGATTTAATGTGTTGTATCATTTCATTTCTGAATTTTAACCTCTATAGTGTATCTAACAAAATTAAGTTCTTTATAGTTGGACAAAGTTACTTCTATCTGTGCTGAATTGAAGTGGCTCATTATTATTGCCAAATTATGATGACAAATACTGAGGTATTGGTTCTACGTACGATATCAAGTAAGTATTGTTAAGCTCTATCACTAAGTGGTATATGCCAATGTTAGTCAATAATATTGCTATTTCCGTTGTTTAAATCAAAGTTGCTGGAACTAGCTAGCAAGAAGAGCAAGTACCCATTATCCAGAGCTACGACCAATAGAGCATTCTCTCTTTGAAGGTTAGTTAGCTTACTGATTGTTATATTATTCTTTAAATTCATTAAAGTATCACCCTAATTATCAGGAGAAAAGTAAGTATTATTATCCCTTGCTACAAACGAGTAAGAAGTAATCTTTGGTCCTACTTTAGGAAGCCTCTGATCAATGGATCTTCTGATATTTAGACAATCAAGAGCCCTAAGTACTGTGTTTTTAAAAAAATTGTTTGATTCAAAGTCTTGGCTATTATTGTCACACTTTAAAGCAGATATCAACTATAATGTACGATCCACTCTCCTGGTTCATTAAGTCCTTAGAAATGCCAAATGAATCACATCTTGCATTGACAAATAGCTCAAAGATTTACAATAAAAAGTGTCAATGTAAAGTTATGTGAGAGGGATGTCTAGAAGTTCTAAAATTTCAATGTTGTCCCAAAAATCATATAATTTTTTTTTATATATTACATCCAAATTATCAGATGGTTATATTGACTTTTCATATGGGATTTTAGGTTCTTAAGTTGAAGAATCAAGAAAGAAATGGATTGTAAGCTATCAAAGTTGGATATATGATGAGTATAAATTTAGAAGGATATTTGCTGTTCATCCAGCTTTAACTTTCTACCCCTAGCATAAGGGTAAGGTATACATACACACTACCCTCATGAGACTCCACTTGTGAGATTGTACTTAATTTTTTATTATTATTATTATTGTATACAATCAATTCTAGAAAATATGTGATTTCTTTAAGGAAAACTTCATATGACAAGTAAACTTTAGCGTTTTCATGTTGACATAATTCCACCATTTTCTTAACTTTTTTTTTTTTTGAATTGCTATTGCAGCTTATGGAGGAGCAGAGAAAGCATCCAAATCGATTGAGACATGAGTGACTATTTATTTCTCTTGTAAAAGTATATTGATATGTTTGAGTAGAGCAACCTTTTTATATTTTAATTTATTTTGAATGATATTGTTGAACCTTTAGTTATGTCTTCTTGCTAATGTATTGCATTTCTTAAAATAAACTAAAATTCTCTATGTATTTTATATTGCATTTATTAAAACAACTGAAATATTTGCTGTAGTTCTCTACAAATAAAAGCATTGATTCTTAGTTACAATATATAAATTTGTGGTTATCAATGTTTGTGGAAAATTCTTTAATATGTAGCTATGAATTTTTTTAATTTATAGCTAAACATATATAAACTTGCCACCAAAAAGAATATGGCTATACATTTTCACTTTCTATAACAAATAAAGAAAATCTTTTGCTACAATTCTATATATCTCATGGCAAAAAACGTTAAATCTTAGCTACCAAAAAAATGTCTGTGGCAAAAACATCAACTCATAGCTACGGACTTTGAATTTGTAGCTAAACAAACCCACTATTGCCACGAAATTAAACCATACAAGTAGCCACAAAATCTGAATTTGCGTGGCAAAGAAGTTATATCTTTTGCTACAAGACAATATGTGTGGCTACAATATAAAGATAGCTACAAGTATTGTTTGTCGTGGCAAAAGAATGAAATAATTTGCTATGAGTATCTTTTTTGGTGGCAAAAGACTTTTATCATTGTAGCTACAATACCAAAAATGTTGTAGCAATAAGTATTAGACCGTAGCCACGGACCATATAAAGTCCGAAGCTAACTTTTAGCTACGCTACATTTTGCTATGAATGCTACGAAAATATTTTTTGTGGCTAAAGTGTTTAGCCACAAAAAATTTCATATTTAGCTACGATATATTTCGTAGCAATATATGCATAATCTTGTAGTGATAGTATTCCCCTGAATTCAGATTATATTGCTTTCAATGGTAATTATGATAAGGAGATCCTCCTCCTCAAAGCATTAGTTCCAAATTAAGGGTAGCTTTAGTTGTTCATAACTCTATTAGGGCTGGTCTCTTGATATGTAAATCTTCTCATCACTAATTACTCATTCCCCAAATTATTTTTAAAAATTTCTTAAAATGCTATCATTATTATGGATGTTATGGTAAATACGTGCTTTATTTATTATTTCTAAAGGGCCATGCCAAGTCCATTGTAAATTAATAAAAATGAACGAAGAAAGTAATTATTAACAAAGTGACTCTATAAAGATTTTCATATTATTTGTGCAATTTAACATGTTATATAAAATTGTTAAATTACTATATTTTCTTGCTTATCATATAATGTTGGACATAAATAGCGACCTTTTGTTACGAATTAAGTTAACCCAAAGGTGTAATCGGTTGACAGTGTAAAAAACTTAAAAAGTCATCGCGAAATCTTCTAGAAGCTTTGCATTATACCCGCCCAATGATAAGCTTCGTCAACTGCTTAACTTCACAGAATCACAATGAAGGTACATATTACTATGGTTGCAGACTTGCATGGAATACATTATTTTAGTCAAACGCTACCCAAAAGAAGTACAATTCTTTTTTCTTTTTCTTTTTCTTTTTTTCCT
This sequence comes from Nicotiana noctiflora, assembly GCA_032618575.1. Classification (NCBI taxonomy): domain Eukaryota; kingdom Viridiplantae; phylum Streptophyta; class Magnoliopsida; order Solanales; family Solanaceae; genus Nicotiana; species Nicotiana noctiflora. Next base: position 14,768 of record JASVEL010002463.1, on the reverse strand, counting down.
TTTATCATTGCCATATACATATATGCTGCTTAATTAAGAACATTCACCAATAATTAAACTCAACTTAAAAAGGATATTGAATTAATTAACAGAATTTGAAAACCCATTGTGTTAGACTTTGTCAAATCAGCAAAGTCAGGTAATTAGAAACAAAAGATCTTTAGCTCTTGTTACCCTTGTTAAAGGAAATTAAATGAGTCATTTTCAGCTGAATTTATGATATTTTGCTTCTCTAAATCACTTGGTACTTTAATTTAATTTGGAGTGTGAGTTTAACGATCTTTACTCACTCCTTTCATCCAACGCTAAAGTTCCTTTGGGAATTTTGTAACACCATATATAATGCTTTTATAATATGGATGAACCACTTAAGAAAGGAGGAAAAAAAAATATAATGTGAGATTTGTTCTCTTTTTCTTTGAGTAAATAACTTAACATTCAATCAATTATATGTATATATGTAATACCTAGTTTGACGGATAGATCATAAATTCACTGTTCATGTGCCCCATATATTTGCGTATATAAATCCGCCTCGTAACAATGACATATTAACTACGGTAAAGAGCTTTTTTAATTGTTTGAAGTTAAATTTCGCATCAAGAATTCAAACTTTCAAAGTAAATCTCAAGAGACTACCAATAAATGTTAATCAATGCTTTGATTTCACACTAAACACGTATCCTACTTGATTGAAGATTGATTTTTATGTCGTACTCATTGAATCCTGTCTTCTTATTTCTCCAGACTACCAAATCTCTGCGATGCCTTTGTTTTATTGGGAGAAAGTCACTTGAAGATTAAGTGACAAAATTACAGTAATTGGTTAGTGAATTTGATTGATTACAAATAATTGAGGACTATAAAGCATTGGGCTTCAAAGACTTTAAAGATTTGGTTTTAAAGTTTAAAAGTGTGAATTGAAAATGATGAAAAATAAAATAGAGGGAAATGAAAATTTGAGTGAAGTGAGCTTTTGTCTTGAATTTTGTCTCTCATTGGTGATGAACAACTACATTTGTTTATATATATATAGAATCACTTCTTAAAGCTCTTAAAAGAAGTCGAAGAGAATGAACTCTCGCGTCATTGTCGTCGCTTGTTTGGCTCGCTTGGGATTTGGATCGATCGAGAAAATTATTTTTGAATAGACACCTTTTCCAGAACAAACATCACACTTCTTCCAATAATTGCCTATAAACTATGAGGCATGGCTTCGTTTTTAATACACTGAAAAATTACATAACTTCCTTCTTCCTGAAAATACTTCTAATTCGCAGTCTCTCTCTCAAATCCGCAAGTATGATTTTGCTTCGTTCTTTGAGTTCGTTGGTATCCTGCAGTTTGTATTACCACTGTTGCAGGAAGGTTTATTCCGTTTCTTCCTGAGAGGATTTAATCCATTACCTTGGCAACGTGTGAGGGGGTTAAAATTTCTTAAAGACGCACAAGCAAATTGTGGACTCGGAATATTTCTTATTCTTTACTGTTTTCAATTTCTTTTATTCTTCTGACAGTTTTCTAATTTTGTGTTTTTACCACGGTAACGCTTCACAATAATTTTATTGTGCTTTACTTCACAATAATTTTATGATTCTAATTTAGTGTTACACAGTATATAGACTTATTGTCACCATCACTGCTTGTATTGTTCCTAGCATAATCCCACGAGTCTCTTTCTCTGATATGCTTTGTTCACTCGACCTATGTTTAATTTGGCTTTTCTAACATAGCGGTAAATATTTAATTGATACATACTCCCGCCTTAATTTGTCACTTAACCATGGCATTAGCCAATTGTGGTTTCGTTGGTACAAAGTAATACAGTTCCGCGGTGGAGAATTTAGTTATTCTGTTTCTTATTTGTAGGCTATAATTCGAATTATAATACTTATATTATTTTACAACCTATTTTAGAAAAATTGGCTCAGCGGAGTAATTTTAGAGTAATTTTCCACCTATATTTTTTTGAGCTTAATAAACAAACATATTATCGGATACATTATTGCTGCCGGTAGTACTTTACCGAAAATTATCTTACAATTCCACCCTTGAGGACCATAGTCTTCAGAAATGAACCAAAAAGACGAATTTCCAATATTCTTCCCAATTATGAATAAATAGATTAAAAAGTTAGTATCTTCATTCTTTCTATACCTAAGTAAGCTATTGTTCAAATGAAGATCCTATAGAGAGTCAAGAAAGCACAAGTATGTTTTTTTTTTTTTTTAAAGAAAGCAGAAGTAGATTGATAGCCTATTTGGCCATTTTTTGGGCCAAAAGTGTTTTTTGTCGAAAATTGAAGTGTTTGGCCAAGCTTTTAGATGAAAAAAAGTACGTTGAGAAGAACCCGAAGCAATTTTTGAGAAGAAAAAAAAAGTAGTTTCTCTCTAAAAGTACTTTTTTGATAAGTACTTTCGAGAAAATATACACTTAGAAACAGTTTTCAAAAGTTTGGACAAACACTAATTACTGCTCAAAATTACTTTTCAAAAAAATTAGTCAAACACAAACTGTTTCTCATAAAAAATACTTTTTTAAAAAAGTACTTTTGAGAAAAAATACTTCTCAAAATAACCTAGCGTTAGAAGCTTGGTCAAATTGGCTATGAATCTTATAGCTTGTTTGACCAACTTTTTTGTGGGGTGTCAAAAGTACTTTTTTTTTCAAAAGTTAAGGTGTTTGGCCAATATTTTAAAAGAAAAAAAAAAGTAATTTTGAATAGAAGAAGAGTCGGTTTTTGAGAAGCAAATAAAAGTAGTTTCCTCAAAAAAGCACTTTTTTAAAAGCATTTTTGAGAAAAATATACCTAGAAGTAAGGGTGTTCATTAAATCTGAAAAACCAAACCAAATAAAAAATTGAACAAAACCAACAATAAAAATCGATACTTTTTAAATTTGGTTTGATTTTGGTTTTGAATTTTAATAATTGATTAAATTTGGTTTGATTTTGGTTTTAATTCTTTGTGTTTACATTCTAGTTTGATTGGTAGTTTTTTTTGCTAAGTACAAAAATTATTTTCATATTAAAAATAATTGATTTTTAATTGAGCACTTAAATTATTCATCACTATCTGATTCAATTATCCTCAATATATCTTGGTAAATAATTAATCTCTCAAAGAGAAATTGATTTAATAATGTTACGTTGAAAATTTTATCGCAGGAATATGTGTTTGTAGTGTATGTCTCATATTAAAGAGAAAAACTGATAAAAACCGACAAAACCGAATCGTTTAAAATCGATTTAATTGGTTCGGTTTTGTTCCAATATTTGAAGAACCGACTTACTTGATTTGGTTTTTTAGGAAAAAATCGATGCAAATCGAACCATGAACATCCTTATGTACAAGTACTTTTTAAAGTTTAATCTACTCAAAAGTGCTTTTCAAAAAAAAAAAATTTAAAATTAATTAATTTTAGAAGTTTGGTAAAAAAAAAAAAGGTGGCATTAAAGAGCTGTCCCAAATACTTCCTTTATAGAACTAAAATTAAAAGAAGTAGTAGTACTAGTTACTGCTGTATTAATTACCATTGGAGAATGCAAAAAGTAGACTTAGCTCTCTTCCTTACTGAAGTTAGACTTTTTCTTACAAGAATTTAACGTTGGTAGAAAAAGCAAACAATCAATAAAACTACTCCTAGAATTGCTATAGACGGTAAGACATTGACTTGCTTATCACTCACTCAGGATTAAATGCCTCTCTGACCCACATCTTCTTTCATTCAATGTGATTTACTCACATATTGCACTTCAGTATTTTCTAAAAGAAAATTATCAAATTACATACTAAAAGATTTTTAAATTGATTATCTATAATAAGTGAAATTTATAATCTAGAAAATAAGACATATAATATGTATAAAAAGTTAAAATATAGTAATAGTGTAAAACCTGTTTTATCGTGTATGTAAGTTAAATCCTTTGCTAAACATGACGTTACCGACAAAAGATTTGAAAAATCAGAAGATAAAAAGTCAAAGACGAAACCTAATTGCTCGGTGCATTCTCATTATGTGGGGAAGATCATAAGCTGCCTATTTAATGACATGAGGTGAAGCCAGGATGTGACTTCATCGTATAATTGAAATCCAAGAACCTAAGGAGTGGTAGAAAGAATAAATACTCCATTCGCTTCGATTTAGGAGAGGTAGTTGATACAAAATTTAAGAAATAAAATACTTTTTAAAACATTGGTATTAAAAACTTAAGAGATAAAAACTTTATAGTATCATAATATGTGTGTGGCTATAAAGCTTCTTATTAATAATAAAAGTTCAAAGTTAAATTGTTTTTAAAAATAAAAATGTGTTATTTTTTTAACGGACTAATAAGGAAAGCGTGTCATTTAATTTGAAACGGAAGGAGTAATTAATGATCAATACAAATTACTCTCTCTGGTGCAAAATAAGTAATTTTTTGGTATTTTTCTTGTAGTCCAAAATAAGTAATTTTTTCATATTTCAAGAATGAATTAATTATTTTTTTCCTACATTGTTCATGGAGTAAATAGTGTTGGAATATGTTTTAGAAGTGTTTATCTAAGATAAAGGTTAATATGGTCAATTCTATTGCTAATTAACGTTAAAAGGTGGATTTCTTAATTTGTGAAAACATCCAAAAATATCACTTATTTTTTGGAGGGAGTAGTAAAAAAGAAAGAAATGGAGTATGTAATAAAATTAACAGCCTAGAGGACTAGTTAATTTTGCTTGAATACCATTATCCATTTAACAATTTTTGTTGAAGCTGGAACTTGAAAGCATAGACAGAATTTTGAGAAATTACACAAAAATTAACCCCAAATTACAAACAATTGAAGCTCTTAAAAGAGTGGGGAGGATTCATTATTCCTATCTAATACATATATATGCAGAGAGGTTTAAGATTACATGGAATATACACTTTATGCTCTTAGCAAATATCAGAGTTTAAATAAGCTCAAGCTATAAAGTAATAAAACCTATGGAGTCCAAATCCTAACAAGTAACAACTACAAAGACCCAAAATTAAGTTAAAACTGCTAAGTTGTTTTCAAGAAATATTTACCATTATCCTTATTATTCTTTATTTCTTCAAAACAAATCAGCAGTTTCACCTAAGGCCATTCCCATTAGCTCTTCTTGTGCTTGTGCATTAGAATTATCATCAAGTAGCCACTTTTCCAGGAAAGTAAAAGGCACTTGTGTCTCCAAATTTGGCTTGCTCTCATCTTGATGAAAATTTCCATTAATTTCTGCCTTGAAATTTTGCTTGCTTTCAACTTGGAAAATTGCAGCATTATTATTCTCAGGTGTAAAATTACCACCTTCATCGACTGACATGGATTGTGACACATCCGAATTATTTGATGAATTAAAATTAAAGAGCGAGTCCAAACCTTCTTGTGTAGTTGCATTATTTATTGTTCCTGCGCTAGGGTTAGAACTCGAAACCGCACCGATTGATGGATAGTTGAAAGACGACATTTTTGAAGTAGATCGACTATGAAAAGATGATCTGGGTGAATTTTTCATCCAATTTTGAAGCAACTTAGCTATATTATCAGCACTGGATGCATAGGTAGTAGTTGTTTGGATTGGTTCTTGAACAGGAAGATTAGGACTGGAATTATTATTATTATTATTTGGAGAATCTCCACTTGGAGGAGTAGTGTCAAGTGATAAAGCTTCACAAAGAGCTTGTTTAGCCATGTGAATATCTGTTTGAAGCCTTCTTTCCCATTGTCCTTTTGAGATTTTTGATTGAGATAATGATGAAGATGATGATGATTTTCCCTCATGATCATGGTCTTCAAGCTTCTTGTTAAGCTTCTTTTTCAAATGAGTATTCCAGTAATTCTTTATATCATTGTCTGTTCTTTGTGGAAGGTATGAAGCTATGGCTGCCCATCTACATACACCAATAAAACACACACACACACACAAATCTCAGATACAATAAAATAATTTAAGATCTAGTTAATCCCAGATTAAGTAGTCAAAATCAAACCACACATCATCTGCTGTAATTGTTTACTGATAACACAAATCTTTTCTTGATCTAACCCTAAAACAAAAAAGTAAAAAAATAAACAGATGAAGATTTTTTTTTTCATGGTCTTATGCTTGATTTTGTTAGTACCTATTGCCAAGAAGAGCTTGGAGGTGAATAATCATCTTCTCTTCATGTTCAGTAAAATTTCCACGTTTAATCCCAGGACGGAGATAATTAGTCCATCGTAATCTACAGCTTTTGCTGCATCTTAGCAAGCCTGAAAAAACAAAAAAGATGAAGGGGACAGTGATTAACAATTACTGATCATGGACAGAAAAAAGTCTGATCAAATGGCATATATTCATTCAAGAAGAGTTGCAGAAAATTAATTACACATATTAAATGATACCAACCAACCCCAAAACACATCCAGAAAAAGAAAATTTAGTTTTACCAGTATTAGTGGGAACAGCTCTCCAGTTTCCAGGACCATGTTCTTGAATGTATGAAACCAAAATGATATCTTCTTCTGGTGTCCATGGTCCTTTCTTAACCCCAGTTTTTTCACAGCAAGGTGGCCTTCCCATTCTATACAAATTAAAGCAAAAAGGACTACAATTGATTTTCTGCTTTTTTTTCTCTAGCTATATGTCTTTATAGAACTTCATGAAACTACTCGTATGAAGAAATATTGTTGAGACAAGCGTCTAAACTAAAGGGGGTCCTTGTCTATATATATTATATTATTATTGATGAAGTGAGAAGAGAAGGAGATAGAAGAGACCAAAGCTGACAAAAAGATTGAAGAGGTAAAAGAGATATATCCTCAATGAGTCAAAAGTGGACAGCATTAAGCATTTACTCATTTGCTTGCAAACAATAAAAAGTCAGCTGTTTTTGCTTATGCTTTAGTAATCGTTTTTTTATCTTTTTCCGCCTCACTAAACTTGACGACATTTATGACGCTACACGTTTAAATTTAATTTCCTGCGTAATTCTTTTTATTATCCTCATAAATTTACCATCCTTTAACTTCTTGTTAAGTTTGTGTATACATTGCAGCGTATACTAGTGTTGGATATATATATTGGGTAAAATCGATAGCACGAACCAACAACAACGACAACAACCTAGTATAATATCACTTAGTGGGATCTGGGGAGGGTAATGTGTACGCAGACCTTACCCCCATACTGAGGTAGAGAGGTTGTTTCCAAATAGACCCCCGGCCTCAAACTCACAATTTCTTGGTTGGAAGTGGAGGTTGCTTACCATCAGAGCAACCCCTCTTGTCTAAAAAAGTTTATTGGGTTATTGTACGATTATGTTGTTGGACTAATGTTTTAGAATTTTTTACAGTTGAGTTATCGGTTCAGGCATCGATTTGTCAATTTTATTAATGGGTTAACCAATAAACCAATAAGAATTAATAAAATTAAGACCTAGACAAACGGGAAAATGGCCAAAATTATACCCCTATTATTGAAAATTAGTCACGTTTATATCTGTTTCTACTTTCGGTCTAAAATTGTCCCTACAGTTAACAAAGTATGCAAAATTATCCTCGCCGTCAACAACGTATGCAAAATCGTCCCGAACTCTAACAGATTTTCTACGTGGCAGTAAGACCTCTCATTTAATGTGTCAACTAAGCAAATACCAACCCGAATTGAAGAGACCTATGCTCATTTTTTTGACCCATGCCTATTTTTTTGACCCACGCCCATTTCTTGGACCTTCCCCTTCCCGTTTACCCTCTTCTTGTGAAGAGTTGAAGATTAGAATATGAATAAACAACCACCACTTCACCAGTCCACCACCTTCTTTCACCAATTTATGACATAAAATAGATTATATAGAATTATATGTGGGAAAGTGCACTTGTTGAGGAGTAAATATATCTTATTTTATCAATGTAGTTTTTTGAAAATTAATCTGATGACTGTAATTTCTAGGTGATTCCCTTTGATTTTAAATAGAAGAATATTATATTTCTCAATCACACATGGAGATATAATTATCGGCGGCTTCTGCCATGACAACCACCACACTACTCCACCACTCTCTTCTTCCCACCGTGAAGTTTCTGATGAGAAAACTAACCGCCGGAGGTTTTTGAATAACGAAATTATCTAGAATTATCCGACACGAGATACAAATAGAAATAATATACGGATATATGGAAAATTAAAAAATAAAAAAATGGGGAGAACAAGAAATTTACATTGGAAATTTTTGGTGGGTTATGCAGACATTTATTTGCAGAAAACGGATGAGGATGATGACTTTATGGGGCGGGTTATTATAAAGTGAGGCGGGTTATTAAAAGGGTGGGCGAGTAAAAAAAAGCCTAATTGGCACATTATTCTGGGGTCCCGTTGCCACGTAGAAAATCCGTTAGGTTTAGGTACAAATTTATCTACTTAGTAACGGTAGGGACAATTTTGCATACTTTGTTAACGGTAGGGACAATTTTAGCCGTAAAGTAGAACGGGGTATTGACATGGCTAATTTTAATAGTAGGGGTATAATTTTAGCCCTTTTTCCATTTTATTAATGGGTTAACGAATAACCCAATAAGAATTAATAAAATTACGAACTTACCTTTAAATATATACATATATCTAGGGTTTCATTCTCTCATATTCCCTCTCGACCGTGCTCTTCGGTTTATTGTCTTAAAGTCTTCATCTTCAGAGACCTTACTCCTAGTGTAAGTCTCATACATTAGGTTTCCATAATAAAATTCATCTTCATATAGAAATTCTTTACTATTAAATATTCTTTATTTATGCTCATATTTTATGGTTTTTATTTTTATTTCTTAATTTTGGATAATTATTATTTAAGTATTAGATTATTATTATTATTTTCTACTGTGTTTGGAGTTTCAAACACTGTTGAGTACCCTTTTTCTTCTTGCCAAATAATTTTGTATTAAAAAGGTACTGAACATGAGTAGGATAGGAGGAGTCAGTGCAGTGGCACAACTTGTTGCTGTCATTCCATTGCAATACATGGAGGTAAAGAATGGAATTATGCTGCTACAATTTGTTATTAGTATATCATTATTATATGTTTTTGGCTAATTCAAGTTACTATCGCTAAGTTTATCCTATGGTTGTGGTTGTTTGTTATTTGTTGTTCCACTCCTAATTAGCTATATTTTGACATATTATGTCTAAAGGACTAAAATAGTAAGAAAATTTTCAATTGCAAGCTTCTGAAAATATTTTGACTTAGATTGAGTTATTTTATCAGGTAAATCGATATTCGAACTGATAACGGCTGATAACCGATTAAAACCAACAAATGATAATCAATTTCTTATCGACTTTGCATATTTATAAATCGAAAACCGATATGTCAAACCGATAATATTCTCAATCAAACTGAACAGACCGATGTCTACTCCTACCATATACCGAGTGAAATGTGATGACCCGAAAGGTTATCTTGTATTTTAGAACTCAATTCTGCACTTTAAGCCTTTAAAATCTCATTTTAACTCTCCTCGATTTGCTGGCAAAGTCCGAACGTGTTTCCGGAAAGTTTTTACGTTAAGAGTTGATGAAAATTAAATAATTTGCCTAAAAACTTTATTTGAGTTGACTTTGGTCAATATTTTTGGTAAAGAGACCCGATTCGTATTTTGACAGTCATGTGGATTTGTATCGTGATTTGGGACTTGGGTGTTTGCCCAAAATTGAAATCAACAGTCATTAGCCCGAGATATCAGACTTTGTTGAAATTTGAAAGTTAAAGGCTTAATAATTTGAAGTGTCCAAGGTTTGACTTTTAGATATCGGGTCAGTATTTTAATTTTGGAACTCGGTATAGATCCAATACTCTAGTTATAACATGTCTGTGAAATTTGGTGAGAAACGAAGTTGGTTTCATGATTCTGGCATCTGGTTGATAAAATAGAAATTTTAAAGTGTTCATGAGAATGTTATTTAATTTGGTTCTAAATTCGTAGTTCGAGGTATTATTTTTTTTATTTGATTACGCGAGAAAGTTCGTATGATATTTCTAGACTTGTGTGCATGTTTGGTTTGGAGCACCGAGGGCTTGGGTGAGTTTCGGATATACTACAGGGTGATTTGAACTTGAAAAAATCTACTGGTGTAATTGATTTTGTTACAGGCCTCTGATCTCGCATTTGCGAAATCAGGCATTGCAATTGCGATCTCTGAGAGATTTGCATTTGCAAGCTTCTCATCGAAAATGTGAAGAGGAGCTGGGCCATACAGGATTTGCAATTGCAAAACAAACTTTACATTTGCGAAGTTGGTCTGGGGAGGGTAGTCTTCGTATTTGTGACGATTATGTCGCATGTGCGGTCATCCATTATTCGCATTTGCGAACATTTCCTCGTATTTGTAAATTATGTAGAAATGAGAAGGGATTCACATTTGCGATGCTTCCTTTGCATTTTCAGGCTTCGTATTCATGTCGCAAATGTGATATCTATAGCTGATGAAAGAGACTTAGACAGGATTTTCTCCCATTCTTTAATGTTTCGAAATCTAAAACATAATAGGTGATTTTTCAAAGAACTTTTATTTTCCAAATCATAGGTAAGTGATTCTAAATTAGTTTCTTTCAATATTTCCCTTTATTTTACAAGATTTCAACCTAAAATCTAAGATTTTCATAGTGGAATTAGAATTTTTTTGTAGAAACTATGGATTTGATAAATTGGGGATTTAGACCTCAAATTGAGGTTGTATTCCAAAACCATCGGGATGAATGGGTAATCAGATTTTGGTCCGAATTTCGAGTTTGGACCAAATGCGTCCGCGTGTTAACATTTGTTGTCTTTTTAAAAAATGGTCTAAATTGAGTTATTTGCAGTCGTGGTTAGTTCCTAAGACTTAAATTGAAATATTTGGTTAGTAATTTGCTAGATTTTATTGGTCCAGAGGCTTGTTTGAAGGGAAAGGTTGTTGAGCTTTAAGTTTGGGCGTTGGAGCGTGGTAAGTATCATGGTTAACCTTTTCTTAAGGGATTAGGTCTTATTTGCCTATTTGCTACGTGTTTGAATGTTGAGTAAAACATATAAGTACGAGTAACTATGCGTTATTGTCGAGTCATAGCATACGAGTGAATCTTATTCATAAAATTGTAGTTTTCCGTGATCAAACTGCCCATGTTTAGACTAGTTTATTGTCATGTTGATCGTTCTTCTTATTTATGATTTTTGGTATTAATTGAGTATTGATTCAAAGTTGAGGTTAGTATTGTGGAACAAATTATTGAAGTAAGACTTGTTGTTGATATTTCTATCTCCATGTTGTTATTGTTCATTGTTTTGGTGAGGGAGAGTGATAATGCACGAAGGGTGACATTGTGCCATGTTATGTGAGCTTTAATGCATGAAGAGTGTTGTTGTTTCATTGTGAGTGTTAATGCACGTCGGCTGATGTCGTGCCATGTTATGTGAATTTTAATGCACAAAGGGTGATGTCGTGCCATACTGTAAGTGTTAATGCACGGAGGGTGATGCCAACACCATGTTATGAGATAGTTAATGCATGAAGATTGATGCCGTGTTGTTCCTATTAGATTCATATGATGAGGATGAGAGTAAAACACTAAGGGTGATGCCGTGTACTTTCTTTTGCTATGATTACTTGTCCTTATCCATTCTAATTATATCAGTTGATTAAAGTTCTAGATGTCGCTGTGATCTTTTATCTTGATAATCCCATCAGCACGTTCCCCCTCTCAATATTACCTATCTTGTTTCTTTTATCGTTGTTATTGGCATATATATTGTTATACTGTATAGGTTTGTTTTGCGGTGTCTTGTCCTAATCTCGTCATTACTTCGTCGAGTTTAGGCTCGGTACTTATCAATACATGGTGTCGGTTATACTGATACTACATTATACTTCTGTGTGGATTTCAGTATCGGCCCTAGCTGATTATGAGGTTAGCAGCTACCCTTGATTGTCGGAAGACCAAGGTAGATTTGCTGGCATCTGCAGACCTTGGAGTCTCTTCCTAGTCTTGTTATTTTAATGTTCATTTTCCTTCAGAACTGTGTATTATCTTTCAAATGCTATTTGTAGTGAATCATAGTAGCTCGTGAGTTGTGACTCTGTTAATAAAATTGGCTGAAGTTGTTTTAATGGATTCTCTAACGTTGGATTGCCTAGCAAGTGAAATGTTAGGTGCCATTATGGTTCTGAAGGTGAAAATTCTGGGTCATGACAGAAAACGCTCACACTATTAATGGTTTCTAGCCAAGCAGTATTTCGTGCTCCTATTACATTAGTAGGTGGTATTTTATGCTATAGTTCATTACTCAAATGGTCACTTAACTATCTAAAATTACCTACTAAAGTCATCTTTCTTTCGTTTGAAAAAAAAAGTCACTTAACTATGAGTGTGTTTGGTATGAAGGAAAACATTTTCTGAAAAATGTTTTCCAATTTTCCCATGTTTGGTTGGCTTAAATGTTTTGGAAAATATTTTCCTTATCAATTCATTTTCCTCCAATTGGAGGAAAATGTTTTCCTTATCAAAAGAAGGAAAAACATTTTCCAAAGCTCCTTCTCAACCATTCTCACCCTCACCAACCCACCCCACCCCCTCTCCAAAAAACAGTTTTTTTTTTAGAAAAATTTCAGTTTTTCCGTTACCATCCACCCTACTACCCCTCCACCCCACCCCGCAAAAAAATTTCTTTTACCTTAATTTTTTTTCTATAATTTTAAATTTCGGTTTTCTTATTTTTTTGCACCACCCACCCCACCCCCTACCCCCTCCCCCACCCCTCACCCTCCCCCACACCCCCCCCCCACAAAAAAAATTACTTTTTTTTTGTAATTTAAATTTTTATTTTTTTCGATTTACTGCCACCCCCCCCCCCCCCCCCGCCCCGCCCCGAAAAAATTTTAAAATATATTTTTCAGTTTTTAATTTTATTATTTATCATTTAAAGACTCAATATTTTACAAGTTCCAAAATTATGAGTTCGGAAGTTTACGGGTTTAGAAATTATAAATTTACCGATTCGGAAATACGCGATTTTTGCGTTAAAAAGTAAAGCATCACATTAGTTCCTTTAGATTGTGTCAATTTTTAGAGACTTCGGGAAGGGGAGGGGTGGGGGAGGGGTAGGAGAGTTGCAAAAAAAAAATTCTAAAAAAACTATTTTTTACTCTCTAACCAAACATAGAAAATATTTTCCGGAAAATGTTTTCCACTTACCAACCAAACAAGAGAAAATAAGTGATAAAATCACTCATTTTCCATGAAAACATTTTCTAGGAAAATATTTTCCATGGAAAACATTTTCCTTCATACCAAACACACCCTATATCTATAACACTCAAAAGGTTACTCATCTAGATTTCTCAAACTTTTTATTGCCAAATACCTAGTTTACCCTCTAAATTATCAATTTCTGTCTTATTTTTATTTTTATTTTTAATTGTTTATTATTATAATTGTTTTCTTTGTAATTTGTATTATGGACTTAATATAGATTAAATATATTTTATTTATAAACTAAACATATATTTAAGCATTAATAATGTTGGAATAATAAAATATTGAGCATAATATAAAAAAGTTCATAATAAGAATTTTAATATTAACAACAAAAATTATTTACATAATTAAGAATGAAATAAAATACAAGTTGTACAATATATTCCATGCACGTAATATAAAAATAATTATTTAAAATAAAGGTATTTTATAATATACATTATTTATTTTTGAAAATTATGCTCAATCATACTATTTTTCTTACATTATATAAGCTAGAAAACTACTTTTTTATCTTTTATTTCTATAAGTAAGTCCATAATGCAGATTAAAAAGAGAAAAATCATAATATTTAAAAAGTTAAAAAAGTAGATAAATCTTGATAATTTAGAGGGTAAAATTGTTATTTGATAATCAAAATTTGAGAAATATGGTTGAGTGACCTTCTGAGTGTTACAGTCATAATTAAGTGATTTTATAGTTAAAAACGGAAAAATTTGACTTTACTAAATAATTTTTGAAGTTGAATGATCATTTAAGTAATCAACTCTTTATATTATAGGGGTGGATTAATCATGCAAAACTTAACTTACATTATCGTTAAAAATAAGATAAATAAAAAGTTATATATGTGTAGTATATGTTCTTTGCAATAACGCTTGATGAAAGGCCGCAATTTCATCAAAGTTATGGTCAACGAAAATTGAGAGAGAGAAAAGCACACTCTATCCACTCTCTAACCAAATACCACTGACATGGCCATATCCCTTCCCCCGACGGAGGACCCATCCTCCAAAATACTACCGTATCCCCCTACGATTGCCTCCCAAATTGAGATGGATGAGGACACCCCACAAAAAAACTCTTTCAAAAAGACCCTACTGGGAAAAAGAATTTGATGTCCACCATTTCATATGAACTAACTTACTCCTCTCCCATGTTCGAACTAAATATGGGGAATATCCTTATCCCTTTCTCAAAGGAGGACAAGAACAGACTATACTTATCATGGAGATATTTCCTAATAGTAAAACTATTTGGGAGAAAAAATCCATCAGCTACTGCGAGCAAAGCTCAAAAATCTTTGGAAAAACAATTCAACCCCTAACGCTAATCGACCTAGGTTATGACTTCTTTATCATCAAATTCAACCTAGAAGATAGCATGAACCAAGTCCAGACGGAGGGACCCTAGTTTTCATGGGCCACTTTCTCTTAATACAAAAATAGGAACCAAACTTTGTCCCGTAGAATCCAAACTTGCTATTACATAAATTTGGATCAGACTC